>OZ023241.1:2630126-3011315 GCA_964006365.1 Trididemnum miniatum
ACAGGATGAAAATTCGGGTTTTTGAGAAGATCCCAAGACGCTTTGTGAACTGGATACGGAATGGAGCGGATTACTGTAGTTCATTTTTTCCGCTGGCAGTAAACGATGAGAAGATTCGTCATGATTTTTTGAAGTTTCCAATGCAACAACTCCGGAACTGCGGACGTGGAGACAAGAAGAGTCACTCGATGATCTCGGCTCGTCTGAAGACGCGTGAGGGGGTTTGGAAAAGCTTGTTTGCTTTCTACTGCAAATGCATTTTCTGAAAAAGCATTAGATTAATTTTGAACAAAATTATTAAACTGGGAGCAGTGTAGTTAACTACAACGGCTGGCAGACGTGATGGCTGTTAAGGTTAGCGAATGGTGGGTTCATTTTGCGGCTTAGAGCCTGGGCAAGACAGCTCGGAAGATACATCGCAGAGTTGGTGACGCTGTATCCATTTTGATCAGCCCAGAAATCGAACCACCGGCCTCTCACGCCCATAGCAATGTCCTACGCCCAGACAGTTTTTCGCACTAATAATGAAAGGTTTTCATAGTTGAGGATAATAATTATTAGACCTTGATTTTGTGTAAAAAATGTCAAAAAAAAATCAACTAAAGTTAGGCAAAGCACACAACTCACACAGAAAGCGCGACCACAACAAGCAGAAGCAAGGCAGCGCCTGCAGCAACACCAATAATCAAATCGAATGAGGTCCTGGCTTCGACTGAGTCAATATGATCTACAAATAAAAATTGATTTACAGCGTACTTAATTATCAGCCGATATTGACCAAGCAAAGTAATGAAGTTAGTAAAACAATCCAGCTTAAGAACTTGATTGAAGTCTTTAAGAGGTTAGTTACGACAGTGTTTATTTAAAGTCTAATTTTACAACTAAAAAATGCGAATAAAGTACGCATGCAGTGCTGAACTTACTTGAATTTACGCTGAGATAAGCATATCGGAAGTTATATCCCATTGTGTTTGCACCAAGACAAATATACATTCCTGCATCACCGTCTTTTACCGGATCAATCACCAGTTTGCTGAGGTACGAACCGTCCGGTAACCTCATCATCTGAACGTGAATACATTCGAAAATTAGTCAGTAACATTAAATCTTCATTACACTCGCAGTATTACGCCCAAGCACGTATCAAGTGGCGGGGTCCATCTCCGTGGCTTAGCGTCTGAGCAACACAGCTCCGAAGAAACATCGCAGCGGTGGTGAGCCGTTGGAGGCACTGCATGCAATCTGACCGGCCCCGGAATCGAACGCCAGACCTTCCGCACAAATAGCAATTTCTTTAACCACCAAGCCAGCCCGCCAGTCAAACAAGCATGATATAACACAAAATTAAACATAATAAGTAATGTTATTGTGATGTTTATTATGTCATATAGTACGCAACTACGTATTGTTGAGCGTCAATTTAAGCCAGTAAACAGAAACCGTAAAACATCAGCGTTGTTGTGACTGGACGTTTCGACAACTTAGATTGAGCTGCTTTCATCAGCAGTTCAGCACCTTAGTTTTGCAGGAGCATTTTAGAAACTACCGCATTTTTGAAACAAGAATTTCGCTTATTAACTCAGCGAAATTTGACTGCAAAAAAAAAATACAAGTTGAGACTAATTCAAGAAAGAATAAAAAAACAAATAAATCAAGGACCGGTGTCGTTACCTGCTGCGGCGGCAAAATTAAGTAAAGCTTTCCGTCAATTCTCAAAGAATTGTTCGGCCAATTTGCTTTGAAAGTCTCTCCTTGCGATGGGTCCAGGCGCTTAATCCACTTGACTGTTGGAGGAACCAGGCTCCGAATTTTGCACTGGAGCGAGGTTTTCTCTCCAGGTTGAGCAGTTGTGTTCACTGGATGAGGTTTGAGAATAATCGGGCGCTCGTGGTTTGTACTACCTGCCATTCGGTTCGATAGTTTCATTTACCAATGCGATTACGGTGAAAATGTCCACATCAAAGCCACTCATCAATTTACTACAAGCTAGGTATATTCAAAAATCAAATCATTACACTCGCGGTATTGCGCCCAAGCGTATAACGAGTGGCGAGATCCGTCTCCGCAGTTTAGCGTCTGGACAACACAGCCCCCAAGAAACATCGCAGCGGTGGCGACTCGTTGGCGACACTGTGTCTAATCTGGCAGGCTCAAGAATCGAACCCCAGACCTCTCGCGTATATAGCGGTGTCTCAAACCACTACGCTAAGTGGTTTGCTACAAGTAAAAGAGCTGGAGAAAACTTAATAACAACTTTTTTGATATCAGAAAACCAGCAGCAACTTACCAACAACGCGGAGAGTATACTGGAAAGTTATTTCTCCCGCTTTATTCCAAACGTGACATGTATATCGGCCGCTGTCTTCGGGCCGAATATCGTGAAGGGTTAACGTCCACTGAGGTCGAATTGTTCCAAGCGACGGCATCAGTTCAGTTTGGTTGGCGTCTTTGTACCTGGAAAAACGAGCCATGTGAAAAAAGAACTAGCCAACAAGTTATGCTTAAATATTACAAGGAAATGGCTCAGATGGCCGAGTCAAACTAGTGACTTTAAAATTGGTATTCACAGCTTCCCTGCTTGACACTCAGCATTAAAGGAACAGTGAAAAAAACAAGCCGGCAAGTTTACTTGTTTTGTCGTTGGAAAAGGCACTTAACGGGATTGCCCCACCTTAGAGTAGTGGACAGGTGGCCGGCAACTCCTAAGCGAGCTCGTTATAGCGCTTTGAACGCTTTCTCGTGATAGGAGGATAAATGAGACTAAATCCCCCCCAAAAACTCCTGTTTTGTTTTTACTGACAATGAAACAAAAAGCGAGGCTTACCAATGTATTTGGGGCTTGGGGTTTCCCCTTGCTCTACACCGAAAACTAACAGTGCCACCTTGTGGTTTGACGTAATTGTTTCTTCTCATTTTCACAGGGTGCGAAAAAGTGGGTTTCACTGAAAAAAAAATAGAACATTTGATCAACAAATATTCCCGAAGAAATTATTTGAATTGCGAGAAAACAACATGAAGAGCTATTTCCTGTCCTTAACACTTCCCTGCCCACTTGTCCAGTTTTAGTGGACCGGGAGTCCATGGGATTTCTGCATCGCAAATACATTTTTGATGTCGTATTTAAAAAAAAGTGATTATGACTACAAAAATTTAATCGACAGTCCAAAATTATTTCACTCACCTGGTTCTTTCTTATTTTCGCGTTGAGAAGATTTTTCATCTGCAAAATCGAAAAAACTGAAATTAGATTGAAAATCTGTCCCCATTGTCGCTAAGCTAAGTGGCAAGTCTTGGGGCGGATGTAGATTTTTTGGGGGACTTTGAAATCACAAAAATTCTTTTGCAGTTTTGTGGGTGTAGATGTATCGTAATGTTTCATGTGCATCACTAAAACTTTATTGGGAGGTTTGGGCCCCTTGCCCCCCCCCCCCCCTATCAGATCCCCCAATGAAGTTACGAATGATATCTTTTGAAATATTAAGCCATTCTGACATGCTGGTATTATAGAACTGGTAGATAGGCCGGGTGTGTGTAGTTTAGAAGTCTAATGAAACATGGCAGTTCAGTAGTTATCAGTTTGTTCAAATACTTTTGTGTTTAGTGTAAAACGAAGATATGTTTTCATTACACGTTAAACCGTTTAAGTGGTGTTTGGTGTAAACATCTTTTGGTAATTGTGATATTCGAGTCAAAACAAAGCATCGGTGAGTGGGAGACGAGAACGCTCAGTAGCAGCGGAGCCTGGCGAATCAAAGGTGGAACTATTGACAACAAAAAAGACAAAAAGAATCTTAATTCAACATAAAAGGCAGAACATCAACAAATTACCGACTCTTTTCAAAAGCAAAACGCAAATTCAAAAATTAAGCGCAATTCAAAGTAGTGGACTCATTGCCTGTTTTCACTCACTGTCAATCGCACAGCTGTAGTATA
Organism: Trididemnum miniatum; assembly: GCA_964006365.1. NCBI lineage: Eukaryota > Metazoa > Chordata > Ascidiacea > Aplousobranchia > Didemnidae > Trididemnum > Trididemnum miniatum. The sequence continues at coordinate 2,634,060 of OZ023241.1, forward strand.
ATAAAACCAGCTTACGAACGCATCCGACCAACAAACCAAATCAGAAAAATTGTAATCGTTTCAATACTAACTATACATTTCCAAACCATTCGCATAAAGTTTCTGGACATGCTCTGTTATATTTTAACCAACTTTTGATTGAACAACTTTGGAATAAAACGCCCAAGGATTGAGAGAATTCGAGAAGTTCGAGCTAAATGCAAAAACACCTCTTTCCCGAACCACCTAAGAACGTTCTACCAAACGATTACAAGCCTACCTACAATAGATTTTACATAGTGAGGGGCATTGAAACAGAATTTAAAATGGCCGTCCTCTGGTTATGCAGGGTCCTTAAAGTGACACTTCATGTGGAAATAATTCTTTGTAATACAGAGTTGCCCCTACAAAACACGCACTTTCGTGCACCACAACCTTTGGCGCCGCGAAAACTTTTTGCAATGATTCAGGTTAATACCATCTAGATGGACTGACCACTGTTTCCGGCTTATTTGCCATCATCAGCCGCGCTCAGGCACGTAATTTTACCGATTAATTGATCTTCGGCACAATCATCCTTAAATATTTATTCACTCACAAAAATTCATCTTTTGTGTTACGTAATGCCTTCAGTCAAATTTCGTCAGAAGCCAAGGCACAGACAGTATAAGATGACGACCTTGCTTACTGAATAGGACGTTATAACGACTTCCAAGTGCAGGGTATGCCATTCACTACGTAAGAAAGAAGTCATTTGTATGTTGAAAGGTTGATTGCGGTGCAGAAAGCCAAAAAATGATAGACGAGCACACAGAGTAACTGAAAGACAATTATCTAACATTCTATCTAGAGACACTATAATTGATTTTTAGTTAAAATTACGTAAAATAGTTTAAGTTTGAGTGAAAATCGAGTAGTCTGACTATCACAACTCGACTTCACAACAACTTTATACCGCTTCATCGCAGTTTGTTTCACAGAGTTTTACAACCTCAGGTAATTCTCACTTGAAAAAATACGAAGAAACACTTGAAATAAAACCGTTGCTGGTAATTTGGCTTGATCTCAACCAAGTTATCTTGATGAGAATCAAATTACAGCAGATGACAACAGTGAGGTCCTGTTTTCATGACACGCTTCAGAAAAATAATAATAGCTAAAACAAACAAAAACTAATCAACATTTTCCACAAGTAACACCACAAACCAACAGGGTTTGCAAGCTTAAAAAAATTGCGATCGATGGTCAGTCTCGAACATTTTCGTTTCTCCTTTAAAACAAGTTTGCAAAACGTCACTTTTAGAAGGAAAGATAAAGCCACAACAATTTTCAAAATCGAACGTTTCGACAACGTAGATGCAGCTGTCATCATCAGCAGTGTTAGCAAGGTATACGAAACTGAAATTCCCGTTTTAATTCACGGACCAGGTGCGGAGGTTTATGCGTTAGGGCTATAAAGCTACGAGCGAAAAATGTCTCCGAAACACGGTGATAATAAGATTAGTAGGAAAGGAATTTGATACAAAAATTACTCGCCAAATGTACAGAATTTGATATCGTAAATAACGGAAAGAACAAAATTAATTCTCAGTAATTCCAAAGTCGGCGTTTTCGAAAAATGTGACAGCAATCTTAGGCAAGTTACATCAGTATAAAAATGTAGTTTTACCGTGAAGTATTTAGAACCTTCTGCTAAATATGTGTAATTTCAGCATCAACAATTAAACAAATCCATTTTAAGCCACCAATACTCAACCATTTCTTTTAAATACTATTCATTTTTGAGAATAATGACGTACGTTTCACCACTTCATGTCACCATATTTTTTAAAATCATGTATACCGCCTGCCTATAGTAGAACGTAAATTTGTTAGATGCTGATTGCTGAACGAGAAATGCCATAGAGATGCAAAACACAAAATAGCTTTCCGTTTTCTCAACAATTGCGACCAATTTATGATAACTTAGATAAGCAATTGCAAACTTTAGAGTACTCACTGATCAAATTAACCAAGTACAAATTCAGACTGATGATAAAGAAAATTAAGGTTGATTTTTTGCTTTGATACTGTCTGGCAGAAGCACAGCTGTTTGTCAACCAGTAAGTAGCCTGGTTTTTGTCAAATTTAGGATCTGTGAGGTTTGCACACAATGCAAAAATATAGTTTTGTTTAATAAAAACAAAAAAAAAGACAGAAAAGTTCACAATTTTAGAAACAGTTTTGAATGCGGTGCTATCTTGACAACTTTACTTTAAAAATTGTATTTCTTCATTTGCGCTTTAAAAAATTATTAGTTCCCTGCCGGTTGGGGTAGTCGTTTGGGGTAGTCGTTTAAGACATCGCTGACAGTGCCGAAGGTCAGGGGTTCCTTCCCGGGTCGGTTAAAGCGGACACTGCCACCAACGGCTCGCCATCGCTGCGACGTTTCTTCGGAGCTGTGTTGCCCAAACGCTAAACCGCGGAGATGGACCCCGCCACTCGTTACAAGCTTCGGCGGGATAACGCAAATATAATAAAGATTAGATTTTGTTGTTTGCAATTTTTGGTGATAATATTTCGATTTTTGATTTGAAGAAAAAATAACTTTTCTATCACCGATGAATTCAAGGTTACACCATTTTCCGCGGTGTTATGAGTCATATAGGCTGCCGTTAAAATGTTGAAAAATTAATCATAATGGATCTGTAACTAACCAAGACCAAGTTAGCAACCGCAAACAACCATAAGCAGTTAGAGAAAACACTTTCACATTTCAAGATTACCCGATTAGTGATAATCCTATTTTAAAACCTGGGTCATGCTCCAGCAAAATATTTGCGTTTTTCAAATATTTCTGGCAGAAACCGTGGTAGAAATTTCTTAAGCGTGCAAAAAATAACATTCAACGAAGTGCATTTGTCATCTCAGTGACAGATTTTTACTAACAGAGTTAACAACTACCCTACTGTTCACACAATTGCACAACAACCAATTCCAATTGAGCATCATATTTTTCACTTTTCACACACGGGTAACCGTTACAAAATGGTTAAATTACTGTTAAACAATTAGCGTTTCAATTACAAATTGTGAAACAGACAAAAAAAACAAATTTTTGTAGACATTTTGAGCAAGACTCGCTAACCGATGAGTAAACGCGTTGGTGGTATTCACAATGATCAAGTACATGTAAGTTTGCTCGCAAGAAACACTTGAGAGAGAGGCGTAAGTCGATCGTAGCAGGGCAAAAACAATCTCGACAATCACAGTTTTCTTTTCCAAACAAATCGAAGCTTTGCCAGGCGCCAAATGACATCTAGAACATCGGAATATAAACTCAAGTTGGTCTGCTGCGTCCAAACTTTCTGCATTATCGAGCCCGTGTTTAGGGGCAACAATTTAAATGACTTTCATCTGATGGCGTGTGCGGAAAAGCTATGTTGTTTCCAATTTCTCACAACTTTGTATAATCGTGACATCAACAGATGTTAAAACACGGCCAAATACTACGGCGACGCTAACCTTTTTTCAAGCGGATCTTACCAATTTACTTGTTGCTGTGGGCAAAACGTTTTTATGCGTTGAAGACAAGTAGAAAACTTCGAATTAATTTTTTTAAACTGTTTGGGGCTTGCAAAAAGAAAATTATAAAAAAACTTACAGGAAGAGCAAAAAATTTTAAGTAAATTAATTATACCTGGTGAACATCATACCCCTGTATGCCTGGGCCTATTTCGACCTTTGCTATTTGAGGAATCACAACCTCTTACTTCCGGGGCCATGCCTACGACGCAGTAACCAACTAAGTAAACAAGAGCAGTAAATTTAAACAAGGAATAATCATATTAAACCATTTTTTGTATTTGCTGAACCTGTATTTAATAGTACTTGTCATTTATCCAGTGCTGTCCACACCCAACCACAAGGACATGGGCTTGCACGCTTATCATGTCAATTCAAAAAGCAGCGAAAAGGCAGAAACAGACCGACAAACAAAATATACTACTTCAGTTTTCTATGATCAGTGTCAAGCATTATCATAACTTTACAACACAAAGCTTCATCAACCAGTCGACTCGAAATAGTGTCGTCCCAAACCACTAATGGAAACGCTCATAGGGAAGGGAGCCCTATTTAGAGTGCTTTTACGTTACCGAAAAAGAACTTGTACATAAAATACATCAGGTGCAAAGACCATTGCTTCTTACTGAGTACCGTTAAAACTAAGTGTTCTATGTCACTTTGCAATGCAGAGTGAATCGCATAATGGAATATTGAAATTATAAAAAATAAAATAAAAAATTACTCAACTTCACAGCAAAGCATAAAATAAACTACAGCTAACGTATGGTTGTTTTGCAACTGAAATCACAGCACAATGAGCTTTTTATACTTCACACGCGCCAAAGCTAATTATTCATTACCAACTTTTTGGTACATTCGAATTCAAAAACCAAATTAAATGAAGCAAACGAGTGGTGGGATCCATCTCCGCGGCTCAGCGCCTGGGCAACACAGCTCCGAAGAAACGTAGCAGTGGTGGCGAGCCGTTGGCGCCACTGTGTCCGATTTGTCTGGCCCGGGAATCGAACTCATGATATGCCGCGCTGATAGCGATGTCTTTGAGCGCTACGTCAGCTGCCGGTTGCATTTAAACTATCTTCAATTTAAAGCACTCTCATATTTTTCTCCGAAATGAGACGCTTTCATAGCAGTCCAAGAGCTTAGGCTGAAGACAGCACCAGTTAGATTAAGTGGGATGACGGATTGGAAATAAAATAGGAGAACTCATTGAAATTACTTCAAGCTAACAAAGCTAGTTGAATGAGTGGCGTGTCACAAACACTGCTGGTTAATTGCCATTATAACAAGTGCACTTGAGGGTCGTCCGGCGCAGCAGGTGCCAATTAGCGAACGATTTGGGAAACAGGCTTTCTTCAGTTTTCTGGCTTACCAACTTTGCTACAGTTACCAAGTAGTACAATTACCTAATCCACTCCACAGCCCCCCAAAGGCGCGCAAAATGTTAATCAATGCCTTCAAAGAGCACTCAAAACAAGTTGTTACATTAAGCACACAACTTCCGCTGGTTTTTAACTTTTTGTTCAACAAACATTTCTTCAAGAGTGGCAAAAAAGTGAAATTGCAATGTGTTCTACAGAATAAATGCTTTCCATAGTTCTCTCTTTCTTATGACCACACCAGCTAGGTTTAAGTTTTCCTTTTCTAAACCAAAAACACAAGAGTTGCCAATACATACGCGCACTGTTTTAAAACACAAAGTGTGCGTGTCAGTAATAGCGTTTCTCACTACTCGTGTTTTTCATTGTGTTTGGTCGTTCTAACGTTACGCAGTCCAACACAGCAAACTTTGATAAACAAAAATAATAAAAAATTTCTTCTTTTACAATGTCAAACCAGTGAGCGTTATAAACGACCAAATCTTAGCTTAATCGTAAGTATTTACCGTAAACGACTAAACGTATTTTCACTTCTCTAGATCCAAATCCATTCACAGCATGACATACATACAACCCACTGTCTATCGATTGGACATCTCGTATTCGGAGACTATTCCGTTTTTGTTTAAATCTTCCCCAGTCAAGACCAATCTGTTCTCCTAAAATCAACAAATTTTGATATTAAAGATAATGATTTTGAACAGAAGCTTGGTGGTACAGAACTTGAAAATTGCGTGAAGTAACTTTCATTTTCTAAAGCTTTTCATTCGATTCTTTTCAGGGAAAATCGTCAGAAAAAAGGATAACATAATAAAAAAGAGTTATTCTATTCTTTTGCTTTTCGTTTTTTCAAAAAATATATATAGTTACAAGAATTGATTTTAACTGCAAGCACCAGCTTACCATCTTTAGACCAGCTTATTTCAGGAGGAGGTTTCCCGGACACCATACACGGCAGAGTCAACATTTGGCCAGCGAAAGCACTGAGAGTGCTGATGTCACTGTCCACGATTCGCGGTGGGTGACGGTTAGCTACAAAAATACAACTTTGCAATTTCCAAAAGACATCGCTGTCGGTGCGAAAGATCGTGGTTTCAATTCCCAGTCAAATCAGACTCAGTGTCGCCAGCAACTCGCCACCGCTGTTATGTTTCTTCGCAGCTGCGTTGTCCAGGCGCTAAGCTGCGGAGACTGACCCCCACTCGTTACACGCTTCGGCGTAATACTGCGAGTATGAGGAAAATTCAAATTTTGATATTCAGATTGATAAAATATTAGCGTAGCATTGTAAGAATTATCAGCATTATTATTAGTAGCGTATAGCATTATTTGTTATTAGCGCATCATTAATCCAAACTGACAACCACGACAATCCCCATGTTACAAACTACATTATTCTTACCTCTGGCATATGGTTGCGCAGCAGAAACGCGGGAAATGTTAGAACAGTTTATCAGAAATATTGCGAAGAATACCTTGGTAAAAAAACTTGATCGGGGTTTTCTAAAACAAAACAGAAACGGTTTTAAATGCGTCTATGAAACAACATATGTCGTACTCAAAAGATCACATCAGTAGTTTTTACAGCGTGTTTGCTCGGTACATTTCTTAGCACCTTATAATCCATAAATGTAGCCTAAACGTGGGCAGATATTTCGGGGCCGTTGGGCTCGTTCCTAAGTCACTGTCGCTAGTTTGACCGTTGATCAGTCAGCATTGCCACGAGCACGCAGAGATGACGACTGACTAGCAGCTCCGATGGCAGTGGACAGTGCGCCCACCTCTGAAACCGAAGAGGCAGTCGGGTCAAATCAATGACTTTAAAATTAATATTAACAGCATTAAGGGACTTGCTTGACGCTCAATTTTAGGAGACTGAGGCTCTGTTTGACGCTCAGCGTTAAGGGACAGTACGCCAATTTACATGCACAATTTAAGCGGGTTAATCCCGTAAATCCAACCCGCTTACGTCAGACGAAAACCTACGTCATTCTGCTTGCGCAAGCATTGCGGGTTGGAAATTACTCGCTAGTAGCAGGCAGGTTCAACCCGCTGAAAAGCGCGTTGAAAGAAGAGCGGGTTAAGCAAAAACATTTCCTAAACTGAAACAAGAAGCGTGTAACCCGCATAATCAAACCCGCTTGTGTAAATCGGCTGTGGAGAACAAGTCGGCAAGTTACTTATTCAGCCATTGGGAAATGCACTTAGCGGGATTTCCCCGAGTTAAAGTGGTGGACTAGTGGCCGGCAAATTCTAACCGAGCTCGTTGTAGCGCTTTAATCGCTTTCTCGTGATAGAAGGATAAACATGTAACTAAACGCAAATACTAGTCGCTGGCTACACTGCGACCAGTTTGAGCAATCTAATCACAGACTCACAGTACATAACAGCTACGCAGCCATAGCCATCCCTACGCATGGCATAACAATAGCAATAAGTTTTACCTGCATCTTGATTTTCTTCTAAGATTTGAAGAGACACAAAATTCAATGCTCATAGTCCCAAGAAGAAGCTGATTACAAAAAATCATTTCTGAAAAGTGGCGAAAAACGCTGCCTTAACGTTTAAACTTGAAGACTAAGTAGGCTACTGTAACCAGCACATTTCAGACTACAGTTGGAAGAGCAGAAAACAGCCTACTGTTAGACCCAGAGTAGCACAATTTTTGCTTCTCGTGTTTTTAACCAGTTTCATTTTGGGTGGACGCTTGACATATTTATAGGGGGAGTTTGTGCCATGGTACCCCTTCTGACATTGCCTTTTAGTAAAAGAGAAGATATGTAGCTACTTGCACAAATATATGCCAGGCCTAGCTTATGCCCCGCTCCCTTCTTTTTACGGCAGTGGCTATTTGTACGGGCCCGTACAAATAAGCGCTTGGTTTATTCTATTATCGCTTCACGCTAACCCCGATCCAGAGAGCGTGACGAAGTAATAAAATAAAGGAAGTCCTCATTTGTACGGGTCCGTAAGAATAGCCACTTCATTTTTTTAAATTTTTTGCTACGCCACTGACATGTGAGTTACCTAAATGTTTGGCTTAACAGTAAGTTTGGAACTGCCTACACTGCTAGAGGTGACAGCTGAATCTACGATATCGAAACGACGTCCAATCACGAAAATTGGCTTAACTTTAAAGCATTTAGCATCCTTTTCGGTTATGAAAGTTAATAATTATTTAGCTATTTTTTTAAATAATTTATTTCGTTTTTGTTCTAGTCATACCGGTACCGTGAAGTTCGAAAATTACCAAAACTGGTCCTCTGTATGAAGTCTTTTAGTTCCAGGGCCAGTAGTTTTAAAGGAGTTCATTTATTTTAAGAACACTAATGCACAGGGGCGGATTTAGAAAGTTTTGGTGGGGAGGGATGTGATTTTAAATTAGGTTGAATGTTTACTCATTACAAAGATGTTTAGACCCGGAAACGGGCATATATAAATAAGCCCTTTGAAAATGTTTTGTGTCAGGGGCGTATTCGAAATTTTTTTCAGGGAGGGGGCACCAAATCTCGTCACTTTTTCAAGCGTAGTTTTCTTTCGGCAGAGTCAATTTTAAGCAACTTAAGTACCAAAAACGACTCTAGGGGGGTCCGGGGCCATCCTCCCCCGGAAAATTTTTGAAAATTTGCATATTGTACTGGCCATTTTGCACTTTATGAACAATTTTCAGGCAAAGTTTGTTCATGTTTTTCGTCTCTAACTTGAGTGCTTCACCGAATATGATGCATTTTGTACGCACAGTTTCGATTATGCGTGCTTAAAACGACTAAGGCTTATTGTTATGTAGAGGTTCGAAATTATGAAAAAATTTTATTTACCCAAAGCATTGTTAAAAATGGCTTGTGGGGGGGATGCATCCCCCACATCCCCCCTGGATCCACCGCTGATAATGCAGTCATCCCTAGCACAATACCAGCTTTACCCAAGACTTTTTTTAAATTTTTACACCATCACCTAACACTGGTGGAATCAAGGGGGCTCTTACACGCCTCTCCTGATAAGCGTTTGTCGCTTAAATTTTACAAAAAGTCGTGCCTTAATGCCGTGAATTCTTTCACGTGACTCCGCGCTTTTCAAAAAATTTCTGCGTACGCTCTCCCTATTCTAACATTGCTAAATTGCACCTAGGTTATACTAAATTTCTTTAGTACTGTTTGGGTACTCTCTTGCTTTGCCTTATTATTACAATTTTTCCTTAACACATCAAAAAACATCACCTTACTGCAGCCTCCCAACTAGTTAAAATAGAAAAAAAAATTCAAATTTGTTTTCGCCGTTTTTTCTGGATCTCGTCGCACAAACCCAGCGATTGAAATTATTATCACGTAACAAAGCACACTGTGAGGTGACAAACAAAAAAAAAGATGTGAAATTGTGCATAGCTTTCTTGCTCTACCTAGCGGAAAGTTTTTAAATAAAAATCAATGTCACGTCGATCTTGGATTAGTCGATTTTACCCAAGGCAAGGCCTAAAGATCCCCTTGATTTTACCCAAGTCACAGTGTATGTAGAGTATGTATTGCTTTTGCTAACATTGTTTCGAATGAAAATTATAGTTACGTCATAGTTTCATAAATGTGCTGCACCTGTGTGGAATCCATACACCAAACAAGAGACACAGCTCTTGGAGAGATTGCAAAAACGTGCTACAAAGTGTGTTAATGGGCTAGCGAAGTAGAATTACAAAGAAAGGCTCGTATTGCTGAAAATGGACACTCGTGAAAAACGCTGGACGTTTTCTGATCTTCAGAACACAATTTATGGAATTTTTTTAATACTTTAATTACAAAAATAGTCCTAAGAGCCAGTAATATGTGAAACACTTAAAATTTTCGAGACGTTTCGATTTATGCTTAAATCATTGGCAATCTTATTCAAATAATCTTTCATTTCTTTTTTTCAACTCAAAAAAATTTTTTGATTTTTCAAACAATTTGATATTTTTTAATTTAAAAATTTGATTTTTTTTTTCAAATCAAAAAAATTTCATATTTTTTTGTATCAAAAATTTGATTTTTTTATCCGATATATTAAAAAGATGCATCAACAACATGTATCAAAAAATTTGATTTTTTTTTTTCTTTGGTAGGGATATCCGCAACTGTTGACTTTGATAAAATTTTCATGTTGCATTCACCAGCTTCTCATACGAGAGGCCATCGTTTTAAATTATTTATAAAGCAGGTCGAACTTGATTTTCGAAAACATTACTTCTCCAGCAGAGTGATTGATATTTGGAGCAACTTGCCTAACGATGTTGTTGAATTAATTTTTGTCGCCCAATTTAAAAAAAATTGCAAAAAAAGATGAGCTTATAGTCACTAATACTTTTTTATTTCATTTTTTAATTTTTGTTTTATTTTTATTTTTTGTGCTTAACTTTGCTTTGCGTTCTTCTACTGTAAATGTTGTGCTCTGCAATTTTTGCCTGTGCTTCCGGTAAATGCAATCGCTGTATTTTTGAGTTGCTATAACGCTCTGTTTTTCTTCACTCTATCACTAATTGAGTATTATAAGAGGCAGGAGCGTATTTAGGGGGGGGAGGAGAGCATTGGACCATGGCCCCCCTTTTGACTCTTCCTTTTAGTAAAAAAGAATAAAGTTAATGGTGCCTGGTGACTGAAATATGCCAGACTCTTTTGATGGTTTTGTAGCTTATGACCAGGGGCGGATCCAGGGGGTAGGATGAGGGGCATGCATCCTCCCACCAGCCATTTTCAAAAATGTTTTTGATGTAAGCTACACAATTTTTCCATAATTTCTAACCTCTTCGATAGCGATAAGCCTTATACGCCTTGAGCACGCATAATCGAAATGTGCGAACAAAAGCATCATATTTGGCGAAGCATTCAGAATTAGGGTCAAAAATTTTAAACAAAATTTGCCGGAAAATTATTGAAAAAACATCAAAATAGCCATTACAGCATGTAATTTTTTAAAAAATTTCCGGGGGAGCATGCCCCCGGACCCCCCAATAGCCTTTCTTGTTTCTCAATCAGCTTCAAGTGAGTTCTGCCGAAAAAAAATGCGCTTGAAAAAAATGTGCAAATTATGGTCTCCCTCGTAAAATTTCTCGCTACGCCACTGATAAGAGGCTATTACGGATGAGATTTTATTTTTTTCAAGCTTCACTTTTGTTTAGACTACTGGTAGTAACTAAGTTGTTAAGTGCTAATTGGTGAACTGGTATAAATATTGCAATTCATTATGCTAGGCTATCCTTCATTTGCTACAGGCCTAATTGGCATATTGGCAGGGTTGCAAATCGATACTCAAAAAAGTAAAGAAATAATCGATATTCGATAGTTTACCAAAAAGTAGAGAATCAAATCAAATCAAATCTTCATTATAGTCGCCGTATTACGCCGAAGCGTGTAACGAGTTGCGGGGCCCATCTCCGCGGCTTAGCGCCTGGGCAACACAGCTCCGAAGAAATGTCGCAACGGTGGCGAGTCGTTGGCGACACTGTGTAGATTTGACCGGCCCGGGAATCGAATCCCAGACCTCCCGCACCGATAGCGTGCGCATAGCAACTGAGCTAACGGCCGTTTAAAAATAGAGAAGTAGTTTAAAAAAGTAAAGAATGAAGAATATTGTAATCGATATTACACTGAGCATTTAGCGGTGTGCGCCAAGCATTTTTTGTAATATGCTCGCATTCATGCGGTAAGTCACAAACAACGGACATTGCATGCGACCATACTCGTAGATGCAAAGGGTTAGGGTTGTTGCAACTTTGCTATTGCAAATCTGCTTTTTTCATTTCTAGCTGGTTTTTTCGGCACAAAAGAAAATTATCAGCAAAAACAAGGTAATTAATAACATACCGACGATTATTTTAAATTTACTTGAGTGAGATAAAGTAACCTGGACCAAAAGAATCGAATAATGAAATATTGAATTAAGCTGAAAAAAAGTAAAGGCAAGACTATATTCGATGTTCATTCAAAAAAGTAAAGACTTTTAGTACATTCGATGAACAAAAAGTAAAGAATATCGCTATCGAATATCGATCACAATCGATTTTTTGCAACCCTGCATATCGGTATTTCTTGACTGTGTAGTGTGTAATTTTTCGTTCATTTGCTGCGCTTGTGGGGATATGGTAAAGAGTGTAACGGGGATTACTAGTTAGTAGTGGGCGCAGGCTAGCCAGTAGGTCTAGCCTATACTCTTTTAAATGTGCCCCACTTGCGAAGCGCAACTTCGGCAGTAGTCGCGCGTGAACTCTCTCGATGGAAATGGATGGAAGGCCCGATAGGTAGCAGTAACCCTTTGGTAAACTAGCTGCTACGCAGTAGCCAACCAAACTCTTTTAGGGTTGCTGGGAAAAATGGATTGCCAAATGGATTGCTAGGAAACTTCTGGATCTTCTTTTCTTCAATTTTCAGGCAGTAATTCAGCAGCAACTTTTAATTAAAATTTAACCAAAAAGACAATAAATCAGAACACATAGAGCACTCCTACAATCTAGACTATTTGAATGCCGCCAGCTATCTCTATTTATAGTTTTTTTGAACATCGAAATGGACCATGACGTCACACACAAAATTGGCCAATTGCAGCGAAGTGGGAAATATTAATATTTTCATAAAGATATAATCTGAAGTGAGTTGCAAGAAAAGCATGGTCGCACTGCGGCGCCAGCGAGCCGCTGCGGGACAAAGTTAAAAATAAGGCAAAAATTTTATTATGCAAATGAAACATCGAAATTGACGTATTTGTGACATTATCATCGAAAATGACTTGAAATTCATAGGTTAAGCATTTGTATGATTAGACGTAAAATATAGTGAATAAAATTACAGAGACGGCAAATGCTTTATTTTGATAAATTCGCCACATTTGTGCTTTGGCACTAGATCAGCCTATTGAAGTGAGCTGAGGAACCGCGTGATTGTTGCAATTTTTCATGATTGTTTTAAATTTTTTTTTATCGCAAATTTTCCCTGAATTTTCTTGCCTAGTCTACTTGTTTGATTAAGTCAATAGAGTGTGTATGATTTCTTCATCTTTATCCTCCTATCAAGAGAAAGCGGCGGAGGAGCAATGCGTTGGACGAATCCAGACTTGCTTAGGAGTTGCCCTTGTTTTCAAGTTTTCCGGATGAATTTTTTTCTGACTTCTTTAATTTGTGCTTGCCAGATTCCACCAAACAGAGATAATCATCATAAAGCATCTTATTCAAGGACGCAACAACGAGACTAGGTTGGGAGTTGAACCATTAACTTTGCGATCATGATCGTCAAAAAACTACGCACCAAACCACTGCGCCTCGCTGCCGACTGTAAAGACTACAAACTTTATGACAGGGGTGGGCAACTTCTTTAGTCGGGGGGTCATATGTGGGAAGACGAAGTCCTTCCCGGGCCGGATTATTAGATGGATCGAGCTCAACATTTTGAACAACTACTATTGTCAGGACCGCTCTGGTTGGAAGAGCTAAAAAAAGGTCTACACGTCCTCAGATGTCCTATTCTCCACCGAAAATAATTTATAGGTGAAGTGGCGTAACGAAAATTTTTAAAAGGGGGCCATAATTTCCACAATTTTTTTAATCGTCTGTTTATTTGGCTGAACTACTATTAGGCTGATTGAAAAACTAGAAAGGCTCTAGGGGGTTCGGGGGCATGCTCCCCCGGAAAAAATTTACATGCTGTAATGGGCATTTTAGTGTCTTTTGAATAATTTTTAGGCAAGTTTTGTTTAGTTTTTTGACCTTGGTTCGAAGGGCTACGCCAAATATGATGCATTTTGTTCGCACACTTTCGATGTACGCGTGCACAAAACTTATCGCTATCGAAGAGGCTCAAAATTATGGAAAAATTCTAGGTCTACACATCAGAAGCGTTTTTGAAAATGGGTGATGGGAGGATGCATACCCCTCGTCCCACCCCCCCCGGCCATAAGCTACAGAAACCATCAAAACAACCTAGTATATTTCAGTCACTTGGCACCATTCATTTTCTTCTTTTTAACTAAAAAGCAGAGTCAAAAACAGGAGCACGGGACAATGCTCCCCCCCTAAATACGCTTCTGCGGTGAAGAGCAAAAAAAGGTCTACTCGTCCTCAAATGTCCTATAAAAAAATGAAAGGTTCTTGGCTTGATTCGCGAAAGGAGTTTATATTTCTGCAAGTGCCGGCGGGCCACATAAAATGGTCTCGCGGGCCGGATTCGGCCCGCGGGTCGTATGTTGCCCATGTCTGCCTTATGAGCGCTATAAGCCCTAAAGCAGGGTTGAGCAACCTTTTTAACACAAGGGCCAAACCGCACTGCAAATAAACATTGGTTCACATTTTAGCTTTTAATAAAAAATGACAGCAAGTACATGCGGATGTGAAATGCCTGCAGATACGTAACACATTCAAATGTCCAAATGCAGTTAGTGAGAAGGCTGATGGCGTGCTTAGCGACTGAGCTGACCAGTTATGGTTGATCTACCAGTCTTTACACACAATACTGCAAGGTTCTCTCGGACGATCCACAAAAAAGATCTTTTAAAAACGTTGCCTAGAGTAGAAAGCTGCTCCCCCTTGAGCATAATTAACCTTAATTACTGCCTACATTACCACCGATTCTCGAAAGGGGGGGTGAGAGGAGGGTGCAACTGTGAGCTAAACGTATTTATTGCAAATTTGATAATGGGAAATGACTGTCTTTTAAAAAAACACCAACAGAAAAAAGTTTATTGCATCAGCACCAGAATAATGTTGCAACTTATTTGAAAAAGACAGAAGACACAAAAAACACCACAAACTACAACAGCACCCGCTTGTGATCCACATAGAAAGCAGTCACAGTGAAATAAAATATGAAATAAAGAAGGCAGGAGTGAAAAACATAATGGTGTTGCCACTAAACCAATCAGTTTCTTGATGCAATATTTTGAAAGGGCTCGAAGTAACCACAAAAAACGTCGAAAGCAATAAACGAAAGTTGAAAGCAGCGGCTAGATATTGTACAAAACACGGCAAAATCAAAAAATAAAACACTTCCTCAGGCTTTACCCATTGCAAATCAGACCAGCCTAACACAGTGCAAAACTCAGGCTCTTGAGCCAATTAATCCAAATAGCCGTTCGAGAACCGACAGTGGGATAACTTCACCGGACAATAAACATTCCCACCATTACTGGATGACGTGGCTGTCTCAATAGGGGACTGCGCTGGGGTACCGCCAGCACTGTCCAAGTTTTTTTGACGGACAAGTTTATCGGGGCAGTTTTGCGTTGCTTTTCTATCTTCATCGTATAATCTGAAATAGTATTAACACAAAACTATAAATGGCCGTAAGTAAGTAAGTAATTTATTTCTTCAAGCAGCAGAAACTTCGAACAAAGTGAAAGTACAAAATTGAAATTTAGTGGATTCAGGTCTACTCGATAGGAGGCTGCGAGTGACAAGTCTTCTTCTTGCAGCAGACCCCATTAAAAATAGAAAAAAAAACACAAAACAAAGGTCAAAGAGAAAATAATTAACCAGTTAGTAATTTTACCAAAAACGGATCATCAAAACACGATACACAGCAATTGCAAGTCTTACAATGATAGAACAAAAATGTCTATTTATAAACAACAGAGGTCAGTCAGTACACAAGCAATCAAGATTTATAGAAATCAATTAATAATTTTTT
The DNA here is from genome assembly GCA_964006365.1 of Trididemnum miniatum. Classification (NCBI taxonomy): domain Eukaryota; kingdom Metazoa; phylum Chordata; class Ascidiacea; order Aplousobranchia; family Didemnidae; genus Trididemnum; species Trididemnum miniatum. Next base: position 2,649,616 of record OZ023241.1, read on the forward strand.
ATATTGAGATTCATACTGACCCTAAATTTGTTTAAAATATGGGCTAACACCCTAAATTTGTAAACACCTTAAATTTGTTTGAAATATGGGAGCAGAGGCGGATGCAGATTTTTTTTACTTCGAGGGAAGTAAAAACAAAGTCATAAACAAATATACCTGAACCCTAGTAATCTGCATGCACTAATTTTGCATAGGCTGAAAGAAGAGTTAACATGTCAGGCGGTCAGTTTTTATGAAGTCCTAAGCGAAAAAAATCTCGGGATCAAAACCGCGTCGTTTTACTCTCAACTTTCAATCCTGCCCTGCTTGCGGGAGCAAGCCAGAACAGCCGTGGGATTAAATGCAGTCGAGAGCATGGCCGTACGTTTCCGAGCGTCGTTTTTGCGACGACGATGATTGCAAGGTTGATGGTTCAACTCCCACCGCATCCTCGTTGTTGCGTCCTTTACTAAGATGCTTTACGATAATTATCCCTGCTTGGTGGAATCTGACAGGTAGCAAATTAAAGAAGTCAAAAACAAAACTTCACAGGAAAACTATGAAGCAAAAGCAACATCTAAGCAAGTCTGGATTTATCCTACGCATAGCGCCTCTGACGCTTCTCGTGACAAGAGGACAGAAATGAAGAAATCATCATCATAAAATCAAAGATGTCTAGACAGGCAAATTGAAATATTACCTTAATAAGATTTCTATGCACGGTGTCAATTGTTGCCAAGTGAAAGAAGTTGTTCGTTGCAGTTCTACTGACCACGTGGGGGCGATGTGGAGACAAATTCGAGCGGCAGCGATACAGGCAGCGGTGATGAGCGATGGCTTGAATAGAAGAAAAGCCTGGTCTGCAAATCAAAGTTTGTATAAAATGAATAACATATTTAGAACAAAACGTAAAAACGACATTAAGCTTCAAGAATATGGATTTTACATGGATCAAAATTACCAAGAAATTGGAAATTAACTTTAAATACTTAAAGGATTTCCATTTTTGCAACACTGAAAAATATTTTTAGGTCATTTTCTGGAGCAATAAGTCTTATCAATGTTGCCACACCCACAAATTTCTGCTCAGCCTGATGTACAATCCAAAGTGGTGGTATTTGGTATTTGTATCGGTACCCAATTATGACAGAATACAATTCGTCTTTCCTCCTGGGGATGTAGGCTTAGAACTGCAACTGTAGATGTAATAACTAATTATTCGAGCGAATCAAACATTGCAAACAAACCATACCTTGTAACGAGACCTCTAGAAAATAATTGACGTTTTTTTCTAAATAAATTAACGTGTTTTCTCGCTCTATGATTGGTCGGCCCATCATGACGTCATCTGCAGTAAGAATCACCTAACATGAAAAAAATTTATCAAAAACTTTCCAATACACAGAAAATACGAGATAAAATAACTAAAAAAAAGTAAAACCACAATAACTCTTAATTGAACGTTTCCACAACGTAAACTCAGCTGTCATCATGAGCAGTATTGTGCAAAAAGGCTGTACAATAACTGCTATATCAAATGTTAAGAATCAAATAAACTTGCACCAGAGCCACTAAAAGAAGCTTAATACAGTAACTAGAAAAACTGAAGCCATATGAGCGCGCTGATTACACTCAATTTAAAATATCTTTACAAAACATTCTTTTTAGAATCTCTCTTGAATCAGTGGCAAAAACTAGACCTCATCTCAAGTTGTACCTGCATGTAATATTCTTTGAAATGCGATGCAGTAGGAAGGCCGATTTGCCATTTGAAAGCTGACAGAAGTCGAATTTCCATCCGGAGATATTCATCAGACTATAATATTAAACAACATCATCAGTTGATCGGTGACACAGCATAATGATGAACACACTTTAAACATAATGAGTAACAGTTAATTCATTAAAATAAGAGGCTATGTAAGTCTATATATATGAAAATACAAAGCCTACCATTTATAATATCCCGTTGTATTTTCATATATATAGACTTACATCGGCTCCTCTTATTTAATTGCTTATAAAATCAGGCCTGCCATTGCCGACACAAGCCAACTAGGCTAACTGCTCAATGCTAAGCCTGCAGTTGCAGAGGCTGAGTATGTATAGCTGAAAATTGCATTGAAAACGCTGTCAGCCCGGTGGCCGAGTGGTTGCAGAGGTAAAACTCTCAATCACAAGGTCCTGAGTCTACCTGATGAGCGGTCAAACCGCGAAACTAGTCGTAGAATTGGTTTTTACAGCGTTTATTTAGTAAGTGTTCAAGGCCTTTGTATTTTCAGTTAATTCATTAAAACATTTCGTTAAAATTTTAAACGTTTTCGGCCTTTCATCTAGCCTTCTATATATAATTAAAAGAGGTAGTGCATTTTAACAGGGAAAATTTGAAATCAAATAAGGTCTAAATTGGTTGGAAAAAGTGAATATTAAACACTTGAAAAACGTTTTTCATTGACAAACGCAGCAAAAAGCAACAGCATCTATAATCAAAACTCGTCGACCCACAACAACTTTTAACAATCAATCGTCATCAAACAACCTCGCAACACTGTGCTGTTGGGAAAACCTCACGCAACAAAACTAGATTAGATCCCTGCAAAATCACTGATGCCAAGACTACTAGACTGAAAGTCGGTGATGTGAATCACAAATCCAAATCATAGCTACACATTGTGTTGTTGAAATGGCTAAGCAATACTCTTTCTACATTTAATACTGATACAGAAGCAGTTGCATACAGGAAAATCAAGACGTGGAACACTTACTTCCAGTTTCCAGTGCAACTGCTGCATTAAAGTTTTGAATTTTGGAATTTTTTCTTCACGTTCTTCAAATTTACCTATAAACAAAGATAACATAATGCATCGGTAGGCTGGCATGGTGGTATAAGACATTTCTATCGATGTGTGAGGTCATAGGCTGAATTCCTGGCCATATGATATTGAGCACAGTGTTGGCAACAGCCTGCCACCGCTGTGATGTTTCTTTAGAACCATTGTACCCAGAAGCTAAAGTACAGAGATGGCCCTGCCACTTGTTACATGCTTTGGCATATTACTGTCAGCATAATGAAGATTTGATTTTTTGACAGATTAATTCGTGACACAAAACTAGTAAGCACACATTTAAACTTAATTCACTCAAATGGTTAAACTAGGGTTTTGGATCAGCACAGCTTAATGTTCACTAAAAATATCCGTTATAACCATTTTAATCACACATTACGCAGTGAATAGGGTAAAAACTGTACAGCTTTAAAGCATATAGCTGGAAATTGGACAACCTTTATTAATGCTTAAGGCCCAAATTCCCGAAATGATTTATGACTACCTTAAACTAGCATGCACACATACATAAACAACATTTGAGTGTTATTGCTTGCTACATAACTTGGATATGAATTTTGTCAAAAGGTAAATACCTAGAATATAGACCGCAAGCAATGCAACAACAACCGGTAGTAGTTTTAATACAGCCGAGTTAGACTTACTTGCAATTAGTAAACAACAAAGAATCAATATTTGAACGTCATCCGTGGCTAAATCAAATTGATCAGTGAAGCGATCAAATAAGCAAACAGCCAAATGTTGAGCATTTGCATTAAGTTTATATTTTTGGCACGTCAGTGCAAGCCAATCAACCAAATATCTCCGCCAGTAAAGTAGTTTTGAATGTCCCTTCAAACGCAGCATGCAGCATTCCTAAAAATAAATATTACTTTACGCATGTACAAATTGCACACATGCTGGTAAATGTAGTAGCTTCAGAATACCACCTTGTAGTTAGAACTTTAGATTCTAGTTCTTTCAGTTTTGCGCTGCCTTGCTTACACTGCTGATAATGACAACTAAACTCCAGTTTTAAGAATTACGGCGGTTTTGTTGTTCTTTCTCCTAATAGTACAATTGGATTTGCTAAAATGAAGTTCATGACTACACACAAGTGTTCCGTAAGTTTGGGACGGATTGATTACGTTACGTTGCAGATTAACTTAAACCATTCAAGAGAGTTAATCATGAATGAGGAACTGATTACAAGATCTAACAAGCAAATGCTACTAAATATACTGTAATTCACCAAAACTTAATGCACCAGAAAAACGCACTCTTTTCAGTTTTGGGTAGATGAAGATGGGAGTTTATTTTGATAAAGTGAACAATTGGTCATCAATGTACAATCAACTGTCCGCAACTTTTCTCGTTCTACGATCTTCTCAGAGTTCAGGGATAACCCTAACCCTGAAAGTAACTCGAAGTCAAAAGAACGTGAAGCGAGAACGACTGATTATACACTGATGGCCAATCGCTGGACTACACCTGTTTATTTCGGCTCTCGTATGAGTTAAGCTGCTTTATATTCAGATGGTTCACTTCAAAGCGTCGGGCCAAAATTATACCACTCCATACATCATTGGCATAGCCTAACTGGGACATGCACTGGGTTAGAATAAGAGCATGTCTGGATTGGGCATGACGTTTTGGGGAATTCCCGTCAGCTTTAAAGTGAACTGTACATTGTAATATGAAGCGACTTATTTCATACAAGACTCTTTATTTCTGGTTTGGTAAAACTACAAATTTTAAAACTAATAGCTTCCCCAAACTGCAGTACGAGGTAGTAAGTAATGGTATTGCAACCTCTTCACAACATTAAACCACCTACAATCACAATACATTGGACAATGTAATTCACCTGACCTTATACTTCAAAGTATCATGAATATCCTTTGCCAAATCACTGTTCCATTCCCACCACTCACTATCCATGCAAAGGTAACAAGAAGTCAGCAAAATTATTTAATATCAATTAGAAATGTAAAATTAAAGCTGTCAACACATGCACAGTATTAAAGGGTATGGTTTCATATCGACTGTTGGCATTGCATGAGCTCACAACTGCAACCCCTGGTCTGTCTATACACACAAGGTTCGAACTTAACCCTTGCCAGCTGGCCAGGGGCCAGTTGAAATCGTATCGAGCAAGTTGATTTTGTTTCGCACTTAGTACGGATGTCCATTTCAGAATATCAAATCCTGCAGAACTGATTCCTATTTTGAATCGATTTTGTCTTCAGGATTCGATTTGTGACGAAAAATTGCGAATGGTAAATCTTTTCAGACGTTGCATATAAACACAAGTGCGCGCTCGGCCTCGTGTGATCATGCGGTGTTCGTCGAAGGCTGTAAAAAATTTGTGGGAGGCTATGAGCGACAGTGTAGTATGCACCGCTTGTATATGCACAAGAGCCATATTTCTTGCATGTGTGTCTAAAATTCAAATGGGGCAAGCCCACTGTTAGTTCCATGATTATGCCACTGCATGTGTATATGCTTCAAATTTATAGTGTTGCTATCCTTGTGCTGGCTATAAATTCACGAAAAATGAAAATGGTTGATTTTTTTTTGTTTTGTAGTAGTCGAGCGACTGCGTGCTGAACTGAGATGAAAATAGTACTAATGACCACTTTATACATTTAGGATTCGAAATTTTGGAATCGAAAAAAAGATTTGGAATTATTCTAGAATATGCTACTTAATTATTCTGAAATGGACATCCCTAGTGCTTGCCTGACGGGCCAGCAGACAAAGGAGACTTTTCCCTTGCTGAGTGTAGTAGTAGTATATTTATTTGTCGATAAGATATTAAAATATTTATTACAAGCTTCAAACAAAAACACAAAACAACAAGGGACGAAAGACCATGAAAGCAGTCACAGAAACTACAAGGTCGCCAAGTCTGTGTCACCACAAAAATAATAAATTAGCCAAGGGAATATGAATGAAATAATAAAGTAATAATATTCAGTACGGTAACTTACTAAATTTAGTGTATAGACCTGTAGCGAATTTACTGTATAATATAGACCTACAGTTTAAACCTGTAGGCTAGAGAGTGGTAGAAAGTAATAATCGAAGGTTTTGAAGTTATATCAATAGGTAAGGAACATTTTATGTATTGATAAATGGAAAAAGTTGAATATCGTCACGTTAGTGCAAAAACTGCATAAGTCATTTTTGGGCGAAATTGAGTTTTTTGCACCAAGTTGTTCCTCTGAGTCAGCGCTGATGCCTGACACACTTGTTGGAAAAATATATCGACCCGTTGGCGAGTTATGCCCCAATTTCTAAATTGCGTAAGTCAGCACAATTACTTAATCATAATAACACATTGTATACTATGAAACCATTTATTCTTTATTCTATTGTTATTTTGCTTGTGACGCAATAGTAGATACATTCAATCACATGTTTTTTGCGTTTTTCTCAAAACACAAAAAAATGACTTACGCAGTTTTTGCACTAACGTGACGATATATAACCATGACACGAATTAGCTGAAAATTAGTAAATTTTGGCTGAAAAATAAATGGTTACTTTACAATAATCGAAATAGCTAAACAGGTACCAAGTAAATAGTACTTATAAAACAGTAGTACACCTGAAGTGAACAATAGAAAACAATATTGGAAAGTTTCAAATTTATATCAATAGTTAAAGAACATATTTTATGAAAGAAAAATATTTGAATAAATAAGTATGACACATATTAATAAATATATGGCTGAAAAAAAATGGTTACAAGGTTACAGTGATCGTAATATTAGCTAAGCAGGTCAATAAATAGTACTTTTAAAACAGTAATAAACCTATAGCGAGCGATAGAAAGCAATAATGGAAAGTTTTAAAATTCTATTGATAGGAAATGAACATTTTATATAAATGGAATTAGTTGAATGTTGTTAGCAGCTATTTTCCTTTTCGAGAAAATGTTGTTTAATCAATTACCGTAACAATCAAGATATGTTAAAGGAGAAAGTTTTAAATTTATTTCTCAAAGAAATAGGAAAGTTGTTCCAGATTTTGAGGACGAAAACTTTTAGGGATTGGTCTGTTTTACAATTAGTTTGCAGCACATAATCTGATAATACCGGTAGTCATTAAAAAGGGCACTCCTTGTATTGTACATGTGGACAGAGGACAATTTCATAAAATTTTTTAGATAATCTCCACCAAACTCAGGCAATTTGTTTAAATGAATTTTGGCCATAAACTTAGCCACCTCTCAGTTATAATTTCCATCTAATTTCAGAAAATTTAGTTTTTTATAGAGTGGTTTTAATCTTGTTTTTTTGCCAACTTTGTTGCTCAAAATTTTTACAAGAGCTACGATTCTGTTTAACTTGTAATTTGTGTATATACAATTTGTATGTGCACCCCAGCATATTATCTGATTATTGCATACTGAAGGTGTGGACATACTAAACTGTAATAAACTGGTATCAAAACAGGATGTGAAAGATATTTACGCAGGCTACTGGTATAAATAGCACCAGCAGCAGCTGAAAGCTTGGTTTCAAGGTGTTGAATGTGTTTATACCAATTCAATTTATCATCTACTATTACACCTAAGCATTTTATGCAGTGTGAACAGGTGAATGTACTAAGTCACAGCCATCTATTTGAATAGCAATGTTTTTGGTACTTCTTGTGAAAAACATGAATTTAGTTTTACTAATATTTAAGTGACAACTGATTAGAACTAAGCCAGATATTAAGCTTAGATAATTCCATTTTCATATTGGATTTCAAAGTATTCACATTTTTGTGTGACAGCATCAATACACTATCATCTGCATACAAAGTAGAATTTAAATTTGAACAATCGGAAAGATCATTAATGTATGTTAGAAACAATATGGGGCCTAGGACACTGCACTGTGGAACTTTGATATCTATTCCCAAAAGTGATGAAGATGCAACATCACCAGATAGGCCTACCAATTGCTTACGATTTGAAAGGCATATACGACTTTAGCATGTCATTAACGACACCTCTTATACCATAATGTTCCAGTCTGAATAAAAGTATATTATGACTAACGGTATCAAATGCCTTAGCTAAATCCATGAAAACTGCACAAATATTCATGTTGCTATCTAACTCATTGAAAATACAGGCTATTCACACAAATGCGTTAAGGCTAATGTTGTTGAAAAGCTTTCTCTAAAACCAAACTGTGTAGAACTGTAGAAGAGAATACGTTGTATTTATTCCAGAAGTTCATCAATCGTTTCTTACCGTAATTATTGTTTCAAAAATTTTGTTAAAAGATGTAAGAATCAAAATTACAACGAAAAATGAAGATATCGATCGATAGTTTTTCAGTTCATTCTTTGAGCCACTTTTGTGTAAACATAGACTCTGTGGTGTAAAGGTTAGGGACTTAGGGATGTGCCGTATAGCAAATTTGATCCGGATATCCGGCAAATCTAACTTACCGGATATCCGGTATCCGGCCGGATATCCAGTTCGTCACTATCCGGCCGGATATCATACGAAAATAATCTGAATCTTGATTAAAAATAATCCAAGTTAGCAACGCTGTCCAGGGCTTTTTGCAAACTCAAACTGCCTTCTGGATAGCCGAATTTTAGGAAAAATTCTGTTTGTTACATTTGTCATACCGGTACACTTAATTAATTCAGAAAAACCTAAAGGAGAAAATTTCCTAAGCTCAGTTTCAAGTTCATCAACAAAATTTTCTATCTTTTCTGGTTTTATTTTTCTTACCCAGGGGTCTAACTTTTTCTTTTCTTTTAATAGACTACTAAGACATTTTGTGTACACAAAACATTGCATTTTGTGTGAAGCCACTTTTAGCCTACAAACAACACACTTTGCAAAATGCGTATTTGCAATTGACATAGAACAAAAATTTTGGTGGGACCGGTCTAGGACTGAGTCCGCACCGAGTGTTATGCAAAAAATGATTTCCAGGTGGCTTTATGTGAACCTTTTTTGTTGCTACGCAAATTCAATGAATGTTTTTAGTCTTCTGGGCCCACTACCTATTAGACTCAGATAAAAAATTATACGACAACTTGAAGCCTTATAATTCCATATGATATAACAGCTTGGTTTTAAAACATTTGTGTTCAACTACTACAATAACTTTTTACATTTGGCAACCCTGTCGCGTTTGATGACGCTCACTAGAGCTACACCAATGCGGCAAAATGACGAGCTGAGGTTTTATTTCTGGCTGAGCGAGCGGTTGAGCATATCGAAACAATTTCCGCTCAGCATAATGAAGTGGAATGTTGTTGTGTCTACGTTGTCGAGACATAAAGAGTTGCTGGCGGCGCAAAACTGCAGCTCATGTTACAGATTGCTGAGAGGGCTTCATAGCAGCTGTACACTGAAACGAAATGATGAAAAATGGAAAACGATGTCATTTGAGGAAGGTTCAGCCACAGGTTTTGAAAGCATTAAAACTTATAAGCTTTTACGAGCGGCCATGGTGATCAAGTTATCATCGAACGACTACATTGCCAATAATGCAATATCGGTAAGTATTGCAATTGTTGCATTGCTAACTACACAAAATTATAATTTCTGCTGCGCATAGTTTATGCGTTTGCTTGGGAATTTTTTTAATGTGCACCTTGTCGTCGCATACTTTTCATTGAATTTAAAAATAAAATGGTCAATTGTCAAAATGTTAAATTGCGACTTTCAAGGTATCATTCGTATATGAATTAGAATATGATAAACAAGCGTGACTCTGCTGTGTTTTTTATTAACTCGCATCGACGAATCAAGTTTAATTAAAATCTTGCAGCCTCTTTTGACGTGACATGTTGCGCGCAAATAACAGCCTGTAATGCTGCCATCAATGGCGTTGCGAGAAACTTAAAAAATGGGCCAAAAATTGCAAAAACCATCAAACGTCTGGTATATTTCAGTCACCTGTTCTTTTTTTTCAAAATGCAAATACAAAGGGGGACCATGGCACAATGCCCTCCCCCCATAAATACGCTTCTGGTTACAATTCCCGCATTTTCGGGGACTGGTAGCTAGAGCGCTAGCCTGTATAGCTGCAACCCCCGCATTTTTAGGGGCTAATGGCACAGCTTATGCCAATCGTCAACGCTTTTGTTTTAGCCTTGATATATAAGTCAATGCCCTAAGGCCTAAGAAAAACCGAAGTGATTTTTGAAAAGTAGACTGCTTATGACAAGTTTTTAAAAAGTGTTTCGCCGCATTGACTTCGCAGTACCCGCGCATGAATTCTGCGTTTTATTCGCAAAAAATTAATTCATGATAATAGGTAAAACCAAAACTTTCCTAATCTCCAGGCTTGTCCATGGGAATGGGATGGGACAGCACGAATTGCATTTCCCATGGGACAGTAGCCATGTGACAGCGTCTTGATAATGTCATACCTAACTTTAGATTTTACACTTTTTTGCTGTAAAAAATTCTTTTTAGTCCACTTTTTTTTTTATAAAAGATTTTCCCTTAGCATTGTTGTTACAAGGTAGTGGTGCTTTGCACCATAGTTGTCAGATGGTGTACTTGGACACCAATCACTGGAAAAATGGTGTAATCTTAAAGTTCCGTGTTTTTACTGAAAATTTTCAATTAATCTTAGAAATAAGAAGAGAAAAATCTTAGATGGAGTAAATTTTTATAAATTTAATAAAATTTATTGAATTGTATTTTGATGGGAATCCCATGGGATGGGACAGGCATAAATTGCTATGGGATGGGATGGGACAGAAAAATATGTCCCATGGACAAGCCTACAAATCTCCATGCAAAAAATGTAGCGTATATGCTTAGTTTGCTCGTATATCTGCAGTATGTAAAATTAGGAAATTTAACAAACATAGGCTATCCATTAGGCTGTAGGATAGCGAGCTGGTTGGAGACACCGCTGGCGGTCCGCGAGGTAAAATCGGACACAGTGTCGCCGACGACTCGCCACCGCTGCGACGTTTCTTTCGGAGCTGTGTGACCAGGCGCTAAACCGCAAAGATGGACCCCGTCACTCGAAACACGCTTCAGCGTAATAGCGGGAGCATAATGACGATTTGATTTTTAAATGTTACGATAACTCGATTTCAATAAAATGCCTCATTACGAATTGCAATACGTCACCTCAAAATTTTCTCTCTAATTTAAAAATTTGAAACAAGTGCAAACAATTTCAGTAACAAGCAAAATCGTTATTCCAAACTCGTAAAATCCACCGTTGTAAAAAACTATCTAATGATTAACTCGATAAAAAAGTAACAATGTAGCCTAATAAAAAATGCACAATAAGCAGGTTGAGATTTTGTCCTCATCGACTTTTTTCCACTCATGTAGCAAACTGAATATCATTGCTGCTTGATGGACAAGCTAATGAAATTTAAATCGGAAATGTGTTTATAATTTTACTCTAGAAAAACTGTCTCCCCCATTCCTAACCCATCTAAAATAATACAAGGTTTGAATTCTTAGCAAGATTTCGTAAGATGTGGCAGTAGTGCGTGGTGCTTTCATCCAGTATGTTATACCTCATACATATAACGTTTTTATGACTGGTTTGAACTTTGCGTTGTTTGGTCTCACTCAGCTCAACCGTAATAGTTGTAAATTTTAAGACGTTTTATAACAGTGACTGTCAAATCAAAATAATCTTCACTATACTCGCGTTATTTCGCCGAAGCGTGTAACGAGTGGCAAGATACTTCTCCGCGGCTTAACGCCCGGGCGACAAAGCTCCGAAGAAACGTCACAACGTTGGCAAGTTGTTGGTGAAACTGTGTCGGAATTGACTGGCCCGGGATTCGATCTCCTGGTCTACCGCGACAATAACGACGTTTTTCGCCACTACGCTGACTGGTTGGCCACAATGACCTTCAGTTTTTTTGAATTTTTTCCGCGGCAATGGAGGAAATCAATGGGAAATAATATGACAGAAATCACAAATCACTCAGCGGTGGAAATCATTAGGAAGAATGGAAAAACGCATATTCATTACAAAACAAGCCAGTGCTATGCTTGCGAGTTGCAGCCAGACACGTTACGCTGTAAACAAACAAATTTGCCAAAAACGCGGCAACGTAGTTTCCGGTTTGAATGGACGCTTCTGCAATAACGAATCGCTTGAACGCACACTGATGCGTTTGCATCTAAAATTTTGGTTGTGCTCGCGGCGGGGCTTATCTCCTCGGCTCGGCACCTGTGAAACCCAGCTGCCAAGAAACGTCGATGCAGTGGCGAGCCGTTAGTGGCTTTGCCCGATTTGACCGGACCGGTAATTAAGCTCAGCGCTCCCGCTCTTTAGATAAAATAAATAACAGAAATTATTTTCAAATCATCTTGAACTGAAAATTCAAAAATATTCAGGAGACTGCGAAGTGAGCTTGCGCTCTTCGAGTCAGCAGCTGCTCGGGATATATGTCAAATGCAATCGGCTCCAGCCTTGAATCGAATCCGTCACGTAGGATCTGTCACCTGCGCGCGATATCGCTGCAAACCCCGACCTTTTCCTGAATTTGCCAACTAACTTAGCCTTAGTTATTTTGCCGTTATTTCACCGACGCTCTGCTTTTTTTCAGCTTATGCACAAAACGAAGAAACTTGTTGGAAAACGTATTTTTAGTTTTCTCATGAATTTGTCGTTTTATGGACATTTTTGTATTGGAGAAAAACAGCAAGATATTGACGTCACGACCAAAAATCTGCTCCAAAATAACATCAGACCGATGATTTTGGTCACAATTGAAGAAGAGTCGCGCAAAAATACTGGGAATGATAAGTATGATGTATTAGCATGTAACTAGTAAATCGTAAAGCCATTTCTCAAAAAATCAAATCTTCATCATACTCGCGGTAGTACAGTACGCTGCATCGTGTAGCAAGTGGCGAGATCCATCTCCACGGCTTAGCGCCTGGGCAACACAGCTCCGAAGAAACGTCGCAGCGGCGGCGAGCCGTTGGCGACACCGCGTCCGATTTGACTGGCCCGGGAATCGAACCCCTAACCTCTACAACGATAGCGATGTCTTTAACCCCTCCGCCCACCGGCATCTTTAATACTGAACGTTTCTTTCAGAGATGAACTGGAATGGTTTGCGAACAACAAGAAGGTCATCATTGACATGATTCACACCAGCAGCAAGATAGAGCAAGGGGATGCCCCGAAATATATGCATTTACGATTCAGCGCTTTGCTTCCTTCCAGAGTACTGGTGGGTTACGCTCCTCGGGGCAGCCAGCCAAAATTGAAAGGGGCAGGGCAGGATTTAGTTAATAATCTGATGCAAATATTTCCGAAACTTGAACTGATATTCTGCTGAAAAAATTTTTATAGCCATTTTGTTCATCACTCTTCATTTAGTGTGAGCTGTAGCCCTACTGTAAACATTCCTGCCGATATATATATTTTAAATTAAAAGCGGTGGCCATTTTTTTGAAACGTATATCATAGCATTGTAATTGCTTTTGTCAGCACTAATCTACATCAAATCAAAAAATCAAATCTTCATTATACTCGCGATATTACGCCGAAGCATGTAACGAGTAGCGGGTCTATCTCCGCGGCTTAGCGCCTGGGCAACACAGCTCCGAAGAAACGTCGCAGCGTTGGCGACACTGTGCCGATATGACCGACCCGGGATTTGAACCCTAGACCTCCCGCACCGGTAGCGTGTGCGCTAAGCAACTGAGCTAACCGGCCGGTAGCGCTAATCTACTGCTTTTAATTCTACTGTTTCCACTGTTACGTTTTTGTTATTGTAGTCATGCGCTTTTGATCTGAATTTCGGTCAGGAAAGAGCCCTATCATAATATATTATTATTATTATGTAACAATGAGAAGCGTCGTTTTCATTTGTCCTTAATAATCGTTCTCTGGAAAAAAGGTTTTCATACGTCAAAAAAGGAAAGTTTCCCAGTGCTCTCCTGGTTACGTCTTAGCTTACACTCACGTTAAGTCAAACGTGATGTTAAAAGTTCTTTTATCTTCCACTTTATTGGTTGTTTGAAAGCGCCTCTTAGTGGACATCAAACAGCTTACAAATTTGTATCGCAAAATGGAGTGCGAGTTTCTTGTTCGAAATTTGGTTTAGCCAAGTTTCTTCATGCAAATATTTACAGTAGATGAGCTTCAAGAGCGCAAGCACCCTCCGCAAGCCTCATTCAACATTGCAAATTCAGCAAAAATTAGTTCAAGCCAATTTCAATCCAGTTTTTAGGCCAATAAGTTCTAGGTTTTATAAACCGTGAAAGCGGGCCTTGGCTGGGCTTAATTTGCCGTTGCCTATTTTGTCGACTTGATCTGCAGCATTGATGACATGTTGGGGATGTGATCAGCGCCGAATTAAGGCGGCCCATCCCCGTCTAGGGCATGCCCCATTTGAAAAAAGGTCGTTAAATTGAAAAAATCTGTGAAATTCAGGCTGCAAAAAATTATGGCCCTACCCCGAAAATTTTGCTGCGGGGCCCCAAAATCTAACTATGGCTCAATGTGTGATTTCGGTTTTAACTATTTTACTTATTTTCATTTTCAATTCTGTTCAACTGATGAAGCGTTGTATTAATTTGTAATGAAACTTGCAGACAAAGGTTACTGCAAAATTAGCAAAACTCCGAAAAGATAGCGGAAAACTTGACCCGGAGATGGACGTTATGAACTTTCGAAAACTACTGGCTGATGTGAGTGGAATGCGCTTCTTCTTTTTCAATATCTTATGAGAAATTACTGAGTTTTTCGGACTGAGCATGCTATCCAGCGGCGGTGTCGCTTCAGCTATGACGGTCGATAATTGCGTGACATAAAATAGAGGAAGTAGCTTAAATTCCTACCGGTTGGTTACCTTAGTGATAACAATTTCGGAGATCTGGGATTTGATGGCTGGAGAACTTAGAAAGGTGCTGGAGATCTGGAATTTGATTCCTGGACCGGTCAAATTTGACACTGTATTGCCAAAGACTCGCCATCGCCGTCATGTTTCGTCGGAGCTTTGTCGTCCATGGGCGCTAATCCGAGGAGATGAAAACCGCCACTCGTTACACGCTTCGGTGTAATTCTGCGAGTGCAGTGAACATTTGGTTTCAATTTTCCTTCTAAATGCGTAGAAATTTTTGTGTTTCAGAATGATTTTCAAGAAATCTTCGATGAATTGGAATGCAAGCAGCTTCACGCGGGTTTGCATCATATTGAAGAAGTTGGAAGAACAGCTGAGGAACAAGGAGTTCGAGTTTTAGTCGATGCTGAATACACGAGTTTTAATCCAGCAATTCGGGCGATTACTCACTGCATGATGCTGAAATTTAACAAGAACAAACCTGTCTTACAACACACATTTCAAGCGTATTTGAAGGTAAGTCTATGTAGCTGCTGTAAGTGTAATTTACCGGCAAGGAAATAAAATAACTATAAAGTCAAATGTTTATTATAATCGCTGTATTACGAGGGACGGGACCCATCTCAGCCGCATAGTGCCTGGACAACACAGCTTCACAAAAACATCGCAGCGGTGGCGAGCAAATTGTCCGATGACTTTTCAAGTTTGGTAGCCAGGAAAACTCAATTTCGAATTTTCTCCAGTAGTACTGTTGTTAATTCTTCGCAGTGTAGCAGACAAGAAGCTGAAGATTGCGTTGATTTTTGCCTCAAAGAAAACATTCATTTTGGAGCTAAGATAGTTCGAGGTGCTTATATGGCAAAAGAGAGAGAACAAGCTGCTTTGGAAAATGTTGTGGATCCTGTTCATGAAAATAAAGAAGCTACGAATGAAAGGTAATCAAACATATGAAACTTTCATTATACTCGCGGTATTACGCCAAAGCGTGAAACGAGTGGTGAAGTCCCATCTCCGGGGCTTAGCGCTTAGTCAACGCAGCTCCAAAGAAACGTCGCAGCAACGGCGAGCCTTTGGCGACACTGTGTCCGATTAGACCGGCCCGGGAATCGAACCTAAACCTACCGAGCCCATTGCGATGTCCTTAACCATTCCACCAACCACTGCATTTCTCACGAACTCAATGTGGAATCCTTAATTTGAATCTAATGTCTCCCGACAAAGATGAAGTTTGCGAGACGCAGCTACATGGGAACAATGCAGTGAACATTTTCGCTCCCCGTGTACAATGGGCTTAATTCATTGCAATAAAACAGTGAATCGTTGCATTGCGATTTGCGAATATTTTTGTCATAATTTTTTTGTACCGCATGCAATTGCTCCTTAGGTTTATGTTAGTGAAAAACATGCATCATGGAAGACAATCATGCTGAACATCGAACCCGCGTAGCCATCTCCACAGACCAATGCACAAGCCACTCCGCCAACTTCATGTGCAATTTCGCAAAGAATTATGCGTCTTAGTTACAAATATCACGGACAAGAAACAACAAACACTTGGTCGAAAATTTCGGTTCACTTTTGTTGCCATTGTCAACGCTATAATCCTACACTGTGCTGGGTCTTATTCTTTTTGCACCATGGCATGAGACCCGTTGATAATAGCACCTTGGTCAAGTGATCCGTCACTTCCGCTCAAGTGAACTGAAACGTCCGCTCAGTGTTTTCGGCTGTTTCTAGGTTGTGATATTTGTAGTTACCTTGCTAATTAGCACCCAGTTTATAATTTTGCCAGGTGTCATGTACCGCTATACTCAATAGCGGCACTTGGTGATAAGATATTTGGCGGTTTGCCTACCGGTAACGTAATAATTCACGACAACTTTATTTTTTCACCTATGGGGTAAACGGTTCGCTACCGTTGGAGATCTGAAACTAGGAATTTTTTTGTGATTGATTTCTTCGGAAAAATGCTTAAGAGGCATCAACAGTAAAATTCCAACTATGTAATAAAATCAATGTTAAAAAACTTATTTGAAAACCCTAACGCTTGTAGTTACGATGACATTGTGGGCAACATTATCACGAGAATTGACCCTAAAGAGTCTTCCAAGATTCACTTAATGGTGGCGTGCCATAACTTGGAAAGCATAAACAAAGCCATTATTGCTATGATGGAAAAATCAATAGATCCTCAAAGTGCTTACGTCATATTTGGACAAACATATGGATTTTCCGATTATATTTCGAACTGGCTGGGTGAGTACAAAATTTTATCAGTTGAACTTTGGCGTGGTGGTTAAAGAAACCGCTATCGGTGCAGGAGGTCTTAGGATTGATTCTCGCCTCGGCCAAATCAAGCACAGTGTCACCTACGCCTTGTTGCTGCGACGTTTTTTTGGAACAGTGCTGCTCAGGCGCTAAGCCGCGGAGATGGGCCCCGCCACTTGTTACGCGCTTCGATGTAATACCGCTAGTGTAATAAAGATACGAAATTTTTTCCCAGCGTCCAAGCGATCACGGAAGTAGAATAAGCCAAGCAGTGTTATTTTAAGCGGAGACCTAATTTAGAGCTTTTAAGTGATCCATTGTTCTCATGTTCAAGTCCTTACCTTTGTTGGTTATTTAGGTGAAAACAATTTTATTGTTTACAAATCAACACCAATCGGATCAATAGATGATACATTGCCATATCTGCACAGAAGAGCTCAAGAAAACAAAGCTGCCCTAGATTTCCGAATGGATAGTTTGCTAATTTCTCGAGAACTTCGTAAACGGTTTTTATTGAAATCTCGTCGTTAATTTTTGTTGAAAACCGTCGGCGCGGGTTCGAAATTACTTTATTCATGGGACAAGGCGATTGCAAGCTTTGGTGCCCCCGTCGAGCACTGGCTTTACCACAGACGAAAAGTTAATGTATACGATAATCACTGTTTCAACTTTTCAGCTCTCATCAGTACAGTTAGTGTGAACGACATTAGTAAACGCAATGTATTCCTAGCAGAATTTCTTTTGTTTGTGGTTTGTATCTGCATCAGCAACGAAAACGAGCAAAAAAATACTATCTGTAGTTGTTATATTTTTAACAAAAGTTCACCTTGATTTACTGATCAGCAAAAACAACACAAGAATAATCTTGGCCGAAGGAAAAGTTACGGCAAGAAAACATACAATTTGACAACATAGAATTCCAACAGTAATTTGTTATCTGTGAAATACCCGACTGATAATTGATTTTTGAACGTACGCAAAGGCGAATCCAATGAGGCAGTTCTCCGCTTTTGACAAAGTCTAGTCGTAAGTGTGCTTAATGTATGCCCGACACCCTGACGCAAAAAAGTCACATTTCTAAAGTTTTTAGCCTATGATTTGCCCCTCCAAGTTGTCGTGGTTGCGTCTCTGATCATACGTCATATTGTGATTGTTATGCATCAATTTAATTGTTTGTAAACATACCATTGTGTATTACCTTCTGAATCATTTTTGATGATATAGTGGGCTGTTTTACGTTTCAACGCTAGCCATTTTGGAAATCGTACGAAATCTTCATTATACTCCCGATATTACGCCGAAGCATGTAACGAGTGGCGAGGCCATCTCCAAACCTTAGCGCCTGGACAACACTGCTCCGAAGAAAGGCGCTGCGGTGGCGACACTGCGTCCGATTAAAGCGACCCGGTAGTCGAACTCAAGACCTTCCGCGCCGATAGCGATGTCATCAACCACTACGCCAACTGGCCATATGTAAGTCATGTAATGCTATACTACATTGAAACCATATTTTTTCCCTTATGTGGTGTAAGTATTGCACCAACATTGTGGTTGCTTAATCATTTGTACAGTATTTGTTTTTTGGTGTGTGTTGTATTGGTGGTCATATTTACTATGTCCGCATGTTCAGTTTAATGAGCCAAAACCTCTCGAGCTTTCTGCTTCACATATAAATTTTTGATGTCAAAATTAAATAAGTGATTGTGGCAACATCTAAAATTGATTGAGGCTGGAAAGTAAAAACCTGTAGATTTTTAGCCCATTAAACTGGACATGTACAAACAGGGTGATTGTTTCTTTTTTGTTTATATTCATCATTTAACGCCTTTGTTCAAATAAATTCATACGGTTATCATCACTAAAGATGCTCGAACGAGTGTTGTAGGCCTATTTGAGGTATTTAATTTATTGCAAAATTAATGAGAGCCATATTAGTGGCAACAATGCATTGGGAAATGTCAAATCTTCATTATACTCGCGATATTACACCGAAGCATGTAACGAGTGGCGGGGTCCATCTCCGCCACTGAACGCCTGGGCAACGCAGCCTCGAAGAAACATCGTAGCGATGGTGAGCCGTAGGCAACACTCAAAGTTTGAGCAGCCATGGAACCGAACCGAAGACTTACCGCACCGTTAATGATGCCATCAACCATATGCCAACCTGCCGGACAGTAGAACAACTGAAGTGAAGCAGGAATTTACAATTTGTTGAGTTTTGTACGAGTTGCCCGTAACATCGAATCAGGAAGTGTAATATTATTGCTAGAATGTTTGTTTGTGATAACAAATAGTAAACAAAATGTTTCTGTGACGCCATTTCAAAACAAAACTTGGCGACTTTTCGTCTGTTGCATCTATTGTGTATATTTAGTTCAGCATGCAGTTGCTGAGTTTTGTTTATAAAAAGAAAAAATGTTGCACTTACTTCTTCAAATAAAAAAATATAGAAAAAATCTGCCTCAGTGTAGAATTTGACCAACCCCTGTAGTGCGAAAATTCATCAAAAAATCAAATTTTCGCTACACTCGCAATATTACGCCACAACGTGTAACGAGTGGCGGGGTCCATCTCCGTGACTTAGCGCCTGGGCCACACAGCTCCAAATAAACGAGGCAGCAGTGGCGAGCCGTTGGCGACACTGTGTCCAATTTGAACAGCCCGGGAATCGAACCCCAGACCTCCAGCACCGGTAGCAGTGCCTTTATTGTATTTACGTTTAGATTAAATTTTATGGCCACATTTTCAGAAAAATCTACCTTTCGACTTCTAAAAAAACTTAATTTGAAACAATGACGCTGGAAACTTGCAAAGGACTTTCAGAGAAAAGTTGCTATACTTGTTACGAAAAACACAAAAAGGAATAATATTGTTCCTCTTGCAGAGATAGTAAGATAGACCCGACTTGTAATCAAACCCGAGTCTGCAGCTCCAGAGGAAGACGCTCTTACCAATCGGCCATCTGAGCTGCCAGAGACAGACGATTTATCCTCTAGACCAGAGGTTCTTAACCTTTTTTGTCTCACTCACACCTTGCCGAAACAAAAAAGCATACTTTACCCCCAGTGTACCGCTACTGCTTTTTCATAACTGAAAATTAAAGTATTCTTTAGTCTTTAATTCAGAAAATTTACCCCCACGGAAGGTAAAATTTACCCCCAGGGGGTAAATTTACCCTCTGTTAAGAACCCCTGCTCTAGGCCATTTGAGTTGTTACATAATTTGGCGAAGAAAAGCTTTCTCCCCCCGGCCAGAAGGCACAGCAGCTAAAGATAGAAAAACGAAAAAAGTATTCCGCAATATACTCGCACGTTTTGCATTTTTTCGTTCATTAGGTAACTAGAGAAAAGTAGACCAGTCAGCTTGTGTAGCGGAATAATGCAGTAGACGTTTTCTCGATGCGCAGGTGAACACGACAAACGACTTGTGTCGAAATAACTGTAAGTAACAATTTGTGTTTATAATGCTTATGCTACATGATTGTCTTCGTAACAAATTCGTTACTTAAAGAAGAGCGCTAGCATAGTAACATAGCATCATTGTCGTATATATTACTTGTAAGTACGTTATGGAGCCTTCACAAAATTTTTGGTCAAGTATTTTGGTCCAAAAATTAACCAACTTATAGTTTTTTTTCCATTTTATTCATCTTTGCATTTTTTTAAAACTTTTTAATTGACATACATCTGTTTTAGTTTTAAAAATAAGGTGCGCGATTGGTGGAGTGGTGAAAGACATCGCTACCGGTGCGGTAGATTGTGGGGTCAATTCCCGGACCGGTCAAATTCGATACATTATTGCCAACGCTGTGACGTTTCTTCGGAGCTGTGCTATCAAGGCCCTAAGCCGTGGAGATGGACCCACTACTAGTTACACGCTTCGGCGTAATACCTCGAGCATAACGAAGATTTGATTTTTTGAAATTTATTGAACTAAATTAAATACTCAATAATTAGACTATTAAGACTCAGTACTTTTTTTTCTTTCTTTGTAACTTTTGGGTGAGACAGCCTTGCCGTCTAACTGCCAATAGATCTTGTTTTTATGTTTATATCCGTGCAAGCCGTAACGATGGTGGTTTTGTTGTCTTTCCTCATTGTGCTGTTGTTCTTGGCACAAATGAAAATATATATAAATAAATAAATAAATTAATTTATTCTTTTTTAGTATTAGGCTCCGTGCGACTGCAAAGTAAAATTGTTTACAGTATTTTACTCGAATTTTCCAGTAGAAAACACAAAGAGTAAAATTTGAGGCAAAATATAATCATGTATTTAAAATTTTAAACTATTGCACAGCACTTAATTTTCGATGCATAAATCAAATTTATGATAAATATTCAATTTAATCGTAGATTAACAAACTATTTTGTTCTTGGATAAGCAAGTGATAGATTTTTTTCTCAGTGCTGCTATTTGCTTTTGCAAAATTTTAAACGTGATAATTCAGCGATGTTTTTTGTTAATTGCTTTGAACTTCTGCTTAATTATTACCCTTAATGAATTGATTAGTTTAGTTTTCCGTTTACCAAACGCAATTACTAAGCATTGAAATAACGATAGAAATGGACACCTTAGCACCTCGGGCAACGACACAAAAATCAATTCAACTTTAGCTAAATTATTTAACTAAGTGAAAGCTTAGTAATGTACAAAGTTGAAAAGAAAAAAAGTGATGAGGAGGAAAAAGTCACATTAATTCCTTTAACTGGACGTTTCGACAACATAGATTCAGCTGTCATCATCAACAGTCTAAGCAATGCGGTACAAAACTGAAAATCTTCATTTGTCGAAAGGTCAACTTTTAAGATTTACCGTAGTTTTATTTTCCTTTTTAAGCTGTTTTCGTCATATATTTATTGCATTCTGAAGGAAACATTTTGTTAAAGTTTTACGATGTTTTTGCGCAAAAATATATCACAGGTAAGAAAGAGAAAAAAATTTAGCATAAAAATATTGAGGCAGCAAAAAATTTTAGTTTTTTTGGAATTAGACAGGGATTTGGATTAAATATTGTTCAGCAACATCGAGTGAAAGTATGATAATTTGTACAGTTACATAACAATAGTAGGTGCAAAGGTATCCAATTCATGCGTATAAAAAGACTTGTTTTTTCTTGCAGTTTGTAAGTTATCGCAGATGAGAATAATTCAAAAAGCTTATCGTTTAAGACATCGTACGTAAGGTCGGGTGTTTGATTCCCGGGACGGTCGAATCCAACACAGTGTCGCCAACGGTTCGTCACCGCTAATATATTTCTTCAGATTTGTGTTGCCCAGGCGCTAAAGCGCGGAGATGGATCCCGCCACTCGTTACACGCTTCTGCGTATAAATACTGCGAGTAGAATGAAGTATGAAGATTTGATTTTTTTTGGTCATAACTATTTTTGCCGGAATTTTTTTGAGATAAAACCATCTTGTTTGCTGTAATTTACTGACGTTTCTGTTTACGTACCACGCTATCATCAGTGTAAAAGATTACAGAATTGCGGAACTATACGCTCGAACTCAGTTTGTTCTTCATATTTTCCCACACTGTAAAATGGAGGCTAACAATCACGCAAAAAAATACACACGTCATCTAATTGCTTATTTTAAATTGTGAAACGAAATCAAATCTCTGTCGTACCACAAGCAATCCGATAGTTGGTAGTCGATGACTCAGGCCTGGTGATTGCATGTACGTATATTACGGACCTAAGGCGCTCTTGAAAGCATTAAATCTTTCTAAAAAATCATTGTGCGCTTTATGATCCGTGAAATACGGTCCAGAGAATAGAAACAGGTTAAGTTTGTTTGAAGTTTGGGCTGAAACAATTATATTTTGTTGTAGTACGAAATATAATTTTTTTTATGGTGTTTTTGAAAAAATCAGATTTTTTTAATCTGAAGCAATCAAAAAATTCAGTCAGCAGACAGTTTTAGTAAATTTTAAAACGTTAAGTGTTTATTAAATTTATTTTTTACAAATGAAAAGACACAGATGCTAAAATAATAAAGGCAATTAATATGTGACAAAAATAACTGAAGGATGAAAAATAAAACCGCAGTAATTCAAAAAACTGGACGTTTTGACAACATAAATTTAGCTGTCATCATCAGCAGGGTAAGCAAGGCAGTACAAAACTGAAAATTTTATGCTCTTTTATTTATTAATTTAACACACCAAGTAAAAACTCTACAGACTGTTTCACCTCAACGGATCATCAGGAGGTATCTTATTCAAATAGAATCTGTTTTATTTATATCTATATAAGCTTATTTATTTTAAAAACAAAAAATTATGGTTCTAGTTTTCAAAAATTCACTACAGCATTTAACCATATTGTTTTTCGCAGATAGTTTTTAAGATCCAAAATGCCTTCTCCAACGCGTGGGGTTGTTTTTGTTGCCTTGGTTAATTTATTTGTTTATTCAAACGAAATCAGAGCAGAAACTCTGCTGAGCAGAAGGCTTGCATTACCGTTCTTATTGCGTCAAAGTTACCGACAATATACCAACAACAGAACCACGACAATTCTTGCTTCGGCTTCGGTAAGAAAAAATAAAATAATAAAAATTAAATCTTCGTTACACTCGCGGTATTACACCGGGGCGTGTAACGAGTGGCGGGATCCATCCCCGCAGTTTAGCGCCTGATGGGTAGCACAGCTCCGAACAAACACCGCAGCGGAAGCAAACCGTTGGCTACTCTGTGTCCGATTTGAGCGGCCCGGGAATCGAACCCCAGACCTCCGGCACCGTTGAAAGTGTTTCATCCAATAAGCCCACCGGGCGCTAACTATCACGTGTTTTACTTAGCGGTGATGACTCCAAAATATGAGTCGGTTTTACGGCTCCAACGGCAGAATTAATTATTATCAGCGGCATGGCAAAGTGGTACCGCTCGCAGGTTATAGATCAACGTGACGGGTTCGATTCACGGCTAGAGCCGATCGCATTTTACATAATGTTCCAGGTCACGTGGCTGCTGATTCGAAGAGCGCAAGCTCACTAGGCAGTTTCCGTCAATCAGCGTTGAATATTTGATTCAATATAATTTGAAAATAATTGTCAGTTTTTTTGAAAATTGTAGGAATACCTTGGTAAATTTGGATGGATTGAACCAAAAGACTGGTCAGCTGTTTCTCCGCGATCTAACGAAACGATCGAGGAAGAAGTGTCTTGGAGGCCGGGAAATGGAACTGAGAACGACGGAGAAAAATCAAACGTTACCTCGATCCCAGGCGGTCATTTATCGCCCCAAGAGTTTGCTTCCGCGCTCAGAAATTTCCAGCAAGCAAACGGCCTCAAAGTTACTGGAACACTTGACGCCCAGACAATGCAGATCATGAGAACACTTCGGTAGGCGACTGACTGTCGGCTAGTTTTCACTTTTAGCTCTCTAATTTAAAGCATCTAATATTTTAGAAATTTAACTTGATGCATTGTAAGAGAGACGGACTGGTTGGGCGAATGGTAAATGACAACGTCACAACACTATTGGCGCAGGAGGTTTACGTTCAATTCCCAGCCCGATCAAATTAGACACAGTGTCGCCAACGGTCCGCTACCCCTGCGACGTTTCTTCGAAGCTATGTTACCCAGGCGCTAAGTCTCGCAGATGGGTCTTGCCACTCGTCACATGTTTCGGTGTAATGCTGCGAGTATAATGAAAAATTGATTATTTTTGCAGATGTGGAGTTCCTGATCAAACAATGGAAAATAATCGAAGTAGAGAAAATCCGCAAGCTAATCCGTCTTACTCCAATCCATTTAGTCGGTTAGTTGCACGTTTAAACCAAGCGAGACCACCAACAAGTACCTCGCGGTTAAACGGAGTGCAAAGAAGAGTACGTCGAAATGCTGATTCAGGAATGGAAAATAAATCCGTTTTATTATCTGACCAGTCGACTGGAATTTGGAGCCAGGACATACAACCATTGTATCATGATTTCATAGAATTCTTCAACGAAAGCGTTTCGGAAAAAGAGACAGGCAGTAACAACAGGTAAAAACATTCAAATAGTTATGAATTCCCGGGCCCGTTAAATCGAACACGGCAGAGTCGCTTCACAACCAGGAGCGGATCCAGAAATTTTTGGTGGGGGGATGTAGCTTTGAATTAGGTTGAATGTTAACGAAATACAGATACGTTTAGACCCGGAAACGGGCGTAAATATGCCTTTGAAAATGTTTCATGTCAGGGGCGCATTGAAATTTCTTTTCAGTGAGAGGGCACCGAATTTCGTCACTTTTTCAAGCGCATTTTTTCCGGCAGAGTTAATTATAAGCAATTTAAGCAACAAAAGAACTCTAGGGGGGTCCTGGGCCATGCTCCCCCGGAAAAATTTTGAAAATTTGCAAACTTTAATAACCATTTTAGTGCTTTTTGAACAATTTTCAGGCAAAGTTTTGTTCATATTTTTGGCCTCTATCTTTGAGTGCTTCACCAAATTTGATGTACTTTGTTCGCACAGTTTCGATTATGCGTGCTTAAGGCGACTAAAGCATATTGTTATGAAGAGGTTCGAAATTATAGAAAAAATTTATCCATCCAAAGCATTGTTAAAAATGGCTGGTGGGGGGGATGCATCCCCCACATCCCCCCTGAATCAGCACCTGTTCACAACTACTTTAACGTTTCTCCGGAGCTCTACTGTCCCGGCTCCAAGATTCAGGTCCTCACTGCTCGCTACACGCTTCGGCGTAATACCGCGAGTATAATGTAGATTTTGTTTGATTTTTTTGCATTTCAGAATGGAAAACATAGAAGAAGTGCTCACCACATTACGTCAAGTAAAAGTGATGACGAAAGGAGCGGTGATGGGAAATACGTCATCAGTGTCACAACTCATCGAAAAAATTAAAACCGACGCTGTTTTGTCGGCGATAAATCATCGCCGCAAACGATCGAATTCGTTTCGTGACTTTGGAGGTCGTGGAGGATGGGGTATGGCCTTTTCTAAAAAGACAATAACATGGAGATTGGTGAGATATAAACATGTATATTTTTTAGTGTTATCTTGTATATTTGTTATTTATGACCTCACTATACCTTAATTGTGCTTTGCAACAAATCATCGCTGTATTTCAAAATTTGCCAACCGCATGATCTAGCGCTAGGTTTTTCAACCTTTTTTGCTCGTGGCCCACTAAACTGATAAAATATGGCGGTGGCCCATTAGCTCTAATTAAAATGCATCAAATAAACGTAGCAGCGTAGCCTATATTGCGGAAGCTGACGTTGCTTTTTAGTTAAGCTTTGCGGCCCATTGAAAATAGTGCTGTGGCCCACATTCGACCCATGGCCATAGGTTGAAAACCTCCGGTCTAGCAGTACCGCGCTAGTTGCAGATCCTACGTGACGGGTTCGATTCACGGCTGGAGCCGATCGCATTTTGATGTAGGCCTATGTACCGGGTGGTTGTTGACTCGAAGAGCGTGAGCTCACTTCGCAGTCGCCATTAATTTGGAATGCGGCAGGGTCCATGCGTACAAGAAGTTGTGTAGCCAGAGAAGACCGCTAGCACGGCCCACCTCCCCCATTTTGGACGAAAGCAAATATGAAATGTGCTTGAGCCTAACACCGACCCAAACTTGTTCTTGAAGTTTTTGGCCTGTTGTGATTTGCTCCCCCCTCCCCCACCTTCTGAATTTTCAGTTGTTTACATTCCTTGGTGCCAAAGATTTTTGACAGATTTAAAAACCTTTATATATAAAATCACATCTCCACCACGCTCGCGGTATTACGCTGAAGCGTGTAATGAGTGGCGCGGTCCATCTCCACGGTTAAGCACCTAAGCAACACAGCTTCAAAGAAAGGCGCAACGGTGGCGAGCCGTTGGCAGCACTGTGTTCTATTTGACTGTTTTGGGAATCAAACCCACGAATCACGGAGCCGATAGCGATGTATTTTGTATTTAGTTGCATATCTATCTTTCTATCACGAGAAAGCGATCAAAGCGATATAGGTCACGAGCTCGCCTAGGAGTTGCCGGCCATCTGTCTACCAAGCCAAGATGTTTTACCACGCCAACTTAGCGAGGAGAATCTAGCTAAGTGCTTTTCCCAGCGGCACAACAAGTAAACTTGCCGGCTTGTTCTTCACACTGTCCCTTTAATGCTGAACGTCAAGCAGCAGGGGCGGATCCAGAAAATTTTGGTGGGGGAGATGCACTTTTAAATTAGGTTGAACGTTAACTGAATGCAAAGATGTTAAACCCGAAAAAAAGGGTAAATAAGCCCTTTCTAGAAAATGTGTCCATGTGAGGGGAGGATATTCAGAGCTTTTTAGCACCAAATTTTGACATCTTTTAAGCGTATTTTTTCTGGCCAAGTTAAATTTAAATCAAATAGGAAAATAAAAATGATTCCAAAAGAATCCGGAGACATGCTTCCCCGGTAAATTTTTGAAAATTTACATATTGTAATGGGCATTTTAGCGCTTTTCCAACAATTTGTAATGCAAATTTTGTTCGTTTGCCCCTAATTAATCTTTCACCAAATATATTGCATTTTGTTCGCACATTTTCGATTTATGCGTGGCTTAGGTCTGTTTGCACTAAATGCGATTTTAATCCGATTTGTTGTCGTACGAAATTTTATCCATTTTTTGACGTAAGAAGTTTGTGGAAATAACTTCCACACAACTCGAAACCTCAACAGTTTTGCTTATTATCGGTTACTTTGTAAAGCACCTTACGATTGTTTGTTAAAGTGACGTGCAAAGCGACGTAGTTTTAGGTCATAACTGCTAACTATTTCGTGACCTACGTCACCGTACGCTCGAAAAGTCGCATCGCATTCTGTGTAAACACAGTTATTGTTGAATCGAAGAGGTTCGAAATTATGGAAAAGTTTTATTCATCAAAAACATTGTTAAAATGACTGGTGGGGAAGAATGCATCCCCACATTCCCCCTGGATCCGCCACGGTCAAGCAGGGAAACTGCGAACGCCATTCATTTTCTCGACCTGACTGGTAAAATTCAAAATCTATGCCGGTAGACCGGCCACTGACCGGCCCGGTCTACCGGTTTTTTTACTGAAGGTTTAGGTGTATTGAACACGTAAAATTTCATCTAATAAAAAGAGTATTGGAATGAAAATAAAAAGAAAACAAACTTTCTTTTCAGAAGGTGTGATTTGTTAATGCCGTTTTTCATAAACTATTTAATACCACATTTCGGTATGTATATTTCGGTTGGTGTTTAGGTGTATTTTAGTTGCAAAAAAAGGAGAATTTGACCGTTTTTTTGACCGGCCAGTAGAAGAATCTCGACCCGACCGGTGATCTGACCGGTTTCCATCTCTGATTGATTTGGCCCGACTCGGAACCAAACCCGAATCTACAGCTTCAGAAGCGAACGCTCTTATCACTCGGTCGTTTGTGCTACAATGTCTTTTTAACTGTAACTGTAACACTTCAGGTACGAGAATGGCCGACAGTGAACAACCAGCATATGAGCAGAGGCGACACGTGGTTCACGCTAAAGTTGGCTTTCCGAGTATGGAGCGAAGTCCTACCTAGAAACTTTCAAGAAGATAACGTTTCCCCCCTCAATAATGTTGACATTTTGATTGGATTTGGAACAAGTACGTATTATACCACGATGGTTTTAAACTGCGAGGAAACAGTCACCCCACCTGCACCCTGTCACGTGTCCAGGTTAAGTGGGTGAAAATGTCCAAGAGAATGTTACGTAATAAGCATATTTTGATGTCATTGTTGAAAAAATAGTGATTATGACATCAAAATGTAACTGCGTTGCAGAAAGTGGTTAGAGACATCGCTATTGCCACAGGAGGTGTTGGGTTCGATTACTGGGCCGGTCGATTAAACACAGCGTCGTCAACGGTTTGCCACGGCTGACCACATATAGCCTTATAGCCTGTTTCCATGTTGCCCAGGCGCTAAGCCGCGGAGATGGACTTCGCCATTCGATAGTCGTTGCACGCTGCGGCTTTACACCGCTAACGTTATAAGGTTTTGAATCCAATGATAAATGGACACAGGTTTATCGAAATCATTGTTTCTAAGTTTAGATGTTGTGATTTGGATGTTTTTTCGATGTCGTAATCGCCGCTTTTGTTTCTTAAAAATAGTTGGATTTCAAAAACACTGCTTTAGGGCATTAATTTATTACAAACTTTATATAGATTTCGCATTTTAATAAAAGTAATTGTTTTGTTTATTTTTGTTCGTTGTTTACATTTCTACCGATTCATGTTAAATTGAATTCGTTGTTTATTACAAGATAATTTTGTTTGTTGACAGATAAGGTAGAGCGAAATTTCAACTAAGTGGGTTTTATGATAATCTCACCCATGAAAGGTTGTCCTTGCGATATTGCTGCGTGATATGCTGTATCTGACCTGGTTTTATTAAAAGATCTGGCCAATGGCATCGCCATCAGCTCGAGAGGTCTTTGGTTCAATTTCCCGACCCGCCAAATCGAACAAAGTGTCGCCAACGGCTCGCCACCGCTGCGACGTTTCTTTCAAGCTGTGTTACTCAGGCGCTAAGCCGCGGGGTACC
Organism: Trididemnum miniatum; assembly: GCA_964006365.1. Classification (NCBI taxonomy): domain Eukaryota; kingdom Metazoa; phylum Chordata; class Ascidiacea; order Aplousobranchia; family Didemnidae; genus Trididemnum; species Trididemnum miniatum. Next base: position 2,679,023 of record OZ023241.1, read on the forward strand.
CGCCATTCCGTCGAAATTCTAAAACACAGTTATTTTTCAGAAAAACACAACCGATGTCCTGTTCAATTTAAATCCGGTTTATTAACTCAAGAATTTGCTCATGCTTGGGCTTTACCTAAAGCAGAAATTCATTTTAATGATGCTCAGAGATTTGTGCCTGTCGGTTACTTCCCCACCACTCCACGTAGAAATGGTTTGCTGGGAGGAACGACTTCAAACCCAATTAGTTTTTTAAAAGTTAGTTGATTATGTTCTTAGGATAGATATGATTTAGGCCTAACATGCTGTTATAGATATTCTATGATAAGTTAATAAATGCAATCAAAAAGTGAACCAGGCTTTAAAAATCGGACATTATAGGCTCTACTTTATTTGATTGGACAACACAGCTTAGATGAAGAAGTAAGAGCGTCAGCCACTGGAGCTGTAGACTCGGTTTTGATTCCGCGTAGGGTCAAACCAATCGCTTTGGAATTTGGTGTTCACAGCTTTCCTGCTTGACGTTCAGCATTAAAGGGACAGTGTAGAGAACAAGCCGGCAAGTTTACTTGTGTCGTTGGAAGAGCGTTTAGCGGGATTCCCCCATCTTAGAGTGGTAGACAGATGGCTGGCAACTTCTAAGCGAGCTTGCTTAAGCACTTTGATCGCTTTCTCGTGATAAGAAGATAAACATGCGACTAAATACGAAATTTCCTAAATGCAAATCCATACCTCTAAGTTTATTTTTTCAACAGGTGGCAATTCATGAAATTGGACACGCCCTTGGCTTGTTTCACAACGAGAACAGAGTATCAATCATGAACCCCTTTTATCAACCTTTCCAAGATACACAAGTTGTAGAACTCAGCATCCACGACCGAGAAAATATTAAAAACATTTACGGTATGAATTTTTCGAAGTGGTATTCCGCTCGCTTTGAGCCAAAACTGAGTCATTATTAGCTGGGAGCTGCCGGCCGGTCAACGAGGCAGCAAAAGACATTGCTATCGGTGCGGGAGGTCTTGGGTTCGATTCCAGCCTCGTCAAATCAAACACAGCGTCGCCAACGGCTCGCCATCGCAGCGATGTTTCTTCGAAGCTGTGTAGTCCAGACGTTAAGCGGCGAGATGGGTCCCGGCATTCGTTACATGCTTCGGCGTAATACTGCGAGTATAATGAAGATTCCGTGCTTGTGTTTTCGTATTTGCTGTGAGACTAAGCTACAGCTATCCCGATCACACGCACAATTTCAGCGGAACAAAGGCCCATCAGCTTTCTACATCATAACTAAAGTTTAGTGATTGTGACGTCAAAAATTTGATAATGACGCAGAAAGCCCGGGTGGTATTGGGCCTCTGAAATTGGAATAGTGAACAGAGTGAGTGTTAAACACAAAATAAACACAATTTTTCGACCACAATCCCGTCAGCGTTTCAAAAAGCGTTTTGACAAGTCTCAAAATACACGAGAAATAGTCATATAAAAATATTGTGCAGATTGGCCTGGTTTGTGCGTGTAATCTTCAAATTTTTTCAACGAATTTTACCCATGATTCAGGTGTAAATTTGTAAGATGTTATTAAATCAAATTTGCTGGATTCAAATGTAACCTGCTTTATCTAAATTAGATCAAACACAGAATTAAATGGACGGTTATTCCGCGAAACGACAAAGGACATTTAAATATTGTTTGGACAGCAGGATAAATTTCAAATTCGTTGAAAATTTTCTATTTTGCTTGCGTTGTATTGGCCTACATTTGTAAAATATATAAACCTTATCACACTAAGATCGAAATGATGTGTTGATAAGTGATAGAAAAACAACTCAATGTGTTTAAAACGGACAAGTTGTTTTATAAACCAACAAAATTTGTCACTTCAAGAGTTCAAAAGTGTAATTCTCAGTTTATTAAAAACTGGCAGCAATTGGAAATTACGGTCAAATTAACTTCACTATTTTGGTTCATTTTTATCCCCTTGTCACGAGAAAGCGGTCAATGCGCTATAACGAGCTCGCAAGGGAGTCACCGGCCATTTGTTTTCCATTCTAAGACAGAGGAATTCTGCTAAGTGCCTTTCCCAATGGCGCATCAAGTAAATTGTTGGCTAGCTCTCCACACTGTCCCTTCAGTGATGAGCGTCATGCAGGGAAGCTGTGGATACAAATTTTTGAGTCATTGGTTGAACCCGACTCGGAATTAAACCATAGTCTACGGATCCAGAGGCAGACGTTCTTATCTGTAGGGATGTGCCTCGAGGAAAATTATTCGGACTCGCCGAGAAACGAGTATTTACGACATTACTCGGCCGAGTCCGAGTATCTATGACGTCAAAATATGAACTCAAAATTAGGTGAAGACCAAAAAAAAAAAAGGTCATCACGTCCGTAGAAGTCCTAATTTCGACCCAAATTCGGATAAAAAGCAAAAAAAAGGTCAAAATGATGATGGTTTAGTACTCGGCCGAGTATCAATTAATACTCGGACTCGGCCGAGTCCGAGTAATGCCTTATTATTCGGCCGAGTATCGGCCGAGTATTCGGACTCGACTCGGCACATCCCTACTTATCACTCGGCCGTCTGAGTTACTGTAATAACTTTTTTAGGCACTTGTGACGTAACTTTCAACGCTGTTTTTGATTGGGTGAGACAGTCCAGAAACGCAGCTGGACGATTGACGTGGAAATACAACACATATTTTTTCCGAAATTCCTGGTACTGGCTTTACGAAAACAGGCAAGCTCTATCGTTGACGCATGCGTGGATAGTAATTTGCGTACAATGTATTATTGCAGCCGTGCTATCGCTGGTATTTTTCTTTCAATTGTATTTGTTAATGTTTTTTTGGTAAATAGGTTGGGGTAACCAAAAAAAATTTTTGGAGCTTATAGTGATTACTCCAACCAGAAAATCAAATCTTCATTATACTCGCGGTATTACGCCGAAGCGTGTAACGAGTGGCGGGGTTAATCTTCGCGACTTAAGGGCCAGGGCAACACAGCTCCGAGGAAATATCGCAGCGGAGGCTAGCTGTTGACAACACTGTGATCGATTTGACCAGCCCGGTAATCGAACCCCAGTACCGTCAGCGATATATCTAACCACTGCGACTACCATCAAATTATAGTGATTACTCTATATCACAAAAACACTTGTTATTTTCGATTTTGAAGCCGGTCAAATCGGTCGCAGTGTCACGACCGGCTCGCCACCGCTGTGACGTTTCTTTGAAGCGATGTTGTCCAGGTCCTAAGTCGCGGAGATGGACCCCACCACTTGTTACACGCTTCGGCGTAATACCACGGGTATGATGAAGGTTTAAGCTAAAGAAAATCTTTTCAAATAAACACTGTTGATTATTTTTTTGTAGAGTTCAGAGACCAAGGTATGGAGATCCTCGTGTTACTGCCACCTATTGGCGAGGTGTGATTGGATTTACAGGAGGCCCTGTTCAGGATTTTGATGGTGTTGTTCACATCAGAAGTTGGCGCAGTTTGGAAGGACCCACGTTCTTTTTTAAAGGTAAGACACAAGTCAGGCTAACTCCAAACAACATACAACTTAACTAGAAGTAAGCAGCTATTTTTTTTATGTTACGATCATCTTGGGTAGTCCAGGGCCACGACTTTGGGGGGTCCATTGCTAATTTTTCGGGGGTTCCCCTGCTTGTTTGCAGACCTGACTCTGACGGTAGCAACTAACCTCTCTTAGAGGATGCGATTTTTCGGGGGACCACTATCACAGAGGCCCGGGGTTATCTCTTATAGCCACCCCCCCCCCTAATCTGGCCCTAGTCTAGGAAGGCAATTTACACAAAAAACTAGTCGCAACTTGCTTATCATCCGCCTTTACTAGCAACTTGTTGATGAATTTTTACTTTTGCATAATTAATTGAATGTATCAAGTAGAAATCTAAATGTTCATTAACACAGATTGTGCAAACTGAACCATTTACTAGCGACCCTGAGACATTTCAAAAATAAGGCAGAGTTTTTTAGGTCCTCTTCAAATATTTTCACATTTTTTTTTCTTCTTTTTTCAAATCTTTGTTTTTTCAAACCTTTGTTTTTTCAAATCTTTGTTTTTTCCAAATCATATTTTTTCCAATCTTTGTGTTATTCAAGGCAACTACTACATCGAATATGACAATCACAATGATCGAGTGAAGACACAGAACGCCGAAGGACAAACCTACCCACGTCTTATCGCTGCAGATTTTCCGGGAATCCCCAATCCAATCGACACCGTGTTCTACAACTTCAATGAAAATCTACTGTATTTTTTCAAAAATACCAAAGTGAGATTCCGAAAAATTAAAAGATATCAGAAACTAAGGCCACCCCGACCACAGAAAAGATTGTAGATTATGCTAACCGTTTCTGTCAGTTTTCAACTAGGTTAGCAAGAATAAGACGTTAAGCTTTGGTGAAATAATTGTGTCTTTTGCTATTTTTCGAGCAAGAAAAAAATTAATATTGAAAAAGTAATGTTTAAACCGGTCAGTTGGCGTAGTGGTAAAGACACTCGTAACGGCGCAAGAGGTCTTGGTTTAATTCCTGTGCCGGTCAAATCGGACCCTCTGTCGCCAAAGACTCGCCACCGCTGCGACGTTTGAGCTTTCTCTAATAACAGCATATTATTTTGTAGGTTTACAGATTTCGATGGGAAACGAAAAGCCTTTTGGATTCAGCTTCCATTTCGGGAGCTTTCCCAGGCTGGGGAGGTTCTCCCTCTCTTCCAGACAATATTGATGCCGCTTATTATTCTTACGCTTATCAAGCTTACTATTTCTTCAAAGGAACTTACTACTGGAAGCTAGCAGATGAAAGAGAACGAGTTCAAAATCCGCGGGTTCGAATCCCATACAACGCAGTGGGGCCAAGGCAAAAAGTGGCTTCAAAATGGAAGTATATTTGTGACGTAGGCCCCTCCGAATTGGTGCTGAATGTACCAACTACGTAACTGTCGGATTCAAGAGCATTCACTCAGGATTCCTAAAAACACACCGTGTTTAGAAATCCTTGTATTCGTACAACACTTTTCTGTGTACCTTTTCACACGTTCGACAAGGTGGACTTTGCTTTGAGGTTGCTGGCAAAAATATTTTCGACCGCTAGATGGAGTACTGCAACACTTGAAGTTTCTTTATATTTATTTTATTGTTGTAAAAATTTGTGTTTTCTGTACAAAAAGTTTTGACGATGGTTCTTGGCCAAATAATACATTTTTATATTTAGAGTATCAAAAATTAAAGCATTATACTCGCGGTGCTACCCGGCAGCGTGAAACGAGTGCCTGGGCAATACAGCTCCGAAAAAACGACGCGGCGACGGAGAGCTCGTGGCGCCACTGTGTCCGATACGACATGATCGCGAATCGAACTCAAAACTTCCCAAACCGACAGCGATAATTTAGATTATACTTCTCTGGAATCTTGTTTTATTCAAAGCATTGCTGCAGACTTTCAGTTCAAATCTTCATTCTTCCTCGGTATTACGCCGAAGCGTGCTACGAGTGGTGGGATGCATCTCCGCAGCTTAGTGTCTCGGCAACACAACTTCCCAGCAATGATAATTAACCTTTGGCGGGGCTGGGTCTGATTTTACTGGCCCGAGATTTGAACCCAAGTCTGACAAGAGCATAGCTTGCCATGCAAACTCTCTTATTGTGCCATTTTCATTCGTTTCTGCAAAAGTAAGTTTAATTATTTATATTATTTACTTAAAAATCTCAACTGCGCGGCTTTCTGATTGCATCAAAAACAATTTTCCATGTTTGAAAAACAAGATATTGTCTGGTTCGGACTCCCTACGTCAGATTCCTGGAAAGATATTCGTCTACTTTGACAGACTCATCGTGAAATAGTCAACATAAAACACAATTGCGCAAGACGAGGCAGTCACGTTTTTATTTGGCGTCATCTTATCCAGTGATGGGATTCAAATTTATCGTCAGCCGGTTCTATTACAGGGGCGTGCTCAGAAATTTGAAAAAAGGGGGGGGCGCAATTTAAAGCCAAGCCAGCAGGGCCGGATATAGTGAAGAGGAGAAAAAAAGGTCATCACCCCCGCAGATATCCGATTTTCCGCCCAACATAAGTGAAGAGCAAAAAAACGTCATCACGCTCTCAGAATGCTCTTTATACCAGTGGTTTTCAACCTGGGGTCCGCGAATGATTTTAAGGGGACCGCAAGGGCTAAAGGGCCCGCAAGGGGTTCACAATACCGATGTTTATTAAAAACAATCTTTTTGTGAACGATATAAGGTTAGGACATTTTTTTGGTTCCTCACCGATATTTTCAGTGAAAAACAGGACATTTGAGGAACTTTGGGCGGAAGATTGGACGTCTACAGACGTGATGACCTTTGTTTTGTTCTTCACTCGATTTTGGACGGAAAATTGGAATCGTGTTTATTTGCGTTGATTTGTGTGAGGTCCGCAACAACAAATTGCTTAACTTAGGGGTCCGCGACTTGAAAAAGGTTGAAAATCACTGCTTTACACGAATATCATCTTTACTTTGTGCATTTGTCTGCGGGGGGAGGAGGGGGCTGCAGCCCCAGCGGTCCCCCCTAGGTACGCCCCTGCATTACAAGGTCATATTTTCTATCGGTTCTGTTTCGACTAATGGTGCGAGCGCAAACGACAAAGCTGGACGGTTCGCTGATTTCATGAAATTTCTTGAGACGATTCTACAAAACCGGTGCGAACCGCTGAATGCCTTCATCGCATTCCACATAAATGCCATGTGACTGCTGACACGAAGAGCGCAAGCTGCCAAGCTCACTTCGCAGCCTCCCTCAGTCTTTTGACTTTTCAGTTTATAATTTAAAATTAGCTGTTTTATACTATGAGACAGTCTGTAGCTTAAACGATTTCATTTCCGCAAATATATCTTATTAGATCAACTTATATGCGAGCTTGTCATAGGGCCTGTTGCTTTTTCCTAACAGGAAGATCAAAGCAGTGTTTCATGGATATACAGTAGAATCATGTAATATCAGCAGTCACAGGTCATCTTATTTTGACATGTTACGGTCCCTATAGCCTAATTACTACTCAAAAGGCAATGATTCAAAGCTGCTCTTTAAAACTTTTTGTTTCAATATGTGATGAAACTTTTAGAAAAAATGAATAATCTATTTGTAAACGTAATATAAATGAAACTGCTACAAAATGGAAAACAAATTGACATAAAATAAAAATTATAGTCTAGCAATGCGATATGACCAGGTCGGTGTATTAATTTTTGATGAAAACTTGATGAATTATTAATTACTGTGATAACAAACTAATGTGGTTTCCTTTCCTTAATGTTTTTATACGCTCCCTTATTCACGCAGCTTATCAGCTTGATAATTTATAACAGAACTGAGCTAAGGTGCTGACTCTAAGTCCCTGTTATCACAACATCTCATGCGCTGACGTCAAGAGGGCTGCCGAATTGTTTTCTTATTTTTCTCTATTATGACCGGGTAGTGACGCCCCAATCATGTCACGAAAGATTTAAAATTTTTACCTTTGCGATTGCTAAATGGAAATTCATAACGAGCAAGCCTCACATGAGCAGCCTACGAAAAATATTGTCTGGTATAAATTTTTGTATCTACACAATATCAAAAAAATTTCAAAATGAAAACTTCATTTTACTGGCCGTGTTCCGCCAAAGCATGGTATGAGTGGCGGTATCCATCTTCGCGGCTTATTATAGCACCTGGACAAGACAGCTCCGAAGAAACGTCAAAGCGGTGGCGAGCCGCTGTGACACTGCGTCCGCTTTCACCGTCCCGGGAATCAAACTTCAGACTTTCGGTGCTAATAGTGATGTGTTCAACAACTTCGCCAGCCTGCTTGTACAGGAAGCAATCATCAATAACGCAGTTCAAAATAAGTTTTTTTTGATGCACAAGCGTGGGCGTTTTCTGCTCTTTTCATATGTCGTCAACCCCATGCAAGAATTTACGCGACGTTAATGACCTATCACGCGTCCGTCAGATAGCCTTACGACCTTTGATCTTAAAATAATTCGACAATGATTCTATTGACAGAGACTTGATTGTCTATTAAAATTTCCCAACAATTCAAATGCTTTGGCTCTTTTTGTTTTTTAAATTATTCCAAATTTTCATAAAATAGAGGCTACCCCAGCAGATTTCGTCCAAGACGTATAGTACAATGTTACAAATTCGGCAAACGTGATATTATTCTTGTTATTAGCTATATTTTATAGTCCAGGATGTTAAATTTGTTGATAATACGACAAGAAAACAAAGCAACCTCCTAAAATACTCTTTTATTTTATCTGTCACACTTGCAATATAGCCTATTATGAATTTAACAATTAGGCTAGATCAGTGGTTCTCAACCTTTTTTCTTTCGTGGCAGATTTTTTGTTGCACAAAAGTTCTGAGGCCCATTAACTTTTTATCCTTCCTAAATGAGTATTCATCCCCAGGAGCGGATCCAGAAAGTTTTGATGGGGGGATGTAGCTTAGAATTAGGTTGAATGTTAGCTAAATACAAAAACGTTCAGATGTTTAGTCCCGGAAACGGGCGTAAATAAGCCTTTTTAAGATGTTTCATATCAGGGGCGTATTTACAATTTTTTTCAAGGAGGGTGTATCAAATTTTGTCACTTTTTCAAGCATAGTTTTTTCCAGCAGAGTTGAGTTCAATCAACTTAAGTAACAAAAACGACTCTAGGGGGGTCCGGGGGCATACTCCCCTGAAAAGTTTTGAAAATTTGCATACTGTAATGGCCATTTTAGTGCTTTTTGAGCAATTTTCAGGCAAATTTTGTTTATACTTTTGGCCCTTGATTTTGAGTACTTTACCAAATATGATGCATTTTCGCCCAGTTTCGATTACGCTTGCTAGAGGCGACTCAGGCATATTTTTATGAAGAGGTTCAACATCATGGCAAATTTTTATTTATCCAAAGCATTGTGGAAAATGGTTGGTGGGAGGGAATGCATCCCTCACATCCCCCTGGATCCGCCCCTGTTTATCCCTTCAACTTGCAAATTCCACCGTAGGGAGCCAAGTGGCTTGCTTTGAGAACCACACTGTAGTTGTACCCGCTTAAAATCTAAGTCCATACATGACGCGATAGAAGGCATTGATTGCATCACGCCACCAACACAACGAGAAATAAGTTCTATAACGACAATCGCCTAGATTAGTTTCACAATGTTTCCACGAAACTACACACTATTAATCGAATAATTGGAAAGAAAATTATCTCTCTGCAGCAAAAAAACAGCAGGGTCATTCATTGTTACTACCGTCAAAACTACTAAACAAACACAAAAGTGTAAACTTAACCATAGTGACACAAATGAAACAGAATTTTTCAATAAATCTAGCAAATTTTTAAAAAGTTCTGTGGCCCACCTCAAAATGTTTCCATGGCCCACTGGTTGAGAACCACTGGGCTAGATAATCCGATTTCTGTCAATTTTAGCTACGTAATTTTATTTTCTGTTCATGTTATATTGGCATGACATAATAACCTTTGAAGAACAGAAGAGTACTATTTTTCGATTAAATTTTCATATACAGTAGAAGATTTTTGCTTGAAGCAGTTTATGTCTAAACTTGATTTCTGGTATTATTTAGCGCTTTTATTGACATAATTTATTTACTTTAGAAGACCAATACATACCACTTTTAACGCAGTAGTTTGCAATTTTTTTAAAAGAAAATTGTTTTTGCTTTCAAACTAAACATGTAAAGACCCAGACTGCAGAATGGCGATCGACCACAAATAAAAACAAAATTCTATGAGCTAAACCAAAGCAAACCACAATTTTGTGATATTTAGCTATATTTTGGGTGTGGTGATTCTACTGCTACGGTTTACGTTGTTTTGTTGAGCGTTTTTGATCTGAATTTTTGTCCGGAAAAAGCGTTATAGAAACGTGTTATTATTGTTATCGTCCATAATCTTTCTTAATCCTTAGGTCCCCACGTCCAATCGAGTAAGCCTACCTAAAATGCCTTAAAAAACCCTGGGTTTGATTTAATAGCTAGCGGAACCGTACGCAGGTTACAGACCCCACTAGACAGGTTCGATTTAGGGCATGATCTGACACACACACTGAGTGGCTGCTGACCCGAAGAGCGCAATCTCACTTCACAGTCGCCGTCAATGTGTTAAGTTTTCGGTTCACCAATTACGTATGATACTTGAAATTACGAGAAATATTACGTAAGGAAGATCTATGATGTCATTGATGGAATGTGCACCGAGCATTGGAGCGATATCTGATTTTACGGATCTCCGAAGCTTATCAAAAAACGCGGATTAAATTTGGAATTAAAGAAATTCAACGCTCACGTGATGAATAACAATTTTTTGTATCCTGACGTTTCAGGGTATAATGACTCACTATTTTAAAGTATTAATTTTTTATGCTTCGTCTAACTGGTAATATCTCAATGTAAGTCAGGTTCAACGCTAATGCCAAGGTTTTCAAGGACAAAAGTCAAAAGTAAGTCTTCATCATAGTCGCGTGCAACAAGTGGCGGGCCCATCCCCGGCAGCGCCTGGCCAACATAGCTCCGAAAAACGTCAAAACGATGGCGACTCTTTGGCGACACTGGATCCGATTTGACCGGCCCGGGATTCGAACCTCAGACTTTCCGCATCGACCACGATGTGCACCGCATCGACAGCGATGAGCAACAACTGAGCCAACGGGCAGGGCTTTCAAGGTCATATTTTTATGTGAGAATTTTTCCAAATATCAAAATTACTTCTGCAACGAGTAAACAATTCACTGCTCAAATGTCTTATTCCAAACTAGCCGGTTGATGTAGCGGTGAAAAACAACGTTAATCGGTAATGGGGGTCTATGGTTCAATTGCCGAGCCGGTCAAATAGGACACCGTGTCGCCAAAGGCTCACCATCGCTGCTATATCGTTTCTTCTGAGCTGCTTGGCCCATAAGCTTAGCCGCTGAGATAAACCCCCGCCACTCCTTACACGCTACGACGGGTGTAATGAAGATTTGAATTTTGAAGTCTTATTCAAAAACTTGCCGGTACATAACATTGTTTTCATTTGTTGCAGAATCAAGCAACTAACATTAGACTTGCGTGTTCATTCAGGTTGTAGCAGTCATAAACAACGCCCGACTCTAGGATAGGCCTTATCTTATTACTACCGGTAACCGGTATTAGGAGTTTTTGTATGACACACGTTCACTTTGACCAGGGCCACGGCTGGGAGGATTTTTGGGCCCTAGGTCAAAAATTTCATTTGGGCAGATGAAAAATGGACATGCTATGATAAAAAGACATCTTCTAAATAAAAGAAAAATAGGTGCATTTAGTTGAGTTGGGGCACTTGACTTGGGACGGTCCGGGGCAACTGTTCAGGCTTCCCACCTCTCAACGCGGGTAACCCGCCCACATGTTTGTTTTTGGTCGATGTTTATTTACTTTCTGAGCTATTTCGAATGTCCCAATGCATACGAATTGCGAATTCGCGATTTTAACGTTGTTTAGTGCTTCAATATTTGACATAAGTACCACATCGTCTCGAGTCAGCTGATGTAAATGTCTCCGACCGTCTCTTTAAAATCAAGTCAAGTAGGCTACTGCAGAGCCTAAGGCCTATGTCGTAACTTTTTGAGTAAGACTAGCTTTAATTTGTCCTTATCAATGTCTCTGTGTTAAATCTTTAGGTGTTTTCCTGACTTCCTCCATCTCGTTTGTGTGTTCGTTTGCAATTCGAGCTTAAAACAGTTACCGGTAGGTAATGATGATTATTTTCATTTTTGATCTACGATAGCCTATGTAGGCTACACCAGGCCCGGCGGATTGTTAACCTTGCTGTGCATTTTTGTTTCTAAACAAAAATGCTTTGCGTTGCCGTGTCAACATTCATCTGTGTTCGTTCGCCTATTTTCAAACAAATCTGTGTTACTGTAGGCCTACTACGTTTGATGTTGCTTGAGATTGAAAAGAAACAGGAGACGAGCTCGAGACTTAAGCAGCGCGTCGCTGACTGACAGAAGCGGATCCAGAAAGTTTTGCTGGAGGGGAGGGGGATGTAGCTTAGAATTAGGTTGAAAGTTAACGAAATACAAAGACGTTCAGACGTTTAGACCCGGAAACGGGCGTAAATATGCCCTTTGAAAATGTTTCATGTCAGGGGCGCATGGAGAATTTTTTTCAGGTAGAGGGCACCAAATTTTGTCACTTTTTTCAAGCGCAGTTTTTTCCGGCAGAGTTAATTATAAGCAATTTAAGCAACAAAAGAACTCTAGGGGGTCCGAGGCCATGCTTCCCGGGAAATTTTTGAAAATTCGCATACTGTAATGGCCATTTTAGTGCTTTTTGAACAATTTTCAGGCAAAGTTTGTTCATATTTTTGGCCTCTATCTTTCAGAGCTTCACCAAATGTAATGTATTTTGTTCGCACAGTTTCGATTGTGCTTGCTTAAGGCGACTAAAGCATATTGTTATGAAGAGGTTCGAAATTATAGAAAAAATTCATCCAAAGCATTGTTAAAAATGGCTGGTGGCGTGGGAATGCATCCCCCCGATCACCCCCTTGCTGACTGACATACATCGCGGTTGGCTTAAAAGATTTCTACGAACCAATCTTGTTACCACGCAACACTTCGTAATTTTTTCTTGAAATTATATCATTGCACTCCGATAGTGACGTCGAAAGTCTAATTAGTGGGATTTCCCTATCTTGGAGTGGTAGATAAAAGGTCGGTAACTCCTAAGCGAACTCGCTATAGCCCTTTGATTGCTTTCTCGTGAGGAATAAATGCAACTGAGCACAAAACGCAGTATGAGCTCTTGAAGTAAAAGTTGTTTCATAGAAGAAAGTAAATGTTGTACAAACACTAAGAAAAAAAATTATTTTTTTGCCTCGTTGCTGTTTCGTGAAGCAAAATCAAGAAATCATTGATGTCACGAAAACAAATTTATTATTTCTCGAAATCGCAGGGCATTAGCGGAAGAATTCGTGGTAAGCAGCTTAAATATTCAAATGTGTCTTGATTCTGACATGGAGTTCATTAATATTTTATCGTTTTGCGTTACCATTTAATACATTGTGCTGCATAAAGCAATGTTCACTTTTTGTTTGGGTGGGAATTGTGAGTAGGCCTAAAATTTGCAGTTCTGTAACTTCGCTCTAAATTGAAAATCAAAATCAAGACCTTATATTAAGCAGTAAGAATAAACGGCATCTGTCTCCATGAAATCATAGAAGTACAATTAGAAATAAGCCAATAATATAATGCCGGTATCTGACTTCTTCGAAACGTTTCCATTTATACTAAAACGATTGTCATTCTTACTCAAATGCGCTGCTCAAATCGAGACGTTTCGAAATACTCAAATGTGTGAAATTTTAGTGGTTCTAGTTTTTGTAGTTAAAGAATTCAAAAATTCCAAAATTATTGTGCTTTTAAGTTTTTAGTTGTATGTTTGAAATTGCGCTAAGTAAATATATGTTTAGTATTAGGCTAACATTTAATTTTTTGGTTTAAACTGGAATTTTGGTAAAATCATATGTGACTTTAACAAATCGTTGCATTTGTCAATGGTATGCTAAGTTAGAAATAGAAAAATTCTATCAAATACTATGGAAAGTTTTGATGTAAAATGCCTGAGTACTAATGTTCCAGGTGATTTTATTATTAATCTTAACTTGAAAAACTACTTCCGGACAAGTCAACCACTTTTTTTAAAAAGACAAAAAAGCAATTTGTTGAAAAACGTTTAGCTTGGAAACGCGGAAGCTCCACTCTCCAACTCAATGGAAAGTTTTGCAAACAAATCTTGTAATGTTGATTTCTATTTCGTTGTTTAAGTTATAAAGTGCTATAATTACTCTGTCCACATGTCCAATTTCTACGGGCATTATGTCTGCGGTCTTGGTTCTAGTTTCTGCATCATAATCAATTTCTTGATGTCATAATCACTTTTCTTGATGATGATATCACAAAATTGATTATGATGCAGAAACTAGAACCGCGGCCCCAAAGCCTACTAAACTAGGGCATGTGGGCAGTGGACAGGATAATTGTGTCTCAAATCTCTAGCGCCGGATGCGTAATGATATAAGATGTCGGTCGGTTCGGAAAGTCTGGAGTTTGTTTCCCGAACCGGTCAAATCGGACAGAGTGTCGCCATCGGCTCGCCAGGTCTGCGACGTTTCTTCGGAGCTGTGTTGCTCAGGTTCCAAGCCACGAAAAGAGGCCTCCCACTCGTTACAAGCTTCAGAGTAAAACAAAGATTCGATTTTTAAATCAAAAACATCAAGGACTAGTGAACCCAATTTTGATCACCGACACCAGTTTTACTCAGGCTTTTTTAGCAGTTATTTTTTCAGCATGGAAAGTTTTAGAAGCAGTTTGATTAAAGAGAAATAAGCTGTTAACGTGCGATTTCTGTTTTTGCGAAAGAATGTTATATTTATCCCACTTATTTTGATAAAGTTCAAGTGCATGAATTAAAAAAGCGTGCTTGGCATTTGGAATTGTGGTAACCTCGTTGATAATGATCATGAACTTGCATTCAGATCATCTATTTTGATGATAGAACATGGTGAAAATGACTTTTGCTTTGTTTTCAGAATTTGAAAAGAGAAAAAAAAAGGGACGACGCCACTTATAAGACGTCTCTAGTCCTTCCTATAAAAATTCAAAGTAGCTTCGTTGGTTCGCAAAACAATCAGAGGTTGTAAAAGGTGTTTAAAAATATGATATGTTTAGCAAGATTTTCGAGGAATATGATTTGAGACAAAGTGATGAGTGCTAAAATCTTCATTTTACTCGCGATATTATGCCAAAGCGTATAACGAGGGGCAGGATCCATCTACGCGGCTTATCGCCGGCAGGACAACAAAGCTCTAACGAAACGTCGCAACTGTGGATAGCTGATGGTGATGCAGCATCCGATTTGATGAGTCGGGAACTGAAGCCCAGACCTCCCTCACGGATATCATAAACCACTACCAGTACGTCAGCCGGCAGTTCTGATGAATTTAAAGTTAAACCATATTTTGTGAACCTACAAAAAAAAAGGAATATGGTAGCCTAAAAACAACAAATGCTTACAATTAGAACTGTAACAATGTTGTCGAAATGCACATTGCACGGTTACAATTTTTTTGGAAATAGATTAAACGTAAAGTAGAAAAATTGAAAATCATTCAAGTTACCAGACAAGCTAATGGAACATCAGCTCTTCAACTAGCAAATGCGACAAAATCTACATCAAAACCGATGGAAAGCTGTGTAAGTGTCAGCACCTCTGTTAATAATGCAGGCAAATTAAAATGAAATTAAGTTTAAAAACGTTAGTAAAATGTAACCAATTCTTTCTAATGGAATAATTTAGTGAATTTTGTGCTAAATTAAAGCAAATTCTTTTTTTTTTTCGAAGCTTTTGTAAACACTAATAAGCTCAAATTTGCACTGACATTAAGTCAAAATTGGGACGAGGGCCTAGAACTTAGAAGCCATCCCAGATGGAAGTCTTAGTTGGTCTCGTCTTGTCATGCCGCCAGAATATCTACCCTTCGTCGCGGAAGATCGAGATGCTTTGAGGGTCCAACTCGAGCAGCTGCCCTGGCGATCCCCCGAAGATGAACGGGACTAAAAAAGTAAGAAACTTTCTTACAGTCAAAGTAGGGGGTATTTTAATACTTTTCAAGAGAAAGCTGAGCAACACAGAAAAAATACGGTTAATTTTGACTGAAGTTCTCTTAATAGATTGAAGTGGGCTTATATGTAGAACTACTTATAATTGAAAAACTCCTTTATTTTCTTCGTCTTTCTTGCGGCTGCGAAAAAACAATAAACTTGATGAATTAATCATATTTTCACAGAAAAGGCTGCTTAGGTATATTGTTCTTATTCAAAGTGCTATAGCTATGCATTGCTAAAAAGGTCAACTGACAAATTTCATACGTGATTTGAATTATAATTATGTTTTTTAAATAACCCTGCTCGCCTTATGGAGCATTTCATTTGATAAATATCTAGCTTTGTGTTGTACCGGGCAGTTAGCACGGTTGTTAAAAACAGCGCTACTGGTGCTGAAGGTCTAGCGTTCGATTCCCGCCCCGGTCCAATCGGTCTCGCCATCACTGCGCCGCTTCATCTGAGCTGTGTTGTCCAGGCACTAAGAGGCGGAGATAAACCCCGCTCTCGTTGCATAGTTTGGCGTAATACCGCGAGCATATATTGATTTAATTATTTTAGTTTCTAAACTACATAGAACTAAGCCGACATTTCTCAGTTGTACCCCTTCGATATCAAATGTTGTAGATTAATCTTTGTTATCTGTTAAATTTACCTTTGTAACAATTGACATCATCACTGACCTTTTAATCAGATGCTACTGATTTCACAATCATAAACAAATTCGAGGAATAAAATGGCAATTTGTTTCGTTAATATCCAGTCGATTCAATCCTCAATCGATTTATAGGCGCAAATTCCTGAATCCACAACGTTCTATTCAAAATGAAACAAAACTGGTATAGATTGTTACTTTTAGCTCTTGCGTTGTTAAGTTTATCATTATTTTTGACTCCAGCGACAGCAAAAAACGCATACTTCAATAATATAAGTAAAACAAAGAACACGGGACACTGCGAGCAGACCCCAACAGTCATCGAGTTGAACAGTCACCCCTCACTACCAAAGATAACAGTAGTGGAAGTAGTATTAAAATTTAAAAATATTATATCAGGAAATTTATTGAAACTAAAACAAAGAAATGTGAGATTATTTCTAGGTTAATCATATGTTTGTATAAGATGCGATTTTAGTTTGCGAATAAAATGACTTTTTGGCAATTTCTGAATATCTGAGGGAATTAAGTTCCAGATTCTGACACCTTGATAATTTATGTTACGTTGTAATTTATTAGTACGATATCTAGGAATATATAAGTTACTTGTATTGATAGAGGATCTTGTTGAACGTTAGGAAATTTGAGGTGTTTTGATAAACATATTAGAGAGGGGATACGGAATATTGTTGTGAATACAGTCATAGACCAATTTCGCAACCTCTAATCGTACAGTTCTGCTAACTTTAATATTTCAAATAATAAGGCGTGGCACTGTCGTTATAGTTACATCCACCTATCACCTTTACCGCCATAAATTGAAGAGTATTGAAGAGCACCGGTGTCACAATCCGGGACCCCAACCCCCCCGCCCCCAATCCCCCGACCTCAACTCCCCGACCCCAAACGCCGACCCCATTACACACGTTTCGCGTCAAGTTGTCCTCGCGTCAAGTCGCTCGCGTCAAATTTGTTCGCGTCAAATCGTACGCGTCAAATTGTCTTGCTCCGTGTGTAAGTCGCAACTTACCAAAATTGGAAAAAGTTAAACGGGCCTATTCGGCATCTGTGCCATAAATATCTTGTAGAACTAGATGGGAAAGTTATTGCTAATCACGGATATCGCTAAAATACCGCAAGCAAAATATCCGTCAAAAATGTTGGATTATGCTGCAACAGAGCAACCAACCAAAATACTGAGAAATAAAAATTAACGCGTTTAAACACGTTAAAACTTTACATTAGGCTCTATCAAAAAGGGGCGGCAACGCCGCGTTTCTCCCCTACCCCTGGCAAGGTCCATGTGGCTGAAGACAAGTTTGCAACTATATTTTCCCACGGTCTTCAGCGAAAAATAGAAAGTAAACAAATTCAAGCCAATGGCGAAAACACAGAAGAAAAAATTTCATTGCAATCATTCAAAAATTTTGTTTATAAACAACGTAATTGCGAATGGAGATCGTGCATTTGCACGTAATGATGATGACTGCTTCAGCTGAGTTTAGCTAGGGCCTATATGCATTTTGCAATTAGCCTATGCTCAGATAGCAACGTAAAGTGATTGCATTTTCAAAGCTTTTTGTCCGAAGCTTTTGAATTCTGATAATTTTTTTTTCGAGAAGTGTTAAGCAAAAAGCTCTGAAAATGGAAATCTATTCTAGCTATTCTAAAATTACTGCACCGTAAAACCATTCTAAACAAATATTTTTTCAATACTTTACAGATACTCTTACATTTGAATTCAATAATAGGCAAGTATTTTGCTAACATGAAGCATTTTGAATTTTTGTTTGTGTTGTTGATATTTTACACTACCAGTACTATTGTAAACTGTTATCCATACAAAAATATGCCAGCAATCTACGATGAAGCAGAATATTATCACCCAAATCCACCAAGATTAGAAGATTCAGTACAAAACTTATTACTTCTAGTAAGTAGAAAAGTGTATGAGCTGATTTCATTTAAATTTATAAAAAGTCCACAACACTGAGTAAAAGTGGTAGTAGTACAGTGTCGTTAATTTCCTCATCGTCAACGTGATAAAGAATGCGATCAGATGAAGGAAATATAACAACGGTACAAGAAAAAAAGAGTCCACAAAACGATTAACATTATGGCACGCAGGTAGAGGTAGGATAAGAAGCCAAATAAAACACAAGAACAGGCAATCCTTGTGTATCATGAGGCTCTATTACTTGTAATAGAATGCACAGCTATACTGTGTGATATGCATAGCACAAAACAAGAAACTTTCCGTGGCTCTGATTCCATTTTCCAGCGAAAATAAAGCAATATTCGAAACCACACAGAAACTCCATTTCATTCAGAACTTTGACTAAACTAAAGCATAGGGTAAAACTAAAGAGCTATGGGTTCAATGCGATATTTGGAGAACAAACTGACCCAAAAATAGAATCTCAAACTTTAAGGGAAAATGCGAGCTCAAACTGACGGAAAAGCATTTAACCTTATTTCAGCTTAAAGATTGAGCCAGGGGTGCAACCACCAAGGTGTTGCGCTGCCCATGGGCTGCACACGGGCCCCGGACGAAAAGGGACCCACATTGCGATGGGAAAATTTTAGAAGACGCTTTTTAACTTCTTAAAGACCAATTTTCTGTTTCGGTCACATAGTTTTGTGTGCACCCATAAACCCTACCAGACGAAGTTACGGCCCTGAAATGAGCTTTTTGTTTGTATCGCAGAAACGTCTTTATGATCAAATGAAGAAAAGTCAAAACTCCTGGACAGATTTGAAGAAAACTCCCTATTTTTCTTACAGTGAAGACCGTTATCTCAACGAAGAAAAGCTTCCCGCAAATCAAGTTAAAAAGAGCTTCCACCCCTTGATGGGCAAACGAGATGTCCACGAAAATTCCCTAAATCCACACCATATAAAAAAGTAAGTTGCGAGCAAGAAAACTAATCTTTTTTGCAATTTAATCGTGAGGTTTCAACACCAAAAGCTTTTCAACATCAGCAGCCAACCAAAAAATACGAGAACTCCCCAATGCTGCTTGTTCGTATGAAATAGTAATTCTTAACCTTGCCAGACCCTAAACCCTAATTTTTAGAGATATTGGCCTAAAAACTCCTCGTGAGCGCAACCAGCAGAGTAGGCATGTGTATATTCAAAGAAGAAACAATGCAAAGACAGGGAACCCATAGATTTTTTATTAGAGACCCTGAACTATTGGTAGAGAGATAACCTTTACGACAGAATTGTACGTTTTTATAAAAAAAATTGCCACCACTTCTGACTGATTTGGATAACGCTGTTCCTTACTTTTTGAAATCTTCATGTAGGCCAGCATATGTTACGCAACACATACCAAAGATGCAAACCTTGTTTTTAAACATCACGAAGCTTCTTTTGCGTAACGAAATTGCGTATGTTGGGCGATTAATTTCGTATAAAAATGAAACATCAGAACATGCCTACATTAATTTGTTGTTACAACTATAAACGCTAAATGTTTGCTTTCCAAATTATCTTGCACGCGACACCGATGTTAATATGACAGCCCATCAAAAAAATGCTTTTACTCAAACAGAGTGGCCAACAATCTGTCACTTTCATGATTGTGTTGTGTCATTTAGTATTTAAACCGGATAAATATAAGGTTGTGATTGTAGTTTGCGTAATTGCGGACCGACATTTGGTGTCTCGCTGGAGCAGGGCCATATTAAGACGTTCGGGCCCGGGAAAATTTTGTTTTACGGACCTGATCTTGGCCTTAGCAGCAAACCTTAAACTTGCCTGTTTGTGTGGCACACTCGTGACCGCTAACCAAAGGGCTACGGGGCTACAGCCCTCTCCTTCAATCCGGTCTTGCGCTTAAGACTTTTTTTTTAACATCACGGCAGGGGTTTTATTCTGGCCTAGATCGAAAAAACCTTCGAAATGGCATTTGTGCATTTTTCGTCAGGCTTTCGGCACAAATTGGGAGTATACAAGAGATTAGTGTCGCTTGTGCATGTATTGTACGTCGAAGGCGAACAGTGTGAAATCATTTTAATTCATAACGTAGTAGGCCTATTTACATTAGCGGGTTTGATTATGCAGTTTACACGCTTCAGTTCCAGTTAAGGAGATTTTTTAGTTTAACCGGTTGTTCTTTCAACGCGCTTTTTAGCGGGTTTAACTTACCTGTTGCAAGTGAGTAACTTCCAACCCGCAAAGCTTACGGAAGCAAAACGACGCAAGTTTGCGTCTGACTATAGCGTGTTAGATTTAGCGGGTTAACCCGCTTAAATTGTGCATGTAAGTCGGCCTAAAGACTCTATATTTGATAAGCACCTTAACAATGCTGACTTTACACACATCGCCATCTCATCCATACCTTCACGCCACGGATTTGGTCTCCTTGACCTAGCATCGGTGGCGCGTTTACTATCAATGATATAAAGAAAAAGGCTTCAAAAATAACGACAATTTTGATTGATGTGTGACAAAAAACGTGCTTAACTACCAGTAAATATTGATCTAGGCCTATTCAGTTGTGAACCATAAATGATTTAAAATGTGACCGGTATTTGTGAGTGTAATAATTTTTGTGTTTTGCAGAAAATACTATCGAGGAAGGATCTCAGCTTCAAACTATTGACGGTTCTATTCTATTTCAGAAACAACCTAAATATGCTATTTACCGTCATGAATTTATTATACTTTTGCGTTATTTTGTAAATGACAATGCAGTCGAGTTGTTTGACTGTAAGCTGCAGTAAAATTCTTTTGTACACAAAGTTTAAGCTTTAACATCCATATACAAGACAAAAGTTCCCACTGCTCACAGCATGCGAGCTATTCTTGAAGCATTTTTGCATTTGATAAAAGATTATTGTGGAGAAATAGGCATTTTCAGCAACATATACGGGTGTTTATCTATACGCAAGATGTTTTTTATTCGAGTGTATGGTTGAATATTTCTTTTTTTGCTGTTCACTGCCGAGCCTGATATGACATACTAGCAACTACATAAGCTTATTCACCCTGTCCAATGTCCACATGTACAGTTAAAGTGCGCCACAAACCTCGGGTTTCTGCATTATTGTCAAGTTTTTGATGTCAATTAATACAAGTGACTATGACATCAAAAATATAATTGTGATGCAGAAATCCTGCGGGCATTTGGACTCACTTAAACTGGGCATGTGGACTGCGAAAATGAATACATTTGTCTGCAAGACCAGCTTGTACAATCAGTACATGTGGTAATAATATTATATGCCGCTGCTTCTGTTGTCCTCGCCTTACACATACTACAGTAAGCGTAAATGCATTTGATATCATGCTTAAGTAAAATGTCAAATGCATGATGAAACTACCTAGAAATGATACTAATCGCTCTCCATCAGCACATATCATGAAAAAATTAAAGTTACTTCCTTACGGCACACTAAAATCTTAGAAAAAATTGGTGCTCAATGAAATGTGTAACAACTTGAATAATTTTGCAGCAAATCAGTCAAAATGTTGCATTGCAACGTCATGGGTATTACGAATCTTTAATATAACTCATTGTCTTGAGATTTGTAGCTTGGTAGGTTAAAATTTTGCGCCAAGATAACTCGTAAAATAAGCTCTTGTGAATACTCTTGCAAATAATGCTCTTGCAATTGTTTGTAATTTGCCAGTGGAGATATACCTTACCTTTTTCATTATCTGTCATGATACAGACTTGCGGTTTTAACCACATCCAAGGGTGGAAACCTGGCTACTTGGCGTTAGGGTGTCAGCTTCAGTTTCGGTGTGTTGAAACCCAGTTGTCAGGTTTCTGTTTTGGTTTCACGGCTGTTGAAAAATAGGTTTCAGTTTTGCTTACGCACAGCTTCGGTTTCTGGCTTTCAGTTTTGGTTTAAGTTTCATCCAAGAAAGCTATTTTATTTTGAATACGGATTATTTAAGTGTAGCGTTTTTGTTTTATTACGATGATAAGTAGCAGCTCAAATGGCCGAGCGAGGAGAGCAATTGCTTCAGAAGTTGCTATTTGGGTATAATTCCGAGTCTGGTGAAACCAAATACTTAAAAATAAGTATTCACAGCTTCTCTATTTGACGTTCAGCATTAAAAGAACTGTTCTGGTAATGACAATTTTTAAAACCCAAAACCTTGGAAAATTCTAAACAGGTTTTAGTTTCAGTTTCGGTTTTGACGTTTCAAGAAAAAACGGTTTTGGTTCAAGTTTAAGTTTTCAAAAATTTGGCTGAGTTGGTGTCAGTTTCAGTTTGGGTTTCAAAAATTTTTTTCAAAACCGGGTTTTCAGGTTTAGCTTTGGATTTCCATCCTTGACCACATCCCAAAGATTTCCGAATCTGTCAAATGATTAAGATAAATAGTAAAACAAATACACTTTTCTGTATGTGCTTTTTTATTCAGCGGTTTGTTTGCTATATAATCGCCGTAGTATTAATTTATAACTGCTTTACATAACTATTGTACAGTACTGCTTAAAACATAAATTGTCGCAAAATTTGTTTGTATGCAATGGAAAGCGATTGTTTCAATAACTACAATAGCGTGGCTCCCTTGGTATAAGCTTCTCCAATTTTGTCAAAGAAAAAAATAGGAGATAGTACGGTACGCATCTTTGTATTGCTAATATGCTGGCTGGGGTTTTCCTTTCGAAGCACCACATTGTTGCTTACGTCGTAATGCGAGCGAGTGTGCACTAAACCTACGTAAGGAGGACGATGTTTTGAATAGAGATGAAATGGTTCGGCATGGATGTCTTTCGCCCAATCGTCTCTCTTCGTCTTTTCTCTGGCTGCGATAAGGTCAGCGTTATCATTACAGCGCATGTGGATTCTAAAAGGCTTGTTTCTTTGTTGCTTTACCAAGTGCATTGGTTTGAAAGGTCCTTGAACTTGTTGATAATCACCAGAGCTTTGTGGGGGGCGAGGGACTAAATCTGGTTTCTGAAGTTTACTAGCTTTTTTACCCGTTTTTTTCTTCTGGTTGACGTAATCCAAATGAAAAACGGCTTTAAGTCTTAGTTCCATGTCATCGGGAAAATGCAGAAAAGGAGAGTTGTAAACACCGGGCATTACATGTGTACTGATGAGATGGTGGTTTTCCCGAGCTCTGCGGGTCAAAAACTTTTCGAATTCTTTACGCTCGCGATATTTTTCTTCGTACAAACGCTCTTGCTTGATCGCTTCCAATTCACGACGAACCACTTGATTTTTAATCTCGAGTGCTTTGAAATATCTTTTTCTAGCAATGAAATTATGGACATAATTTCGTATGTAATAACCTCTCCATCGACGCTGAATAATGGCGGCCATTTTTTGATAGTAATTTAACCTCATAATCATAACGTGATGTTTGATTGCAATACGAGCATATCTTCTTCCGATAAACCCTCTCCATGTTTTTTGAATGATCACAGCGCATTTATTCAAGTACCTGAAAAACGTGTTTTTCACCCAGTTAAAAATGAAGCTATCATTAGTAAACCACCACCTCTATCAGTGATTACCACCTGCAGTGTAACGTCAGCATGACCTGTAACTTTGTAAACGGTGTAGTGATGCAAGTCATTAGAAACAGGTATAAACTTTCGCCTAGGCCATGACGAATTAAAAAAACATTTAGTACAAAGCAAAGCTATTGGCGGCCTTAACTAATTTACTAGCCTGTAAAGAGTTGGCCTACCTACGAATTATACTGACCAATCTATGAAAATAAACAGTGCATCACCTAAAGAGGCTTAATAAATTACTAAAGATCTATCAAGAGTTAAATCTGAAACGCTTACTGTCTAATCAAGTAACTGAGTTACAATAATAGCAAGTTTTAAAGAAAGCAAAAGTCGCACAGGCTATTTTAGCCTATTAACCTAAAAAACTAAGCTCACAAGCCTCTTTATCTTACACAAGGCAGCTACCTAGAACTTTTCAAGTGCGCAATTTTAAAGTTCACCTCAAATAGAGTTCATTCTATATTGCACAAACTTATAACCAAGCTAAATATTTGCCCCAAAATGAAAACCCAACCAGTTCCATATCCGCATTAAACCCAAAGCATTTTTCCAACAACATCCCTAACTCAGCTGAACTCATCCTACAACGCCAGATCCTATTTATACTATCACCAGTTCACTCTACTTTGAAACAAGGTAGTGAGCAAATGCTAATTAATTGCAGAAAAGGATGGTTATTTCACTTATCTAATCAACGAAGGTCTAACTTAATCTTATTTCACATTGAAAAAGAGAGCATGCATTCTGACCTCAAATAACGCTGAGTTCGAAGTTGCTTGTACCAGCTCTGAATAACTACCGCAGCATGATAATCCAAATTGCGCTGGTTATTGGCTTGATATTTTCTTTCATAGGTCTCTTTCGTAATAATTTTAGGATACTTTCTTAATTTCAGAAATGTTGTCATAGTGTATTAATGACAAAACCACTCCCATTTCTTCCTTCAAAACTAAAAAAATTATCAAAAATGGCTACAATTTCAATTTTTTGATGTATTTTTTCGAAGCCACTTAATCGCAGCTTAAGTTTTTATTTCCATGCATTATATGCTTCTGGGGACAGACCAGGTTGACCATTCAACTCGCAATTCGCCAGCAAAGGAGCTAACTCCATTTGTCACACCCTAAATTTTTTTCCAAGCCATGTAATCGCAGCTTAGGTTTTCATGTCAGTGAAGTATGAGCATCGCCGAAGATGATTAGTTGTGCATCGAGAACCCACTCGGCCAGCTACCCAGACTAATGCACCACTCACTCTACCAACTACATGCGCTATACACAATTTGAAATTTGTCGTAACAGAGCTTCGGTCGCTTAGCAGTGCAAGATACCTCAACAGGGTTTTTCTTAAGTCGCTAGAAGTCATAAATGAGTTGGAAATAACAATACCGCGTTGTTTATTGACCATGGTGTAGGCATGCAATAAGTTTGCTTCGGCTGGTCTGGGAGAAGCTTGATTGCCTACGAACTGGCGTAGGTTGATTTGACTCTTCCATAGAGTTTCGGATTGCGTGGCGCAAACGAACAAATCTAGTCATTTTCTTGTTCCCAATACATCGCCGGCCTAGAGAAATGAGTGATCAGTCGCTCGATTTTGCACAAGCATACCAGAAGCTGGTTAAGCAACATCACCGCTGGCCTGGGGTGGTTGCCTAAAGCACAGACCCTAGTTCTAAGCACTTGAGCAGGAGTGGATGTCTCGCCAACTATCAACGAAGGAAACTAAGCATATCTCCGTCACAATAACTTTAAATGTGACATAGAAGTGCTGTGTATAATATTAAGAAATTCCTGCACTAACTAATTGTTAAGGAATATATTAACGAAAATCCAGCTTATCGGTATTTATTTATGGAATCAATAAATTTTTGTTGATTTCGCTAAACTGCAAGCTCAGTTTTTCCATACAGAAAATGCTACTAGTAGCTCGTAAGCCTTTGCACAAGATTTTCGTTTGGATCGGGTAATACGCCACTCATGATTGTAGAAATTTGTATAATAGCATAAATTAGGCAGGGTCTAGAGCAGTGCTATTCAACCGGGTATACGGTATACCCAAGTGCATACGAGAATAAATTTGGGGTATACAGCTGGACTGAGGTATACGAGCAGCATCACAGGTATGTCATCAAAGACAAAGCTCATAAACTTTTCATCAGATGAACGATTGTTCCAATAACATGTCTAGTTTTTAATGGTTCCAAGAAGTAAAAACCCACTGGCTTTCTGTATCATAAACAATTTTTTTTGTCATAGGAAACTTTAACGACTTTCCTTTATTGAGCCAGTACATGAAACAGTCTGAATGGGAGTTTGAGGACGCTTCTACAAAAGACAATCTGTCGACACTTATCGTTGCTCACTTAAACTTGCTAGGTGATAATTTGTGTGCAAGTGCAAGTGCATTTATTTTTGTTTGGATCGTTATTTTATTTTTGTTTGTGTGCATAGTTTCCTGAAGGCAATGACAAACGTCTGGAAGCAAACTCTTATATTATTCAGCCATTTAATGAAGAACCAACAGAGGGTAAGGAATTACTGGAGCTTCGCGCTGATTTAAACCAAAAGATTGCTTTCCGAGAAATGGATTACTCAAGAGTTTTGGGTTTAGCTTCTTGAATTTTTGGAATACAAAAATCTTGCAAAACGTGTCATTGATATCTAAGTACAGATGTCTACTACTTACCGGTATGTGAAGAAGGGTTTTTCAGTCTTGTGGAAATCAAGTCAAAGAAAAGAAACTCAATACTTGACATTGATTCTTTAATGCGAGGAGGGATTAAGAAAAAAAAAAGGCGTTACTTCCGAATCGCCGAAACTATGCAAGAACAAACAAGCCATCAAACAGAGTATTAAACTTCGTTTTTTGTACTTTTGCGTGCTCATCATGTGATCCAAGTTTTCTGTTTGTGAGTTTACTACTTGTAAGTTTTCTGTGCACAATTACACATTACTGGGTATACGAAGTTCTTGAAAAATTGGTCTAGACCACCGGCCCGGTTTCCATAACCACATGGCTGCTGCACCGGCAGCTTGTTTGTTTCTATAATGGCGTCACTGTCACATGGGATCGGTTTTCCTGCGCTGCAGCGGACAGCTTGTTTCTTTCTATAACAGGCTGCCGGTGCTCTAGATTAGACACTTCCTTTCAATTAATCAGCCATTTATATCCTACTACAAGTACCGGTGCTTGTGGCCTACAATAATAGGCTACATAAGAAGAGTGAGACTAAAGTTCAATTCTTTAACCTTCAGAGAATGGAATCACAAAAATAATGTGTAAAACCTCCCTCGTGTAGCTTTTGACACTGTTGACAGTTAAGTTATAACTTTTATGCACAATATACCGGTATTAGGGCGAGGTTCTTCTTCGTGTGGGTGCGATGTTGCATCGTGAAGTAGCAACTCTCTACATGGTTGGGCACCAGGGCCGGTTTTAAGCCGATTTGACCAATTTTATTAAATTGGGCCCCGCACCTTGAAGGGGCCCCGCACTAGTGGGGGTCCGTTGCTGTATTATGAGGCACAAAATGTTGGAAAGTGCCATAAGTTGAACCAGTGCTTAATATGGACCATTTCTAGCGTTTCCTAAATTAGGTAAAAAAAAATTGGCAACTCGGTAGCTTCTGAAACTAAGCATCGGTAAAGAAAAAACTTACGCAGTTGTTTGATTGCGTGGGTTTGCAGTTAACAAGAAAATGCTTTAGATAGTTTTAGGGGGGTTAATTTTATTTTCAGTTGTAGCTTTTTAGCATCTGTATAGCCCATTGAAGGAAACATGCTCTCCTCTTTCAGCAATTGACATGTAAGTTAAATATTGTCGAATATACTCCATTTGATAAAACCAAAAGCTTCGAAAAACCTTCAAGATTTATGGTAACAAAAAGTCAATCGTGCAGTATTAATCAGTTTTCATAATACGCAGTGGCGTTGGAAGTACTTATAGTATGGGGGGCTGAAATCTACATTACCAAGCCAACGTCAGCTTATTTTGGGGTTAGGGGCTTCTCTGTTCCAGACCCCCCCCCCCAGATTTTTATCGCAGCATCAAATAACGCGCAATACAATTTACTTCAGTAGCAACGGAAGTTGCTTGAAGCAGGGGCGTATTCAGAAGTTTCCTCAGTGGGACGCCAAATCTTTGAGACTTTTGTAGACGCGATTTCTTTCGACGTGTGGTAACAGGAAAGATAATTTGAGGTAAAATGGGGAGTAAAAACGGTTCTAGGTCCGATGGCATGCTTTCCCGAAAAATTTTTCAAAATTTAAATACTGCAATTACAATTTTAGTGCTTTTTGAACAACTTTAAAGCAATTTGTTGTTAAATTTTTTCACAAGTCTCACTATGAATTATTGTTGAACTGCAATGAGGTTTAGTTAAAAA
Organism: Trididemnum miniatum; assembly: GCA_964006365.1. Classification (NCBI taxonomy): domain Eukaryota; kingdom Metazoa; phylum Chordata; class Ascidiacea; order Aplousobranchia; family Didemnidae; genus Trididemnum; species Trididemnum miniatum. The sequence goes on from OZ023241.1 coordinate 2,707,205, forward strand.
CTTTGGAAAGGAGGGGTGCTGAAAAATATGTAGGGGAGGAGGGCTTTAGCCGCTACCTTCAACGCCCTAGATGGTACGGATCACCATCATTGCCCAATTTGGATCAGCATGTAGGCCTTACTTACATTCCAGACACTATAACATAGTCTGATTTTTCAGTCCGACAATCGGTTTATTTCAGGAATTGCAATGTTATGTAGTTAAAAGTAACTTCTATAATTGCGCAAGCATGGTTTTTACTAGTCTAGAGTAGAGAGCTACCGTTAGTCATTACTAAAGATTCTGACTTCGAAAATATTTTGAATGATTTTGCTAATAAATAAGCTAGAAAAGTCTTTTTCTGAAAGAGTATAATGTATAGCGACGTGGTTGAGGGCATGACACGTACCGTAAGTTAAATTTTGCCTGATTTGCCTTTCTTGATAATTTAAAAAATAAAACGATACAAGCATCCACTTCACCTTAATTTTTTTATAGCAAGTACTAAATGTCTATTCGTTGGTTTGTACGCATGTTTTTTTATGAAATACCTACACCATACATTTTACTATGAAGAGGAGGGGCCCCGCCATCAGATTTCTAATTCGGCCCCGCAGTTCCTAGCACCGGCCCTGTTGGGCACGTATCAGACAGCCACCTTGCCAAGCTCTTGTTCACAGTGAGCAGGCATCGAATCCCATCTGGATTGCAGTATATGGGACAGGATGCTATAATATGGTCTGCGGTCTGTTCCTCTGCACCACATTCACATGACGCCGAGGAAGCCATGCCCCATTTACATTAATGACCGAAAGAAAGCAACTCCAGTCCGGAGACGGTTCAGCCGGACCCAGGCCGGTCTGGGAAGCCCCATTCCAGGTGGGAGGGCGTCCACATCATCAGAAAATAAATGCAGACAAGAAGTGCTTTTTTAAACAGAAAAGGGCGAAGTTAAACCCAGCAACAGCATCTGAAATTGCTGCCACCGCATTATTTTAGACCTAACAGCAGATTTGAAAGTGCTACTAAATAGCTTAGGTTAACCAAACTAAGTCAATGAGGATCTTTCATCACAGCATTTGCTGTCTCACTGCCTTGTCACATTGCTGAAATAGCCTAACGGCTTTGCCCACACAATAGGCCTAGTTTGAGGAAGACTTCCGACTAGTTTAAATCCATGGCTGCAAACTCGAACTCGCTGAACTCGGCATTTTTTGCCAAACTCACCTTGAAACAGAAAAATATGTGAACTCGATCTTGAAAATGATTGATCGAGTTTTGAACTTAGCCCATAGGCCTACCGGTACGCGATAAAAACTACTTGAACTTAGCATGAACTCGGTAAAAATTAATGAACTCGCATAATTAAAAATGAAGAACTTGAACTCGGCTTGCAATTTTTAGTGAACTCGAACTCAATCAAAAATGCGTGCGAGTTTTCAGCCCTGTTCTAAATTCTAATCAATAACTTTTCTGCCTGTCTGCAAGTGTAAACTGCAACCATTAACTTCTCTGCAGCAAATCTAAATTACCTAGCGATTGTGATGTCATAAAGTAACTGGGATTATGCAACTGCACAACAAACACGAGACTAGCATTGTTGGTGATTGTGATATCATAATTTACGTTTGATTTTTTTTTAATTAAACAACTGTTTTTTTAGGCAGTGGCTACTTGTACGGGCCCGTACAAATATAAGCACTTGGTTTATTTCATTATCGATTCACGCTAACCCCGATGCAGAGAGCGTGACGAAGTAATAAAATAAATAAAGTCCTTATTTGTACTGGTCCGTAAGAATAGCCACTTCGTATTTTTAAATAATTATGCTAAAAACACTACAATGTCATACATGGTACGACTATAGTTTATTACGAGATTTTCAAAACTTGGGTGATCAAAAATAAATAAAAAAAATTCCCCTGACTAATAACAAGTGAACCAAGACACTTGATTGCCTAAAACGCAAATTTTGAGAGAAAGTGTAATTTGACGAACCGTAAATTACATAGGGCGCAGGAATCAAATTTTTGGTGAATCCTTTCATATATTTGGCAACATGCCCCGAACATTAGGTTTTGAGTAAAACCATTACGAACATCAGGTCTAATTTTAGAACAAACAAATTGTTGAAAAAAAGCATTTTTTTGACAAAAGATCATCAGACTGCCTGTTTACGGTGCATGTAATCTGACCCAGTTGGAATGCTTTATTCCTGTCAATGGTTGTTACAATAACAACTGGCGCGAAAGAGTTATTAAACATAGCTTTCCTATTCACTACAAGAGCGTAAGAATCGCTGCGCGATTGTTATTTTTCGAGGCCTTTATTCACGCTGGCAAAAAAGTTTTTAGCAATGTTAGGACTTAAAATTTAAGAACTTGAAACTCATGTGCTTCCACAGTTTGTTTTCGTAATGTAGAACAATTTAGAAAACGGTACAACTAAGAGTTGATTTGCAATTTAATTACAAATATCACAGCCAAGAAAAAGCTAGGAGTACTTGGGCGGACGTTTCGGCTTACCTCTGGTGCCATTGTCAGCGCCATGAGCCTACATAAGACCCAGCACGCGTAAGCTTTCAGCGTTGACAATAGCACTAGAAGCGAAACGAAACGTCTGCCCAAGTCTTTTTAGCTGCTGCTTGGCTGTGATATTCACCAATAAATCAAACAGTTTGAATGTACAACTACAGTCTAATCATTGCTAATAAAAATATGCTTAGTGAGAGCGTAGATTAAGGAGCTGTAAGCAGACTGCACTGGCGCATGTAGATTTCAATCAAGGTTTTGCGTGGATTTGTAGAGGTTTTTCTGAAGCACGATTAGCAGCGCCAGATTAGCAAAGAGGCAGAATAGATTTGTACTTTGAGGCACGAAAAAATACAGTTACGTCTGGAAAGAAAAGCATGATTAGAGGCGTTGAACACATACTTTTTAAGCTTCAAATATTCGCACAGAGTAATCTGATATTTGTAATTTTTTGCTAGTTGGTTTAGCCCCCGGTTGGTTTTTGTGGTTAAAGACATCGCTATCGCCGCGGTAGGCTCAAGGTTCGATTCCCGGACCGATCAAATTAAACACCATCGCCAACGGTTCGACATCGCTGAAACATTTCTGTATCATCGAGGCGCTAAACTGGGGAGATGGGGGCTCACTTGATACACGCTTCGGCGCTGTGGCGCAGTGAGAAATTTTAAAAGGGGGAGTTCACTGCAAAAGAAATCGAAGGAAACTGGCATATTGCAGTCTTTTAGAAACATTTGCTCTTTTTTACTAAAAGGCAAAATAAAAAGAGGGGGGAGGGCGCAGTGTCCCCTTAAATACGATCCTCGCTCGGCGTAATACCGCGAATATAATGAACACTGATTTGACTTTAATGCTCCTGCTGGCTACGCTTATTGCGCCCTTGATCTGCACTCAACAGTTTGCGAAGTAACAAAAATAGACTATGCACGGGGATTCCTGAATCAATGCCGTGCCAACGCTTAAAGCACTTTCTGAGCCGACGCTTAAAGCACTTTCTGCAAGTCTAAGCATAGATTGCTAAGTTCGAGATGGCGATCAAGTTTGTATTTCAATTTCATACTCGCGGTATTACGCCGAAGCGTGTTACGAGTGGCGAGATCCATCTCCACGGCTTAGCGCCTGGACAACACAGCTCCGAAGAAACATCGCAGCGGTGGCGAGCCGTTGGCGACGCTGTGTCTGATTTTACCGACCCAAGAATCAAACCGATGAACAGAACTGCACCGCCGTTCGCGAAGTCTTTAACCATTACGCCAGTAGGTGATTCTTGCTGCGAAAGCCATCACCGAAGAAAATTGTGTCAAGATCAGATTTTTTTCCCAGCACCAGCTTTTCAATTGCAAGCAAATGACGATGCGCCCGTTTCGGTGGCGCCAGTCTTCGACTGAAAGCAAAGCTAATCATTTTGTTACGTAACAAGCAAAAACCCGCTGATATAATTAAAGAGAACAATTGACCGAATGTGGTAACAATGGATCGCGTTTTTTGCTTTATGACAAAGCACTGTATCTGGTTTCACGCTGAGTTTTTCTGCAAAAACGCGATTATAGAGGAAGAATGATGAGAGTGTAGGTGCCAGTTTGGAGACTTGGAAAGCATAAAACAAAAAGATCGAGAGCTTTTTGTAAAAACGTAGTTAGGTGTTGGCAGGAGAGTAACTAGGGAGGCAAAGTGTTATCGTAAAGATTTAGGTCTATTTTGAAGGGCAGGCAAATAGGGGGCCAATTTTTGTTACCAAAGATCTTCACTTCAGAGATTGACTGCTGAAGACTTGTTTAGAGATTGACCGGTTACAAGTAGAACGACTGTATTTTTGCTTTTTTCGAAATTTCTGGCCACTGAGCCTAGGCAATATTACGAATACGCCACAACGCAGATTTGCTTCAATCGATTTTACAAAGGCTTTGAGCCAAATGCAATTAAAAATCTTGTTTGTCCTCTCGAACGCAGTAAAAATGGGATGAAGTTATAGCTCACGCTATTGCCTGCTGACAGGGCGTAGCCAGAGAAACATCTAGGGGGGAGGGACCAAATTTAAATAATAAAAGGCCCCTTTTTTATTTGCCCTTAGTGATCGATCACTAAAAAAAAGGGTTTATATACGTCAAGAAAGGAGTGTTAGTGCCCCCCGCCCCCCTCCGGTTATGCCCTTGGCAACTGAAATATTGCACGAGCGTGCAGCAGCGAAAATACTTTTGGACTTTTTGTTCTTAATATTCATAAATCTTGTCCTTCTATTTCTCCAGGGTAAAAACTGCAATTGTACTCAGCGGTATTGCTTTGGTGAAGTTGGTATGAACTTGTTTTTTTTTTATTTTTTTAAGTTGCATATTTATCCTCCTATCACGAGAAAGCGATCAATGCGCTGTACGAGCTCGCTTAGGAGTTGCCAGCCATCTGTCTACCACACCAAGATGGGGGAATCCCGCTAAGTGCCTTTCCCAACGGCACAACAAGTAAACTTGCCGGCTTGTTCTCGACACTGTCCCTTTAATGCTGAGCGTCGAGCAGGGAAGCTGTGAATACCAATTTTAAAGTCATTGGTTTGACCCGACTCGGAATCAAACCCGAGTCTACAGCTCAAGAGACAGACGCTCCATACCACTCGGCCATCTGAACTGTTGTTTTCAAAATTTTTGATGAATTGCTACGATGTAGCATTGTACTGACTTTTCCAAACCCGCGTATCCTTGGGGGTCGCGAGAGCAGCTGCTTTGATCTGGAACCTCCAAGCATCTCGATCCTCCTCGACGAAAAGTAGATGCTCTGGTGGAATGCCAAGGCGAAACCAACTTAAATCTTTGACGTAATTTTGCCATCGAGTTGTGGGACGGCCTCTAGGGCTTCGACCAACGAGTGGTGTAGCCTACACACATAGCTCTTATGCGAAAAAAAACTTTTGCCCTAAAAAGTGTTGTTCTTTGTTTATCATAGATGTTTTGTATTCAATTGTGTTGTTTTGTATCGCAGCATGACCATTCTAATCATTTGGTAGTTGATTGACGGCTTTGGTTAACCCTCAACCGGTTTAAATGGCAATTAACTTGGATTACGAAGGACAAATCTTACGTTTTTAAGTTTACTCATCATGTCGTTTGTTCAACCTCTGGACGACGAAGATGTTTGCAAGGATTTTACTCCGGAAACATTGGATGAGATTAGAATTAATCGGTTGCGACTAAAAAAACGAAAAAATGCTGCCAAAGAAAAGAATTCGGAAGCAAAAAATGTGATTCTGCAAGGTAGACGATATTGTTGCATTTGTACGACTAGAGTATTAATTCAGAAAACAATAAATATGGTACTAAACTATAGCAAAAGGAGGAAGCCCCATAGATCCTAAAACTGGACGTTTCGACGAGGTAAATCAACATAAATTCAGCTGTCATCATTAGCAGTGTCAGCAGGGCAGTACAAAACAGTTTTGAACTGCCTTGCTTACACTGCTGATGATGACGGCTGAGTCTACGTCGTCGAAATGTCCAGTTTTAGGGTTTATTTTTCCTCTTTAATATTAGTTCCGTTTTTACAAGTAGTCTGCTATTAAACCAATTATTTCATCTAATCGCTGCGACTATTTAGTATCTGATATTCGTAATAAGTAAAAACAAAAGAATTTAAAAATGACGTAAAAGATCGTTCAATATTTGATGATAAGCTAAATCTGCTGCACTTGAAAACCTTAAAAACAAAACGAATTTAACTGCTCGTTGTTGGCAAGCATATGAGCAGATCGTTTGCCAAAGATAGATTAAATTACAGAGCACCTAGTTCAAGTAACACCACTAGATTTAACATAGGGTAATTCCGGGAGAGATGGCCATGGTTTTTATAAATCTCCGTAGTTTGCTTCCTACTTGCTTTAGGTGGGTTGATACGGTTGGTAAGGACCAGAGTTGCATTCCTGCGTCTCATCAGTTTAAATTTGTCTCACACAATTTAAATATTTCACATTTTAAAAATGACGTCATTGTCCATCTCACCTCAGAAGTGTAGGTGAGATAACCAATATGGTTGCTTCACGAAATGATAAAGATTTATCATAAAACAAACCAAAATGGACATGGTATGCAACGCTTAGTCTGTCATGACGCTGTTTTATTCTTGCGCAGCTGCAAATGGAACCTGAAGTGAGCAGAAATTTCGGTTATTTCGAAACGCTCGTATGACTCAGTCATGCTAGTCCTATAGGTTTGCTAACGCTTTACTGTATAGCATTAAACTTGTTTACTTGTTGCCATGATGTCATAAGTGAAGTTTACACACAGAAGAATATGCTCGAAGGTATGGCCATCTAACGTTCATAAGTCGGTGTCTATCTGTCCCACAGCTTAAGGAGAGATGGCCATCCACGTGATTATACGATAACTATAGCTTTCAGGAGGTGGGCTACTTGCTTTGTGATTGCATTCTTGAAACTGTAAATTCTCTAATCCTAAGACTGCAGAGTGAAAACACGCCCACAGAAAATATTACTGCTTGCTATCTATATCCTGCCGAAAATTTTCACCCTATCTTAAAAATTATTTCAGCTATATCTCACAAAATTCAGCAAATTTCGTCAGCATTTTCAGACATGTTGCTGCACCATGTGCTGATTTAAAACTAACGAAGTGAATCTTGCGTAGCATATAAACCAAAAAAATAACGGCTGATGGCCATCTCCCCTCGATGGCCATCTCCCCCGGAATTACTCTATTTTACTTAAAACTCGAGCGTTTTCAGCGATATATTACGTCCTCTTGAGGATATGCAATAAAGTAACAGGTAGGAATTTCATTAAAGGGTAAAAAATTAAGATACCTGTATGGTAAATTGACTTAGCCTTAGCGATCCCATTATTCATCAGTGTTGAATTCAAAACATAAGTTATAGCCAAAAACGTTTGAGTTTTCAGTAAAGTATATTACGTTCAGCGGTGTTACTTGCACTGTAGGTGCTCTGTGGTTTGTAAAAAGCACCTCCCTGCCGAGATTACAGCATATTACAAACTAACTTTTAGATGAAAACACATTCAATATTTTCGGTAAAGCTAGAGTTCGATTTTTGTATCTATATTAGTATAAACAATAGTTTGATTTCTACACCAGATTTATTCCTGCGAATCAAAATTTAACAGTTTTCTGTCTGAAGTTTAGTTCTCTTCAAGTTAAAAACAGAAAGTTAAATAGGACAAAGCGTTACCAACGGGTCGCCACGCAAGGATGTTTCGTTGGAGCTGTGTTGCCCAGGTGCTAAGCCGTGGAGACGGATCCCGTCTCTCGTTACACGCTTCGGCGTAATACCTACAGTATAATGAAGATGTGATTTTGATTTGACTTTCTCTTTCAGCCATAAGTAATGATCCTTTTGAAGAGGAAGAAGAGCTTTTGCTTCACCCAGATCCAAGCTTGGAAGACGGCCAAGAACTCGCAGCCGGACAGTTTCCAAAGAAATTCACTGATAGGATAGTGGAAGATCTGGATCCATATTATAAACAAAACGGAATTGAAGTAAGGTTTTACGTGGATGAAATTTTCATAGGGCAAGTTGGCGAAGTGGAAAACATAGCTCTCGTTGCGAAAGGTCAAGGGTTCGATCTACAGGCCCGTCAGATCGGTTACAGTCGCCAACGGCTCGCCACCGCCGCATTGCTTCTGCGTAGTTGGACCCCACCACTCTTTACGCGAATATAATGATTTGTTTTTTGATTTGAAGTTTGTTATATAGTCTTCTGTAGCACTAAAATGCAAGTTACAGTTTTTTTCTCGGTTGCATTTTTTTCCAAACCCAAAAGCGCGTGAAATTTTTTTAAAAATCAATAAAAAATTTCGCGTGGATCGCAAAAAAGTCTAGTAGATCGTTAATCTTTTTCTCAATTATGACGAATCGTGTATTCTATCACTTATTAAGATGACAACAAGAGTTTTTGAAAATGTATTTCAAAGATCACAAAAGACGAAATCAGTTTGTTGTTACAACACACAACAGCCAACTTTCCTCTGTCTATGTTATCTCTCCTGGCAAGAAACAAATATGTTAAGATGAAAATGTGAGAAACAGATAACGAAATATTCACACACTAGTATTTTTAACTCATACCTTGTTCGTCCAATCCTGCCGCCTGAGACATCGCTATCGATGAGGTAGGTCTAGGGTTCGATTCCCGGGCCGGTCAAATCGGACCCCTGTTGCCAACGGCTCACCACCGCTGCGATGTTTCTTCGGAGCTGTGTTGTCCAGGCGTGAAGTCGCGGAGATGGATTCGCGACTCATTACACGCTTCGGCGTAATGCCACCAGTATAATGAAGATTTGATCAAAACTTGATCGTCCATTTGATCTGCACAATTTTAGTAAGCATTCAGATTACTAACGTAGCTAAACGGGGAGGCATCGGGTTACTAGCTTTTTTTGACAAACCATAATCTGCAATATTCTTAAACATTCCTGTACAATAACGTGATATTTGTAATATTGGGCCAAATGTAATTGCCCCTTCCTAAATATTTTGCTGGTCACTCCTGATCCATAGATTTGCCGTTTCAGAATTACTGCTAATGGGAAATGAAAATATTGCTACTGTTACGCTAAAATTTTTATCGCCGAAAGCACATTGAATGATAGGTTGGGCCGGATTACGTATTTGGGGTCCGAGAGTAAAGTTTCAGGAGCCCCACGCTCTTTGCAGACCTGATTTTAACGTCAGTAGCAGATCTCCATTTAGAGGAATTGTTTTACCTGCGGGCCCAAAGGCTATAACCCCCACATCCTTCGTTAATGCGGCCCCGATGATGGGCGTAATGCTGCCAGTATAATGTCAATGTAATTCGTTTACTTTTTCTATCGTAAGTTTTTTGTTTGCCTGTTTTTACTTTTTTCCTACATTTACTTTTTGCAGACTTTCTGCATTGTAACAAAAAGGTTTGGAAAGCATTATGTGTACAGATTCAGCGCTACAAAATCTTTATTTCTTTTCTCCGCTTTCAATCGACTCCGTTATTGGATGATGCGATCCATAATCCATCCGTATCCTTTGATCTTTACGATTTTTATCGAATGACGAGTTGCGTGTAATTATTTGTAAAATCTTCAAAAATTCCGGTTGACGTAGTGAGTAAAGACATCGCTAACGAAGCGGGAGGTTGTGGTTCGATTCCCAGGCCGATCAAATCGAACGCAGTGTCGCAAACGGCTCGCCACCGCTGCGATGTTTCTTCGGAGCTGTGTTGTCCAGGCGCTAAACCGCGGAGATGGACCCTGCCACTCGTTACACACCTAGCCGTAATGCCACGAGTATAATGAAGATTTGATTTGACTTTAATGACAGTATGATATGCCACACAGTAAACTTTTATTCTACGTTTATGGCATGACTTTGAGCTTGCATGAAGTGATCACTTTATACTGGAATAAAGTCTTAAGCTTTTTTCTTAACATAATTCTCTGTAACTCAAGTGCATTTGATGCTATTATTTTGTCAATTATTTTGGTCAACTGTGTGTTTCTGGCTCTTGACAACGAAATCGAAAATGCCGAGTAAGTTTTACGATTAGCACTGTTCTGTTGAGTGAAACATTACTGCAGTTTTTGATCACTGCAGGTTTTACTACTTTTATAGCTTAGGTCAAAAAAAGTTTGCTATCGCCGTTTTGAATGCTAAAAATTTGAATATTTTCAATTTTCTGCCGCCCAAGTTTTCAAATTTTTGAGTTTTTTTGTTTCACTAAATTGAAAAGTTTTCAATTTTGTGCCGCGTTCGAGTTCCTACTTTTTTGCTGTCCACCCAAGACGAGTTTCTAATAATTGTAACCCAAAGCGTTCTTTAAAAAGAAAAGGTATTTGTAATCATCCTCTAAAAGTCTCCCATCGCTACTGCCTGGGAAAGTATCCTTTGTCCGTTGTACTCCCTCTTAGGCACGCCCCTAACATTAGGGTGCGTCTGTGGTTTATCGTCGTAATTATTGTAAACGTAAGAAGCTTATCAAATCAATTAATGTAAAGTCTTCAATGCAATAAACATGGGAAGAAATAGTTTAAAGAGGAAAAATAAAGTCTCAACATTTCTTCAAACTGGACGTTTCGACAACATAGACTCAGCTGCTCTCATCAGCAGTGTAAGTAAGCTTTCAGTTTTATACTGCCCTGCTTACACTGCTGATGATGACAGCTGAATCTATGTTGTTGAAACGTCCAGTTTTAAAAATTACTGTCGCTTTATTTTTTCTGCTTAAATCTACAATGCTTTGCAAGTTGCTAGCTCGTATGTAAGAAAGCAAACATTGTGTTGCGGAGTTATGATGACTCGGACAACTCGTTTCTAACAATGGAAACTTAATACAGCTGCTTTTTTTAGGCTTCTCGTTTTACTGTTTCACTACTTTATTTCAGATTTGTCTTCACTGCTTTCTACACCGTCGAAATGATCATGAAAATTACTGCCAGAGGATTCATCTTGCATCGATTTTCTTATCTCAGAGATCCATGGAATTGGTTGGATTTCGCTGTGGTCATATTGGCGTGAGTTATTGAGGGACGAGGGGGCTGTATAATAGAATGTGTAGAACTTTTGCTAATAATGAAGGCTATCTTGAGCCCTGCGCAGGCAGAGTTCAGCGCACAGTGTAACTCAAACCGGTTGAAGTAGTTGTTAAAGATATCCCTATTGGCGCGGAAGACCTGGGTTCGATTCCCGAGCCGGTCATATCAGACACACTGTCGCCAACGGCTCGCCACCGCTGTAATGTTTCTTTAAAGCTGCGTTGTCCAGGCTCTAAACCGCAAAGAAGAGGCTCCGCCACTTGTTACACGCTTCAGCGCATAATATCGCGAATATAATCAACATTTTGTTATTTTACAGATATGCGACTTTAGCTGGCAGCGCTAACGTTTCCAGTCTTCGGACTTTTCGAGTTTTGAGAGCTTTCAAGTCCGTGTCAATAGTTCCTGGTAAGATCTTTCGCAATAAAACAATATCGAGACGCACATCCTCCTTATTCCGGTCGGTCATCTGTTTACCTTTCTAAAACGGGGATATCCCGCCAAGTGCCTTTCCTAGCAGTACAACAAGTAAACTTGCCGGCTTGTTCTCCACACTGTCCCTTTAATGCTGATCGTCAAGCAGGGAAGCTACGAATACTAATTTTTGAGTCATTGGTTTGACTCGACTTGGAATCAACCAGAGTCTACAGCTTGAGAGACTGACGCTGTGCCCATTCGCCCATCGGAGCTGTTGTTTGAGTAAACTCAATTCTTTACATTATGCAGGTTTGCGTATTATCGTAAATTCACTTTTTCACTCGTTGAAGCCTCTGGGTGAGGTTCTTCTGATCATGCTCTTTCTGGTTGTTGTTGTGGCTTTAATCGCTCTTCAAGCATATCAGGGAATCCTGAGGAGAAGATGTGTCAGATACCCAGGAGCAGCAGACGCTATCACTAGTGATGCTGCCTGGCAAAGCTATGTCACCAATCAATGTAAGTTATTCTGATTGGTGAGCGTCGTTTTACGACGACCATGAACGCGAAATTAATGGTTCAACTCCCACACAAGCCTCGTTGTTGTGTCCTTGGAAAGACGCTTCACGATAATCATCTCTACTTGGTGGAATCTAACTCGCAGCAAATCAAAGAAGTCAGGAACAAAACTAAATCGGAAAACTCGGGAAAAAAGCAACTCCTAAACGAGACTGGACTCGTCCTATGCATTGCGCCTCTGTCGCTTTCTCGTGACAGGAGAATATAAACGAAGAAATCAGCATCATTCTGATTGGCATAAAGAATTTCAATTAATTAATTGAATTTGAATCTACCCCACCAAGATCTTAGACTGTGAGTTTATTTATAATAATGTTTTGATGCAACTTTGTTGAAAATGAGTTGTTTAAACAATAAATATTGCAGCTTAGACCTACTGTATCATCTAGAAATATAGAAAATGTCGGGCATGGAGTTGTGTCGTGTATCGGCAATTTGGTATACATGTATATTTGTATGCGGCTGCAGTGGTACCAGAGCTCAGTGGCACTGCTGTAAGTAGAAGAATTGAATCTGCCAACGACAGTCAAGCAGTTTAACTCTACTCAGAATAAAGCCTAGAGACATTTTTGAGGGGTAAAAAATTACGATAGGCCAAAGATCACAAAGACTTCTTTTTTATGAAAGTGTTTTAAACACCCTTTTAGGTAGATCTTGCCAAGAAAAGGGGAAGTACCGAGGTGCCCCTTTCGGACTACGCCATTGACTATGTCCGTGCTCCTTTGCAAAGTCGAGTAAAAAAGTTATTTTCAAATTCTATTGAACTAAAAATTTGGCAAACTGAGAAAGACTGCGAAGTGAGTTTGCGTTCTTCGAGTCAGCAGCCACCTGGTATAATGTCAAATACGATTGACTCCAGCCGTGAATCGAACCCATCACGTAGGATCTGTCATCTGTACCGCTAGGCCAAGTCGCTGAAGTGACATTTTCACTAAGCATGGTTGCAAGTTGCTTCAGATTACGGGCAAAGTTTTGTTTAAGTAAGTTGGATGCTGCTAGGTGATTGCACTGTACTTACAATATTACATCATTTCAGCCAATTGGAATGACGTGGATGGTGAACTGGTGGTATGTGGAAACTCAACAGGAAGCGGGTTTGTAATGCTCTTTCGCTGATGAAATTTCTTGTCGCTATGTTAATCAATTAACACCGGTACGATTCTCGTAAAGAACCCCGTAGCCGAGGTGCTTTATGATGACGTCGCTGTTGGTGCGGGAGGTTTGCGTTCAATTCCCGGGCCGGTCAGATTGGACACAGTGTCGCCAACTGCTCGCCACCGCTGCCACGTTTCTTCGGAGCTGTGTTGTCCCGTCGCGAAGCCGCGGAGATGGACCCCGCCACTTGTTACACGCTTTTTTTTTTTTCACTCAAACCACGCACTGAGGACAATTTTTACGCACGACTCGTACACAGCTGTACGCAATTACGCATGAAAATTTTTCGCAAGCGATGCAAATGAGTGAACGAAACACATTAAATTTCGCTAAAACTCACTTAAATTTAACGAGGTTTTTTCGTCTTTGATCATAGAAAGTTGCAAGTTTAGTTTCTATTTTTGATCATGGCAAAAAAGTCCAAACTTTTTGCTTTTTTTTGTGGCAGATAATTAATCTTTTTTGAGTTGTGAAATAAGTGCGTCACGATAATCGCTATGCTTCTTTGACCAAATTTTTGTGATATCTTTAACATCAAATTTTTGCAGTAGAAAACATGCTGCCAAAATAACTGAAATTTTATTACTTGACGTTTCAAGATGTCATTCATCCGATTTTCAAAAATAAAATTGACGTTTTGACAAGAGTAAAATTTTGACAAAATGAGAATTTCAAGACGAGTAAAATCGTGATTAAAACACATTTTTAGCTATTCTGGCTGCATGTTTTATACTTGAACCAGAGAGTTCCAAGCGTTATGCTTCGAAATATTTTCAGGTTCTGTCCTACAAATTTTATTTGTCTACCGGATGTGGCAGACAACCCCAACTTTGGTATAACAAATTTTGACCACATGGGGTTTTCGTTACTTACCTCATTTCAGCTGGTTACCCTGGATTTCTGGGAAAACGTGTACAACATGGTAAAAACACAAACTTTTTTGTATTAGTAGCATTTTTATACTTCCATATCTCCAGATGCTGTTATGAAGGAACTGCAAGACTTGTAGTATTTTTATTATCTGCCCTGGTAGTATAGTTTATAAGTCATTTTTCTTTTTTATAAGTCATTTTTTATCAGTCATTTCTCCGTTTATAAGTCTTTTTTTTTTTTGTTGTTTGATTTAATTAAGTCTAATATTATCGATACGCAGGTCGTATTAGGATTCTGGGTGTTCTTAGTCTAATTTTTCGGATACTCATGCTTTTTTACAGACCGGATTTTGACAATAACTGTAGCCCATTTTTCAGTAGACCCAATTTACCGGGCCCCCTGGGTTATACCCCCCATAGCCTTCCCCCTCCCCTTAATCCGCGGCTCTGCTAATACATATCAAGATTATTCATTGTTTTTCGTGCAGATAATACGTGCCAGTGGACCATGGAATATTCTCTTCTTCCTTGTTTCTGTATTTCTTGGTCCCTTTTATTTACTCAATCTACTCTTAGCTGTTATCACTTTGGCTTACAGCAAAGAAGTGGACAAACAGGTAAAAAAATAATTATATGGAGTCAAAATATCAAATTAAACCTTCATTGTACTTGCGGTATTACGCCGAAGCGTGTAACGAGTGACGGGGTCCATTTCTACGGCTTCTAAGGGAAAACGCAGCTTTGAAGAAACGTCGCAGCGATGACGAGCTGTTGGCGACACTGTGCTCGATTTGACCGACCTGGAAATCGAACCCTAGGCCTCCCGCAACGTTAGGAATGTCGTTTACTGCAATGCCAATATCGTTGCAAAAACGCAGCTGATTCTGCAGCAGCGGGTAAACATCATACAATAGTACTAAAAAGTCATATTTGTTACTGAAAGGAAAGTTGTAAAGCTTAAAATAAATAATAATCATATTGTTTGAAAGTCGTTTAGCAAAGTTTTGTGATCATATTCTTGGCGCTAAATTAGAAAGTTCGATGGATTGACTGTTCTTGTTTTGACATGCCATATTTGAACCACAATGACGTCTAATAACGGTTTAAATAACCCCGATATACATTAGAATAATTTGTGATTGAAGCAAAAGAAACTGGTGTAAAGTGTCTTAGAAAACAACATCAATATTTTTGTAATAATCAACGAGAACAAATTAGGGAGCGCCCAGGTTCCCAAATTTGGTAAGCTTTTGGTCAAGACAGACTCTTCTGCATCGATTCCGTGATAATGTACGTAACTTAAATCCTCGAAGCGAGAATATCTTGCCTTCCCACGATGCACAATTAGAGTTACAGTCAGTGCATGAAGCAACGCAGTTTCGAAAGTAACGGGATATAAGACTAAAAGATTAGGAGAGGGTAGATGACAAGAAAGCATCGCAAAAAATAGCAATGCAGGGGATGGAGTAGCAATCCACGACCGGTTTCGCTCTCATTTTGAGCTCATCAGGTGAATATAGCTGGAAAACGGTGCAAAAATGGCACCGAAGTGAAGGGATTTGAGAAAAAGTAAAAGATTGAGAATAACAAGAAATGCAGCTCACCGTTTCCAGCGAACCGCATTCGTTGTTCCTTCGAAAAGTTTAAAGTGGAAACAGTAGGTTTTCCAGCTATATTCACCTGATGAGCTCAAAATGAGAGCGAAACCGGTCGTGGATTGCTACTCCATCTCCTGCATTGCTATTTTTTGCGATGCTTTCTTGTCATCTACCCTCTCCTAATCTTTAAGTCTTATATCCCGTTACTTTCGAAACTGCGTTGCTTCATGCACTGACTGTAACTCTAATTGTGCATCGTGGGAAGGCAAGATATTCTCGCTTCGAGGATTTAAGTGACGTATCATTATCACGGAATCGATGCAGAGGAGTCTATCTTGACCAAAAGCTTACCAAACTTGGGAACCTGGGCGCTCCCTAATTTGTTCTTTATAATTAAAACAAGGGTAACCGAAGTTAGCCTACCAAAGTGGTCATTGGGCAGTCCACACTCTGATTTTGTAATAATTAACGTTTGTTTACTCTGCATAGTGGGGAAGATTTTGTTGCACTTGTATACCGGGCATCGTAGTCTAGGCTAGCTAGGCTAACTCAAGTTCTGCGCTGCTTGTTCTTCCGGTACGGTAAAAAACGGAGACAGAAAAAATCTACTCTCCAATTTTATTTTTGACGTTTCGCTTGGCTTTTTTCTGTCTACGTTTTTTACCGTACCGGAAGAACAAGCAGCGCAGAGTTTGTTTACTCTGTCCACATTTCTAGTTTAAGTGGGTAGATGTCGTAATTAAAAAAGGTGATTATGACATCAAAGGACTGTGATCTAGAGAGCCAGTAGGCTTTTGGTCCACATAAGCTAGACATGTGGACAAACTAAATGTTTCAGCAAAGGTAGGCAGTATTTTGTGTTTAGATTCATACTTATTCTATAACGAGTTCGTTTAAAAATTCCGGTCATCTGTCGGTCACTTGAAGATGGGGGAATCCCGCTAACTGCCTTTCTCAACGGCATAACAAATAAACTTGCCGGCTTGTTCTCCACACTGTCCCGTTGTTGCTGAGCATCAAGCAGGGAAGTTGTGAATACCAATTTTAAAGTTACTGGTTTGACCCGACTTGGAATCAAACCCCAGTCTACAGCTCCAGAGGCAGACGCTTTAACCACTCGGCCATCGAAGATGTTAATTACTTAGATGCTGTTTCTTATTTGTAGAAAGAGATGAAAAAGAACCGGAAAGAAGCACAAGCGGAAGCATTCAGTAAAAGGCAAGAACGAAAACGGCTGAAGCAAGCTCAAGTTGCACAAAATTCTCTAGTAGTCAATCCACTTTCAGCTACTAGGAAGCAAATTAGTCCAGAAGCTCTTGTAATTTCCAATCCAAACCTTGATACTGGAGCCAATCCTGATGTAATGCGAAACGATGAGGCCTCATCGAAACGAAACAAGTTTAAATCAAGCAAGCCACAAAACACCTCGGTTGAAACATACGATTCGAGTAAGTTTGGTGACTAAGCCTGTTAGTACATAACGGTTTTATCTCAATTTTTAGTTAAAAAAATCAAGTCAAATCGTCATTATACGCGCAGTAACCCATCAAAGCGTGTAACGAGTAGCGGGGTCCATCTCCGCAGCTTAGCGTCTGGGCAAAACAGCTCCGACGAAACGTGGCAGCGGTGGCGAGCCGTTGGTGGCACAATGATCAATTTGACTGGATGGGCAACCGAACTCTAGTCCCTCAACCTCCCACTCGGATGGCGATGAGCTCAAAAACTGAACTAACTGGAAGGATAATTTCTGGCTAGACTTTTGGAAGTAGTCCGCAGTGGCGTAGTGGTTCTGAGCGTCGTAGTTACGACGGTTATGATCACAAGGTTGATGGTTCGACTCTCACCCAAGCCTCGTGGTTACATCCTTGGATAAGTGCTTCACGATATTCATTTCTGCTTGGTGGAATCTAACGAGAAGCAAATTCACGAAGTCCGAAACAAAACTTAAGCAGAAAACTCGAAAACAAAGACAACTCCTACGCGAGTCTGGATTCATCTTATGTACGCCTACAGCGCCTCAGCCGCTTTCTCCTGACATGAGAATAAAAATAAAAAAATCATCATCATTACAACTTTGCTTCAACGAAAACTCTGTGGTTGTCAAGAGAATGGGTATAAGAGCCGCCTCGTTAGTTTGAATCGACATTACAGGGATGAGGGTTGGTTAATACTGTTGCCATCCATGCTGATTAGCTGTTGCTATGTTATACGTTTCAACCTGATATATCATGCTTTCGTTATACTTTTTTGGTTTTTAGCGGTATCAAAAACACCGAAGTGGAAGCAGAAATTGGAAGCGTTCAAAGATTGGTTCTTGGAAACATTTTGTTTTTGGAAATGCTCTCTCTGTTTTGATGATCTCCAAACTGTGCTTCTAACCGTAAGTACTGTAATTAAGTTGATGCTTCAACGTTGGGCGTAATGGTAAAAGAATTTTTGCTACCGGCCTGGAAGGTCTTGGGTTTGATTTCTGGGCCAGTCAAATCGGATACAGTGTCTCCAATCGCTTTCCACTGCTGCAACGTTTCTTCGGATCTGTGTTGCTCAGGAGTTATACCTCGGGGATCGATCCCGCACTCGTTACATGCTTCGTTGTAATGCCGCGAGTACAGGGTATATTGAAAATTTGAATTTGGGGGAATCGCTTCCGCAAATCCCAAAACATCTACATAAATTTTAACAAAAATCAAATAAAGCATGACAATGAAAAAGATAAAGGCGTTTCTTCACTTTTTATTTCAACAAAAATTACTGAATTCTAGTTGTCTCCATTCGTTGATAGCATTGCTTTTGCATTAAAAGAAAAATTGTTAGGAATGTTCCAGTTTTGCAACCTTGGCACTAGGTTTTTAACCAAGAAGTATGTGTATCCCTTGGGTGTGCAATACTCCAAACTGGGGTTAGAGATCGGTTGTCAATTGCCATGCTAATGACTGTCTAGGTTCCTTTTCTGAGTAAATTAATCTTAATGGCTTTTTTGCAAACAAGGGGAACGGAAAGCTCAAAGAGTACAAATACCAAAAAAAGTTACAAAACTACAGACCAACTAAAATTCGATTGCTCTTTCTCGTGAAAAATGCGTCCCACAGGCCTTTTTGGATGTTGCGACCATGCCTACTCTTGTTCATTTTTAACTCCTCTTCTCCTGCTTGCGTGTCATAACGTTAATCGTTTTGCTGCGTCTTGTACCGTTGTTATATTTCCTTTATCTTATCGCACTCTTTATTGTGTCGACGGTGCGAAAATAAAAGACACTGCTATTACTATCAGGGTCGGATTAAACAATAGGCTGGGCATGCTGAAGCCTACAGGACCTCGAAAAAATAAGGGGCCTCTTCACAAACAACAAAGTTTTGGAGATTGATTAGACCTATATCTATTTCGACATGAGTCTGGTCATCGATTACTACTATCTTCCAGTAACGTGATTATTATTTTCAGGTTGTGGAGCACAAAGTGTTCGAATTCTTCATCATGTTTTGCATCATTGCCAACACTGTGTTCCTGGCCATCGATCACCACGGGATCTCACCAGAACTAGATTCAGTTCTTAATATTGGAAACACGGTATTTGCATGTTTTTTGATTGTTTTTTTGTAATTATTTTTTTTTTTTTTGCATATTTATCCTCCTATCGCGAGAAAGCGATCAAAGTGATGTAACAAGCTCGTTTAGGAGTTGCCGGCCATCTGTCTGCCACTCTAAGATGGCTGTTAAGAAAGTGTCTTTTTCAATGACAGAACAAGTAAACTTACCAGATTGTTCTCCCCAATGTCTTTTTAATGCTAAGCGTCAAACAAGGAAGTTGTGAACAGCAATTTCAAAATCATTGATTTGACTCGATTCGGAATCAAGCCAGAGTCTACATCTCCAGAGGCGGACGTTCTTACCACTCTCTTGCCAGAGGCGGACGTTCTTGCCATCTGAGCTGTTAAAAAAACATTAAGAATAACGTAGGTTAATAGACTAAAGTAATAACAAAAAAATGTTGCAAGAAAATATTTTTTTTTTAATCTAACATTTTGCTACGAGTAAAAATAACGTGTTTGAAAACACCGTTGTCAAATGTCAGGATTTGCCTGAGCACAACAGCAGAGTAGTAGACCCACACTTCGTAAATAATTCAGCAATTGTTTCTCCAGTCATTTTTCTTACTCATAACATCAAAGGAATGACATGTTTCAAATCAAACCTTCATATTATACTCGCGGTATTACGCCAAAGAGTGTCACGAGTGGCGGGGCCCATTTCCGCCGCTTAGCGCCTGGGCTACATAGCTCCGAAGAGACATCGCAGCGATGGCGAGCCGTTGGTAACACTGCGTCTGATTAGACCGGTTCAGGAATCGACCGAAGACCTCCTACTCCGAGAACAATGTCTTCACCCACTTCTACTCGAACTGACCGATTAATGGAATATCGAGAAAAACCAAAAATATTCCAGCAAAAGCATTTGAATTTTTGAGATATTCAGACAGATTTTCTAATCTTTGTCAATTGGCATTCACTGCGCGTACCCTAGCGTATAGAATTCTGTATTTTTCAGGTTTTCACGGTGATATTTACCGTTGAAGCTGCCTTGAAAATCACTGCCTATGGTCCTGTGGGTTACATAAAAAACCCGTGGAATGATTTTGATTTTATCATTGTATTGATTAGCCTAGTGGAGTTGTTTGGCACGATCGGTGGTGATGTTGGATTGTCCGTTTTAAGAACTCTTAGATTGGTAAGTTAAAATGACAATTAAGTGGTCGTGTAGTTTTAATTTTAGAGGCATCAACAAAGAGGCCCCTTTAAAATACTTTTACCTGCAAAAAACACGTCGTCGCGGCAAGAAAACTCTCAGATGATCGATGGTATTGTAACACGTAATCAATGACCGCGTATAGCTGTCGTCATAGATTCACAGCGCGAAAGAAGATATTGCTTCACCTGGGTGTCGCAACCATGCCCGCTCTTGTTTTTTTGAACCTCTCTTCCCCTACCTGCAAGCCACAATGCTAATCTTTGTTGCCTCTTTTTTTTGTGCCGTTGTTATATTTCCTTCATTGTATCGAGTTGACTCTGGGGAAATAAAAGACATCACTGCTATTACATAAAACGTACGGGAAAACCCCATTCGCTTTTGCAATCGTAGAGCTTATAAATTACAGTAGTATAGAATTTTCAACTACAAGAAAGTAATTTGCATTAATTACTCCTTACAGCTTCGGGTTTTTCGTTTGGCACGGATGTGGGGAACGATGCAAAAGCTGGTCGAAATTATTTGGAAAACGTTGGGAGCTGTGGCTTACTTGACAATTGTGCTGTTTCTGATTCTGTATATTTTTGCTGTTATAGGTAAGATGGATAAAATATGTCGTGATGTCCGGCCTCACAAGTACCCTGTCCACATGTCCATTATTCGTAGACTGTAGACCCACGTTCTTGATTCCAGTTTTTGGCATCAAAAATTCATCGTAGTACAGAGTCTAAATCAAGAACACTGGGCCTAAAGCCCCCCAAAATTGGACATAAAGACAGGGTTACGTTATACCTATCCTGGTATGTGATGTCAGATATCTATTTCGAGTCAAAACTGGTTTTGGCATCTAGCTCCAACTCTAGCCGGGCCGCGGTGTTACAATCAGCGGTAGTATTCGGCCGCCTCGCACCGGCTCGGTGGAACCGTTTTGCAAAATTTTGAGCGAACCAACCAGCATTACTGTTTATACCTGTCCCATAAATTCGTTGAAACAAAACCAGCTGAAAATATAACTTTTGTGATAGAACTGGCTGACAAAAAAATTATATTCCACCACTGTGTGCAAGGTATTGCTACCTATACGCCGTGCATGGTCTACAGCCTCTAAAAAAAACTCTTGGGGCCAGTAGCGTAGCGAGAAATTTTTAAAGGTGGGGACGTACATTGCAAAAGCCATCAGAAAGAATCTGGTATATTTCAGTCACTTGGCACCATTTAGTCTTTTTCTACTACAAGGCAAATGCAACAGGGGAATACGCTACTAACTTGGGCTAATATCTGACTAGTGTACAGTAGAAGTAGTGGCATTTTTAACGTTTTCTGTAAATTGAGAATCATTGTATAATGCGCAGAGCCATTACGGAAATGTTAGACTTAATGTCTGTCTTGCAGGCAAGCAGCTTTACAGTAGGAGCTATGCTGCAAGTGCTAGCAAATTTGATGACAACATGATTCCACGATGGAATTTTGTCGATTTTTACCATTCCTTCCTTCTTGTGTGGAGAGTAATGTGCGGCGAATGGATCGAGCCTCTGCAGGAATGTCTACATATTAATAATGGAGATGGAGTTTGCATCGCTTTATTTCTTCTCTTGTTTCTCATATCCAACTTTTTGGTAAGTCGATATAGGCTAAGAGCTCATTCAACTCAGATTGCCGAATGAATGGAACGTCTTCCTCTGAAACTGTAGACTCAGGTTTGATTCCGTGTTGGGTCAAACTAATGATTTTAAAATGGGTGATCACAGCTTCCCTACTTGACGCTCAACATTAAAGAGACAGTGTGGAGAACAAGCCGGCAAGTTTACTTGCTGTTGCCTAAGCGGAATTCACCCATCTTGGAATGGTAGACAGGTGGCAGGAAACTCCTAAGCTCGCTCACTATAACGGTTAGATCGCTTTTTCGTGATAGGAGGATAAATATGCAAATACATACAAAAATATAACTTGTTAAAACAGTGCTATCGGTGCGGGGGACTGGGGTTCGATTTCCGGACAGGTTAAATCGGACACAATGTTGCCAAAGGCTCCTATCGCTGCGATGTTTCTTTGGAGCTGTGTTGCCCCGGCGCTTAGCTGCGGAGATGGACCCCGTCCCTTCGACGTAATACTGCGAGTATAATGAAGATTTGATTTTTGATACAAATACTGTAATACATACCAGCCTGCAATCAATGTTTCAATCTTTATTTTTAGGTATTGAATCTCTTTACTGCCATTTTGCTGGCGGCTTTCAATGTGGACAACATTAAAGGAAAACGAGAAAAGCAAGAAAAAGCGAGAAAGCAGAGGTTACTTGCGCTAAAGGTATAATTATCTAATAATTTTATGTCAAACGTCTGATTGCTTTTCCTCGTGAGAGTATTTTTGTTGATAAAATGGTTGGTGATGTAGTAATTAGATCGAACTCTGCTCCTGCGAACCGTTAGATGCACTGTGCGCAATTTGACTAGGCCGGGAATCGCACACTCAGACCTGATACACCGCTATAAAATTGACTTCTGAAATGTCAAAGAAGAAGCGGGATTCCCCAATCTTGGTGTGGTAGACAGATGGTTGGCAACCCCTACGCGAGCTCGTTACAGCGCATTAATTGCTTTCTCGTGATAGGAGGATTAATATGCAACTAAAAAAAAAAGTCTTCAAGGTCAATTCCTGGTACTAATTTTCAAACTTTAAGTAGTCGTTTTTGCACTCTAACTCAAATTTTAAGTACTCATACTCCAAATTTTTGAGAAAATTTGCATTCCTGATAAGATAGTTTAATCATTTACTGTTGGATATAGTAACCGCCTGAGTAGTTGGATAGTAGTAGTAGTAGTATTGTTTATTTCCACACCTTCCACACGATAAAGAATGCGATAAGATGAAAGAAATATAACAACGATACAAGAAAAGAGGCAACAAAACGATTAACGTTATGGCGTGGAGGTAGGAAAAGAGGAGTAAATAAACAAGAGTAAGCATGGTTGCAACATCAGGAAATTGAATTTCAAGTAAAAGCAGCATTCACAAAGTTCGTTGCAAATCACCAATGTTTCACAGGTCATTTCTGCGTTCAAAGAAAATGTTGTGAAGAAGAAACTTTTATCAAATGTGGTGAAACCTGCTCCTAGTCAGGACGAATTTGAAAACGAGTCGCAGCAGAGTAAGTTGAACCACAAATGCAACTTAACTAACCAACTTTTCTAGACCTGATTATCCTTGAGGTGTCGCGAAAGCAGCTGCTCCAGTTGGAGTCTCCAAGCATTTCAATCCTCTGCAACAAAGGATAGATGCTCTGGTAGAATGTCATGGCGAGACCAACTAAGTTTTTCAACGTAATCTTGCTAATGAAGTTTAATGTCTTAAAATGCAACTTACCTATATGCAAATGCGTTTCGACCGTGTTAGGTCTCATCAGCAACCTCCCACCCAACCTAGAATGACCTGGAAACTTTCGCTCCAAATGGCTGAGTGGTAAGAGCGTCCGCCTCTGGAGCTGTAGACTCGAATTTGATTCCGAGTCGGGTCAAATTAATGACTTTAAATTGGTATTCACAGCTTCCCTGCTTGACGCTCAGCAATAAAGGGGCGGTGTAAAGATCAAGCCGGCAAGTTTGCTTGTGCCGTTGGGAAAAGCAATTAGCGGGATTTGAAAATGGTAGACTGGCGGCTGGCAACCAGAGTTGTCAATGGGCTGAAGATGATGAGCAACCGGACCCAAACTCGATTTTTCAAGCCCGAACCCGAATTCTAATTTATCAACCAGTCTAAGCCCAATTTAAACCCGAAATCAAAAACAAAACTTTAAATTTTGAAGAAATTTTAATAAAAAATGAAAATGTTTTACCTATACACAATCACATCAGTTCCAAACAACAATATTTGTGCGAAGTGTTCTCTTAGCTTTATTCCATCAAACGCAAAAAATTTATTACTCACTGAAAATCTCGGTTTTACTCCGGCTTTCGGCCCGATTGAAGCCCGTTAATTTTTTAATATCCAAGCTCGAGCTAAGCCCAAGCTCGGCCCGAACCGACCCAACAAGCCCGAGCCCGATTGACAACTCGGCTGTCAACTCGTCAGCGAGCTCGTTATAGCGCTTTCTCGTGATTAGAGGAGATGGATGAATCGCACTTGTCACGATGCTGCTAAGACATGTGAACTCCTGGACCGTAACGAAAGCTTCAATCAAAGCGTACAACTTGCGTAGATACATCACCCGTTGAAACAACCCGCAGTAATGTAATAAATCCGTTCTCTGTGGGCAAATCTCCCCGCACAAACATCTACGAACTCACCCAACTTCTTCAAGCACGAAAACAGGCTTCCAAACTTGACAACTTGAATGAAGGCGAAACACAAGCAAAAGACTCCGAAAAATATGAAGACAAGTTGTCGCAACCTGTTCAAAAATCTGACGTTTTTCTCAAGTAATATACATGAAGTTGCAGCTGTGATTTTCATTTTCTACGTTATTTTGAAAAGCGACCGGTTGGAGTGCCGTTAAAGACATCGTTGTCGGCGCGGAAGGTCTTAGGTTGGATTCCCGAGCCGGTCAAATCGAATATAGCGTCGCCAACACTAGCTTCCTTGCTTATACTGCTGATGATGACAGCTGAATCTATGTTGTCGAAACGTCCAGTGATAAGATTTACTTTGGGGCTATATTTTTCTCCTTTAGCTATTTACGTTCAATACCTATCGTGTTTGGTGGAATAGTTATGTTTTTTATAACTGTTTCAATCAAACTTTCAGTACAATCATGATATTGGTATGTGGTATTAGAATACTTTGGTGTTCTAAATTTTTTACTTTCCTGGAATAAATTGTGGCGTTTTTGTACAACAGTCCGTAAATTTTGAAATGTTTAATTTTTTCAGACAATTGCGGAATAGAAAAATGGAGTCTTCCAGTTTGATTATCACCAATCCCGGAGTGGAACCGCTTGAACCGGACTCTACGAGTTTACATCAAAAAATGAACGGTCATCTTCGATATAGCCAAGCGTCACTGCGAAGTTCGCACTATGGGGCTTTTGGATATTGCTCCAAGTTCTACTGTTGCTGCTATGTTCCTTCTGATGAGGACAATGTTTCGGTTTCAACGTCAAGTTCAGGCTCATCGGTGTCAAGCCTCTCACAGTCGGTAAATATTGTAGAAAATGCTGGGGCAACCGAAAATGAAGCCTCGAACGACTCTAGAAGAGAAAGTGTCTCAACTATGACTATAACCCAAGTGGAAGATGAATCTTTACGGCAAGAAAATGACGCTATTCCTCCCAACTGCTTCCCAACGCGATTACTAGATAGGTATGCTTGTTTTTTGTATTCAATTACTTTTAATTTAATTGATTTCTTCATTGTTATCCTCCTGTCCCGAGAAAGCGACGGAGGCGCAAAGCATAGGACGAATCCAGACACGCTAAAGAGTTGCCTTTGTTTCCGAGTTTTCCGGTTGAGTTTTGCTAATTAGGTCTACTTCGTTACTTTGCTGCTAGTTAGATGCCACCAAGTAGAGATAATTACCGTGTCGACAATTGTCGCCATATCACAAAAATTGCTTTTACGGAGCAGGTTGGTGGAAAGGTTAACGACATTGTTATCGGTGAGGAATTTGCCGTTCGATTCCCTGACCGGTCAAATCGGTAACCGTGTCGCCAAAGACTCGCCACCTCTGCAATGTTTCATCGGATCTGTGTTGCCCAGGCGCAAATTTGTGGAGATAGACCCCGCCACTCGTTACACACTTCGGCGTAATACCGCGAGTATAATGAAGATTTGATTTGAATTGCAATCACTCTAGCTGGATGGTCTCCCTAACTATAGCTTGTTGTTAATTTTACTGCTTTCAGATATCCACTTCTCAAAACTGCGCCCAAGTCAGCTGTGTATAAATACTGGATGAAAATTCGCCTTGCTTGTTTCAAATTGGTCAACCACAAAGTTTTTGAAGGCTTTATTCTTTTCCTTATATTAGCTAGCACAGTTAGCCTGGTAAGCATTACTGTTTATGCAAAAAAAATTTTTTTTTATTATTCTGACGTGTTCGGAAACATTATAACTGCTGCTGTTTCAATTCGTCGTTTTTGCTCCTCGTTAATAAATTATGAAGGATTTATCTCAAACATCTCATCCATTAAAGTTGGCTGTTTGTTGTTGACTTCAGGCACCATCTGTTGATATGGTGATTCTTTTATAATGATACAGAACTCTAACGTGGCCTAGTGGTATCTCACGCAGGTCGCAGATCCTACGTGACGGGTTCGATTCACGGCAAGAGCCGATCGCATTTGACATAACCAGGTGGCTGCTGACTCGAAGAGCGCAAGCTCACTTCGCAGTCTCCCTTAATTTGTTCAATTGATTTTTTATTTTCGTTCGTGAAAAGCCATGTAGAGTCTTCATGCTGGGCACATGGGCGAATCTGGGGGAGGGGAGGCTAAAGGGGATCAAACCCCCTTAATTTCTCTTGACCCAGAAAAAAACAGCACGAAAAACATTTCTCCCACCACAAGCCCCCTGCCTTCCTCTACAAAAATAGGATTCTCTCCTCACAATAATTGTCTTTAGGCGTTGGAAGATGCATTTCTTGATTCGGATCCGATTAGAAAACACGTGTTACAACGACTCGAATTCGTGTTCACCGCCTTATTTACACTTGAGATGCTTCTGAAATGGATTGGAATCGGCCCGACTGAGTACTTCACCAGTGTATGGTGTCTCCTGGATTGTGGAATTGTTGCGGTGAGATGTTTACTTCCCACTAACATTGGCGCAAAGCTACATTATTTTTACTTTTATAAAAGCAAATATCGACCGTGCCTACCTTGTTTCTCTTGAGCTAAAAAAAAATGGAATTTATATTTTACTCGCGATATTACGCCGAAGCGTGGCGCAGTGGTTTGGTGGCGTAGTTTTTACCACGACCTTGATCGCAAGGTTAAAGATTTATCTACCAATCTGGTCTCGTTGTTGCGTCCTTGGATAAGATGCTTCACGATGATTGTAACGTCGCAATAATAATTAAATTAACAATTTGTATGGAATCGAACCCGGCCTTTCATGATGTAAATTGTTTCTCGTATTTTGCTGCACACTGTTGGATAACGACGTTAATTGCGTAATTTTTGTCTTAAATCGCTGGATTTGCCAATAGCCGAAAAGTTGCGGCGCCTTTGCTGTAAAGGATTCTTGCACTATGCACGTAATTTGAGTTTTTTCCACTGTAAATTTTTATTTTTGGTCATCAGACAATTCAGAACTTGATAGAAGCAACATCGAAGATTTATTACTTAAATTTAGCACGAATTTGAGAGCTAAGAACCGTCAGCTTGAACAGTTTAGACTCCGGGGGGGGGCCGCTTGGAACCGTTTAAGTTAAAGTTATTTGGACCTTTGTCCGTCGAGCCCACTGCTCAATTTATTATTGGACCTTTGTCCGTCGAGCCCATTGCTCAATTTATTATTGGACCTTAGTCCATCAAGCCTACTGCTGAAGAGATTAATTTGGGGTTGAGCCTATTGCTCTTTTCCTTTCTTCCATTTGTCCAGGGGTTGGCCCTTTTGTTAAGATTTAGTTACCGGTAGTTGCTTTCTTTCTTGGGAATTATTTGATGACTTTTCGTCCGCCGAAGGAAAACTTATCGGTAAGTTCATTAAACTTATAAATCTTAAATTTACTTAACTCCGCAATTGATTGACTCTGTGTTCTGAAATAGTAGTTTGCCGTAAATTTAATGTTATGACAATGTATTTGCGCTCTACATTTGCTAATTACTGTAATGTCTTATTTGCGTGTTTGAATTGGCTGTGTTGAGTTTGAGAATTAGTTTGCGACGTAATGCTTCTTTATGTTTAATTTACTTAATTCTTTCTGTAATGTTAGTTATGATGTTGTGATTTACCTTTGCTTATCAAATTGTGTTATCTAGAAACCGTCCTTGTTTTGAACTTGAATATATCGAGATCTATAACTACAAGACGCGTTTGTAAAGACGGTAAAAAGGGCGGGCGAGGAATTACGTCGTTTACAAAAGTTTCGATAATATTCTATCAATCAAGCAATTTCAATACTGACAAAGACTCACTGAACTGTCCAGCGGATTTGACGGTACTGTAATTTGTTATTTATATTTGTGCTACATTTGACGCTTGGGCTGCGTTTACGACGCAGACGTTGGTGAAGATCTCTACTAACATTTCCGAGCGTTACACATTCACGTGCTTTCTGTAGTTGGCTACAGACAAATTGGATTGGAACTGTTTAAGCTTAAGCACGTTATCCGTACCGTTGATGGTCCATATATTGATTATATCTAAGTTTGTGGATTTCCCTGTGCTAAGTTGTGTTTATATTTGTTTTATTTGTGTTGTATTTAATGCAATGACATCTAAGCCCTCTTCTAGCGAAGATGCCCAATCTGCCATTGAGCAATTGCAGTCTGTTTTAGAGCAAAATTATTTACGTGCTGAAAAAATCATGGCATTGCGTAATCCTAATAATGAGCTACTTAAAGAGATTTTGACTGAAATTAATCATGACTATGATGCGTTAATTGGGGCTATGGCATCTGCTAATTTAGGGTCTGAAGCAATTGTAGCTGTCACGCAGAACCAAAACGAGTTTGAGTCCCGTAAGGATGAGTGGTTTACCAAGGTAAAGGAATCATCTTCTGCTTCTGTCTCCACAATGCCCCACTTGCTGTATGAACCTCACAGGTCTCCTAGTCACGTGTCCTCTACTTCTTATTCTCGGCATTCTTTAAAATCTTCCCGGAGCTCTTCTTCAAGACATAGCCGTAAACATTTGGAAGCTAAAGCTAGATTAAAGATGGCTCAGTTAGAGTCTAACCATCTAGAAGAGCGAGTTAGAGAAGAAGAACAGAGACTTCGTCTTGAAGCTGAAGAAAGAGAACAGCGACTTCGTCTTGAAGCTGAAGAAAGGGAAAAAAGACTTAATCTTGAAACGGAGACGAAACAAAAACACTTTCAACTGAAGAGGATGATTGAGAAGGGCGAAGCCAGTCGCAAGATTGCTCTTGCGGAAGTAGAATACCAAGTATATTGTGAACATGACTCAATTTACAAGCTCTCGTGTGACGACATTACAGCTGCCACGTCAATCGCCAACAGTGACGACACAATTTCAACCGTCGTTGCTGACCCTTCGAAACAAATCGAAGCTCTCTCTAGTCAAGTCTCTGTTGCAGGTTCTCTACCTGCCCAGTCCTCTCTTAATATTGGCCTGGCCCAAGGTTCTCTGCCTGCTCAGTCTTCTCTTATTACTGGTCCGGCCCAAGGTTCTCTACCTGTCCGGTCCTCTCTTGTTGCTGACTCGGCCCAAGGTTCTCTACCTTCTAAGCCTTTTCTTAACTCTGGTCCGGCCCAAGGTTCTCTAACTGTCCGGCCCTCTCTTGTTGCTGACTCGGCGCAAGGTTTTCTACCTGTCCGGTCCTCTCTTGTTGCTGACTCGGCCCAAGGTTCTCTACCTTTTAAGTCTTCTCTTAACTCTGGTCCGGCCCAAGGTTCTCTACTTGCCCAGCCCTCTCTTACTGCTGATCCGGTCCAAAGCTCTCAACATGCTCCGGCTACCTTTTCATCAGTCTATGGTCATCCACCTGTGCGGCCTTACAACACCTTTGTCGATAAAGCCTACAGCTCCATTCAACCTCAGCCTTTTGCACCTTCAAGTCAAGTCCATGATGCCCAGCCTGTAGGTGTTCCAGCTGCGCAATTGGATTCTTCACACCCATCTCGTGTTGTAACATCATCAACGCCTCCTTCGGTTTCATGTGCTAATAATAATCTCATGAATAGTAATAATTTATTATTACCGGTACATCTCCCGGGCCTGTATACTCCGAGTGCTGCCAACTACGACAGTTTATTCCTTCCCCGACCGGAGTTCACCAAGTTCTCAGGCGATCCTTTGGAATTTAAAACCTTCATGAGTAACTTCGAAACGCATGTTGAGCCTAGGGTGCGAGATGAAAAGGCACTGTTTTGCTTACTCCTACAACATTGTACGGGAGAAGTGAAGAACCGCATTGAATATCTTTCCACGAGCGAAACCCAACCTTATACTTTAGCCAAGCAAAGGCTAACTAAAGATTATGGTTCACCTTGGGTGATAGCTGATGTTTGTGAGCAACAACTGAAGAAATTCCCTTCAATAAAATCTGGTGACGGCCGACAGATGAGACGTTTTGCTGAATTGCTTGAGAAAACAAATGTTGTTGTTAAAGACATACGACAATACACCAGTCTAGATACCTTAGACACTCTATCAGAGCTATTAGGCAAATTGCCCTACGACCTCAAAAGACGCTGGGTTAAGAAATCGGTTCAAGTCGAAACTTCCTTTGGTCACCTAGCTAATTTTTCACATTTCGTGGATTTCATCCGTAACGAATCTGAAGAGGTTAATTCCCTTTTTGGTCTCCGCTCTCTTCATCCTAAGACCTCACCATCCAAGCCTAAGGTAAAAACATCCTCCTTTGGAGTTGTTACTTCCAAGTCTACTTCTATCAAGTCTTCGGAGTCCAAATCCAGTGCTCAACCTGGATCTTGTTACTTCTGTAAAGATACTTCTCACATGCTTTGGGATTGTAAGAAGTTTAGAGGAAAAACGGTGCAAGATCGCATCTGTTTTGTAAAGGAATTGAAGTTGTGTCACAAGTGCCTTAGCGCAAGGCACAGAACACCAGAGTGTAAGAAAAATAACACTTGCTCAAGTAGTGGTTGCAAAGGATTATATCATCACACCTTGTTGCACAGACCTGACAAAGAAAGCAAAGGTAAACCTAAAAGTCGAGACATTTCTACCTCTACATCAGACGTTGCTGCTGCTGCGCCTGTAACTTGTGGGTTTACCAAGCAAGATTCCTCCAGTCACTCCTGTGATCCTTCCGTGTACCTCTGTATAGTTCCCGTTAAGGTAGCATATGGGGATAAAGTGGTTTCTACATACGCCTTCTTAGACCAAGGGTCGACTCATTCATTTTGTGGTAAATCTTTGGTGCAAGAGTTGGGTATAACCGGACTTCGCGAGAATTTGCATCTCAAAACTATTACCGGGACCACAGACAATTACGAGTCTATGTCCTGCGATCTTGTCGTATCAGACCTTGGTAATGAAATTTCATTCCGCCTGCCTAACGTACATTCCGTTGACGACATTCCCGTCAAACCTAATGATATTTCGGTTGATGCAAAGGTGCGTAATTTACCACATTTACAGGATGTAAAGCTGAAATCTCTACCACATGCATCTGTTAATCTCCTGATAGGGGCAGATGCCCCTGAGCTTTTTTGCATATATAGTGCGAGGAAGGGGCCTCGAGGTACGCCTTGCGCCATTGAAACCCCTCTTGGCTGGTCACTACTAGGACCATCCTTATCTCCTTCCCAAGAAACCAATTGTACGGTAAACTTTATTGACTACAAACCTAATAGAGATGCAACCCAGTTGGTAGAAAAAATGTGGGAAAATGAATTTGATCCTGGCACATCCATATTTGAGAGTTCTTCTAAAGAAGATCGCATTGCATATACAGTTATGCGATCTTCAATTTGTGAAACTCATGGTCACTATCAACTTCCATTGCTGTGGAAGGAAGGATACATCGATCAACTTCCCGACAATCTTTTCTTGGCGCAACGGCGTCTGATTAGTCTTAAGAAGAGACTTGTGAAGGATGAGAAGTTAAGAATTAAGTACACTGAAGTTATGGATTCTTATCTTTCTAAAGGGTACGCTCGTAAGGTGCCTCAGTCAATCCTTGCCAACGCGGGGGGTCCTGTGTGGTACTTACCCCATCATCCCGTAACCAACGTTCACAAACCAGACAAAGTAAGAATAGTCTTTGACTGTGCAGCCAAATATAATGGGTTATCTTTAAATGATGCTCTGATGAAAGGACCACATCTTATGAACAACCTGACAGGAGTATTAACCCGCTTCCGAGAAAAGGAAATCGCACTGGTAGCCGATGTAGAAGCTATGTTTCACCAAGTCAGGGTGGACCCAATGCACACTAATGCATTGCGTTTCTTGTGGTGGGAGAATGGAAACGTAAACCAAGAACCCATTATTTGCCAAATGTTGGTTCATCTGTTTGGAGCGACATCTTCTCCAAGTTGTGCAAATTTTAGCTTGCGCCAAACAGCTCTAGAGTTTGGTCACCATTACGATCCTGTCATTTCGTCTATCGTCAATAATAATTTCTATGTTGACGATTGTCTTGTATCTTTATCTTCGGTTCAAGAGGCAAGCTATGTCTACCATAACTTGACTAAACTGCTTGAAAGGCGAGGTTTCCACTTAACCAAGTGGATTACAAACAATGAAAGGGTATTAAGTGAAATACCAGAAAGCGAAAGATCTACTAAAGCTCAGCAGTACCTGTTGGGAAACCAAACCGATGACAGGATCCTAGGCATACAATGGAAAGTGAATGAAGACCAATTCACGTTTGATATAAAAATTCCCAACAAACCATTTACGAGGAGAGGACTTCTTTCCACAGTTGCGAGTTTGTTCGATCCACTAGGATTCGTAGCTCCTGTTCTTTTGGAGGCCAAGCGCCTGCTACAGGTCTTGTGCAAACAAAATTTGGGTTGGGATGAGCTTATTGGTGATGCTGAACAGAAAAGATGGAAGGATTGGCTCGAAAGTCTTCCGGCTTTAAACAATGTTAAAGTACCAAGATGCTTCAAACCAGCAGACTTCGGAAGGGTAGTCACAGTGCAGATACATCATTTTGCTGACGCTTCTTCTTACGGCTACGGTGCTTGTTCTTACTTGAGGCTTGTTAACGAACAAGGAATCATTTGCTTGTCCTTTCTCATGGGAAAATCACGATTGGCTGCTATGAAATCGGTTTCCATACCTCGGTTGGAATTGACTGCTGCGGTCTTGGCCGTAAGGTTAGACGAGTTGACCAAAGGAGAGCTTGATCTGTCCGTGCCTTCTTTCTTCTGGATAGATTCTACTGCAGTTCTCTACTGCATTAAGAATATTACCAAGAGGTTTCCTGTGTTTGTAGCTAATCGTCTAGCTACTATTGAAACCCACACAGATGTTAATCAGTGGCACCATGTGCCATCGAGTCTGAATCCGGCTGACGCTGCTTCTAGAGGTTTGGAAGCAGACAACTCAATTTCTAAAAATTGGTTACAGGGTCCTTCATTTCTTTTACAACCTCAGTCCAAGTGGCCAAGTTTGGAAGCAACAATGGATGAGCCACCATATTGAAATTGCCCATTCTTTAGACACAGACTCCTTCATAAATGCGCTACGAAGATTCATAGCACGCAGGGGAAGACCTCAAAATATCTTTAGCGACAACGGAACTAATTTCGTTGGTGCTGCAAAGGTGCTACGTGAATCCTTGCGATCCTTGAATGAAAACAAAATCCATCAGTATTGTTCCCAGCAAGACATTAACTGGACGTTCAATCCACCCACGGCAAGCCACATGGGGGGAGCTTGGGAACGAATGATACGCTCCATTCGTAAGATTTTGAAAGGTATTTTAGGGGCACAAACTCTGAATGATGAGGGTCTCCTTACGTTTATCACAGAAGTAGAGTCAATAATCAACTCTCGACCTTTAGTCCCAGTTTCCTTTTCCGACACATCTCAGGATCCACTCACTCCTAATCACCTTCTTTTACTTCGAGGCAATCCTAACCTGCCTCCAGGTCTCTTTTTTAAAGAAGATTGCTATACCCGGAGACGGTGGGCTCAGATCCAATTTCTTGCGAACCAATTTTGGAAACGTTGGATGGATGAATTCGTGCCTAATCTGCTGCATCGACAAAAATGGTTCGAGGTAAAGAAAAATCTCCAGGTAAATGATGTGGTGCTACTTGTGGAAGACATGACACAACGCTCTAAATGGGTCATGGGTAGGGTTCTGGAGACATACCCTGATAAACGTGGATTAGTCAGAACGGTTTTAGTGAAAACTCAAACTAATGTCGTTAAGAGGCCTATAGCGAAGTTATGCCCGGTCGTGACTCATGCTGATTAAGTCTATGATTGTTATACTGTTTGCATTATGCTAAAATGATTTGAGTTATTTGTGAATTGTTTGGTGTTTCTACTTAGTTTTGCGACTCTGTTGTTGTAAATGTCTACCAGTAGACATTTAGGGGGAGTGTAACGTCGCAATAATAATTAAATTAACAATTTGTATGGAATCGAACCCGGCCTTTCATGATGTAAATTGTTTCTCGTATTTTGCTGCACACTGTTGGATAACGACGTTAATTGCGTAATTTTTGTCTTAAATCGCTGGATTTGCCAATAGCCGAAAAGTTGCGGCGCCTTTGCTGTAAAGGATTCTTGCACTATGCACGTAATTTGAGTTTTTTCCACTGTAAATTTTTATTTTTGGTCATCAGACAATTCAGAACTTGATAGAAGCAACATCGAAGATTTATTACTTAAATTTAGCACGAATTTGAGAGCTAAGAACCGTCAGCTTGAACAGTTTAGACTCCGGGGGGGGGCCGCTTGGAACCGTTTAAGTTAAAGTTATTTGGACCTTTGTCCGTCGAGCCCACTGCTCAATTTATTATTGGACCTTTGTCCGTCGAGCCCATTGCTCAATTTATTATTGGACCTTAGTCCATCAAGCCTACTGCTGAAGAGATTAATTTGGGGTTGAGCCTATTGCTCTTTTCCTTTCTTCCATTTGTCCAGGGGTTGGCCCTTTTGTTAAGATTTAGTTACCGGTAGTTGCTTTCTTTCTTGGGAATTATTTGATGACTTTTCGTCCGCCGAAGGAAAACTTATCGGTAAGTTCATTAAACTTATAAATCTTAAATTTACTTAACTCCGCAATTGATTGACTCTGTGTTCTGAAATAGTAGTTTGCCGTAAATTTAATGTTATGACAATGTATTTGCGCTCTACATTTGCTAATTACTGTAATGTCTTATTTGCGTGTTTGAATTGGCTGTGTTGAGTTTGAGAATTAGTTTGCGACGTAATGCTTCTTTATGTTTAATTTACTTAATTCTTTCTGTAATGTTAGTTATGATGTTGTGATTTACCTTTGCTTATCAAATTGTGTTATCTAGAAACCGTCCTTGTTTTGAACTTGAATATATCGAGATCTATAACTACAAGACGCGTTTGTAAAGACGGTAAAAAGGGCGGGCGAGGAATTACGTCGTTTACAATGATTATCTCTGCTTGGTAGAGTCCGGCAAGCAGCAAATTAAAGAAGTCAGAAGCAAAATTTAACCGGAAAACTCGGAAACAAAGTCAACTCCTAGGCGAGTCTGAATTCGTCCTACGCATAGCGCCTTCGCCGCTTTCTTGTGATAGGAGAATAAAGATGAAGAAATCAAAAATCATCAATCGTGCAACGAGTGGTGGGGATCCATCTCGTTGGCGGCACTAAGTCCGATTTGAGCGGGTAAAGAACAGAACCCATGACTTTTCGAACCAATAAGGATGTTTTTAATCCGTATGTCAACCGGCCAGTTCTTTGACCTTTTACCTTATTACAACGCCAAACGAAATGTATGCGGATCGCTAATCAAAATACGACCGTGGTTTATCCATGAATAAACTGCATGGCTGCAGTAGGCCTGCAACAAACAACATAATGCTGCAACAAACAACATATTTAGGTCTCATGGGCTGGGATTATTCTTCAAGCGACCAATCAAGCCACTCAAACTGGTGCATTTCGATCTCTGAGAACATTAAGAGCTCTTCGACCTCTTCGTGCTGTGTCAAGATGGGAAGGAATGAGGGTAATTTGTACTTTAGAGCATTCTCTTTCATTCAACGCTGTCAGAAGTCGTCTAACAGCTTATTTAACTCCATAAGGACATCTGGCTGTTTTTATCAATCTAAGTTTTATGTCAATTACAACAATTTGCTCTTTGCTTTTGCATGAATCTGTAGTGCCTTTGTGGTATTGTTTAATGGCCATTATTTATTCTGTTTTTTGTTTTTTTATTTTTTTTTGTTTTTTTATTTTTTTTTTTGTGTGGGTGTTATTCTTTATGGACCTTGCTTCACGCTGTTGTTTGCTTGTTGTTTGAGTCTGAAATAAACAAGTAAAAATAATATTTAACAGCTCCGATGGCCGAGTGAATAGAGCGTGTGCCTCTGGAGCTGTAGACTCGTGTTTGATTCCCAGTAGGGTAAAGAGTTTTTGTCGGTATTTCATTCATAGTAGCTACAGCCATCTGGTGCTTGTAGCTCCCTGATTAATTTTCCGTGTTTTTTTAGGTTTGGGGGGACAATGGTCCCCGGTTGAAAACCCTTGCTCTATCCATTCGGGCGTGTAATTGATCTAAGCATTGAGCCACTCATAGTTTTAATCTATTGATTTCCCCCAACAGTGGTCGTCACTGATATCAACTCTGTGTTCCAGGTTGTCGTAAACTCTCTCATCTTCTGTATCCCATCAATAGGAAACGTTATTTGTGTTTGCTTTCTCATTTGGTTGGTCTTTGGGATTATGGGTGTTCAATTTTTTAAAGGAAGATTTTTCAGGTAAAAACGAGTAGGCGAAGCTAAACAAATGGCATTTGGCGTAGTGTAGTGATTCAGAACATCGCAATCGGCGTAAGAGGTCAAAAGCTCGATTCCCTGGCCGGTCAAATTGGACACAAAGTTACCGAAGGCTCGCCACCTCTGCAACGTTTCTTTGGAGCTGAGTTGTCCAGGCGCTAAGTATGGGCTGTGTTGGTGGCAAGCCGTTGCGACTCTGGGTCCGATTTGACCAGCCCGGGGAGCGAACCGACGATCTGCCATATCGACAACAATGTCTTGAACGAAGCGAGTGTTGTTTTCCGTAATTGACTTTGTTTGGATCAGTGCCAAATGACAACAGTTTCGATGAAAATGTATTGTTTGACAAGGTGTGTTGATGCCGACGATGAGCCTCTGGAGCCTGCAATTATTTCGACTCGATTTGATTGCATTGCCAATAATTATTCTTGGATAACTCCAAATATTAACTTTGACAACGTTTTGATTGGAATGGTTGCTCTTTTCCAAGTCGTAAGTTACTAATTTTGAAAATTTGCAGATGTTCATTGTTTTTTAAAAAGAAAAAATAAAGCCGCGATAAATTTTGAAACTGGACGTTTCGACAACATAGATTCAGCTGTCATCATCAGCAGTGTAAGCAAGGCGGGACAAAACTGAAATGGTGGCTTTATTTTTTCCTTTTTAGGAGATTTTCGTCCAGATTGTATTTTACTTTAATTTCCTGTAAGTTTAATTGGCTTTTGTTTGTTTTTCTCTTTCATTAATTTCAGTGAGTGTGCTTAATATTGGTGCAAAGTCATGAAGTTATTTAAACTTTGCATTGATGTCGATGACACAATTGTTCACCGTGAATAATGAAAGATGTAAAAAACATGATATTACAAAGGGATTCAATTACTGTATTTTTATGCGTGTCATTAACTGGGCGATTACAAGGAAAGCAATAAAGAAAGAATCAGCTTTATTTTTTTGGTTATTTATTTAATCACGTTTAAAAAAATGTATAGTTACAAAGTTTTGGTACAAACTTATCTTTTTGTTAGTGTCCCTGCAAACTTCATGTAGTCTAATTAGGTGAAATCGCGAAAAGCGCAAGCTCTCTTTGCAATCTTTCTCAATTACTGTTGAATTTCCTGTTCAACATAATTTGAAAACAACTTCATGTTTTTATTTTTCCAGGCTACATTCGAAGGCTGGATCGAGGTTATGACTGATGCGAGCGACATTGTGGAAATTGACCGGCAACCAATCCGTGAAAACTCACAATACAACATCATATTTTTTGTAGTGTTTGTATTGGTTGGTTCATTTTTTATTTTAAATCTCATTGTGGGAGTCATCATTGAAAGTTTTCAGAATTTAAGAAACCAAGTAAGTGTTGCTGAGCACTTACGTATGGTAAACTGTAATTTGACAGCTTCGATGGCCAAGTGGTAAGAGCGTCCGCCTTTAAAGCTGTAGACTTGGGTTTAATTCCGAGTCGGGTCAAACCAATGACTGTAAAAATGGTATTCGCAGCTTCTCTGCTTGACGCTCAGCATTAAAGAGACAGTGTAGAGAACAAGCCGGCAAGTTTACTTGTTGTGCCGCTGGAAAGGGCAGTTAGCGGGATTACCCCATCTTGGTGTGGTAGAAAAGTAACCGGCTACTCCTAAGCTAGCTAGTTGTAGCGCTTTGATCGCTTTCTCGTGATAGAACGATAAATATGCGAATAAATACAAAAAAAAAAACAATTGTTTTTTCGCCATAGACTGACTCGTCAGCTATTGAAACAATGATGACTGAAAGTCAGAGGGAATTTTATAAAACAGTTCGAACAATGTTAAACAACAAACCAAAAAAAATCATTCCTCCGCCAAAGGTAAGAAAAATGATGCATAAGTTTACTCACATAGGCGCTACCAAAATCTTTCATATCGTTTTTATTCCAGACAAAAGTCCAACTTTTTATTTATAAGATTGTCACTCATTCTCGATTTGAACTTGCCATATTTATCCTTATTTGTCTCAACATGGTTACATTGAGTATGGAGCATTACCAAATGACCCAGGATTGGATCAACGCTTTACGAGTTGCGGATATTGTGTTCACGACCTTGTTTGCAGTCGAAGCAACGAACAAAATCATTGGATTGCGAGAACATTACTTCAAAGATCCATTTAACGTCTTTGATTTCTTGGTCGTATTGGTTTCAATAACAGGTAACGACGGCATTCTTAAAAATTGCAGCATTAAGCGCTGCGTGGTTCTTAATTTTGCCAGTCCCTGTAAGTAAGACATTGTATTGCCTTAGAAACTTCTTGTCAGCAAAACTAGCAAAGAAAGTGTACAGTATAGTGAAAAGACAGCATAAGAATGGTAACCCCCAGATTTTTCATAGAGGACTCCAGGGTCCCCGTTAAAAACTCTTGGTTTATTTTAAGCAGATCTATTTATCATTTTTAGTCGTAAACGAGCAAGAAGGTTGCTCCAACGAACTAAAGAAACTAAGGTGAGGTTGGCGCCGGAAAGTCTGAGCTTACAAGCTCAAATGTAAAACATCTTTTAAGGGTTCGTTTACTCATGATGTTAAATGAAGATCGTTAACTTTGCCAATTTTCAGGTTTTATTTTGGAAAGTCTCATTTCATTGAGTGTTTCTCCAACACTTCTTCGGATTGTGAGAGTGTTCCGAGTGTTTCGAGTTCTGAGAGTTGTTCGCGCTGCGAGAGGAATCCGAAGACTCATCCTAACATTGCTCGTGTCTGTTCCGGCTCTTTTCAACATTGCCGTCCTTCTTAGTGTTTTTTTGGTCATATATGCGATTTTAGGTCCGTTGAACAATATTTGTAGATGTAGGGCAGCGGCCGCATATCAATGTATTACTACAGTGTCCACTCACTAGACCAGTAGTTCTAAGACTTTCCAACCCCTGGTATCCCAATTCTTAAATGTATTGAGTTGTATTTGGGAGGTCAGGGGTTTGATACGCGGTGTCGCCAACGACTCGCCACCGCTGCACCTTTCTTCGGAGCTGTGTTGCCCTGGCGCTAAACCGCGGAGATGGACCCCGCAACTCGTTACACGTTTGGGCGTAATTCCGCGAGTATAATGAAGATTTGATTTTATCTGTTGTAGGAATGAATTCCTTCATGAACGTAAAACTAACTGGAGCTTTGAATGATCAAGTCAACTTCAAAACATTTGGAAGTTCAGTGTTATTGCTGTTTCGTCTTCTCACATCAGCAGGCTGGAATGATGTCCTGGACCCCCTGATGAACACACGGGATTGCACTCCGTCTGATGGAGTGAATCCTGGAGACTGCGGAGATCCCACTTTGGCGGTTCTATATTTCTTTTCGTACATTTTCTTGGTGTTTTTAGGTATGTACGGTTGATTTGCCGTCCATGTTGAGATTTATGTTGCTTAATGGTAAAATTTCATTTCACAAATCAAGATTTTATTAAAGGAAAACGTTTGGTGCCAAAAATAAACCTATAGTGACCCAAAATAAAGCACCATGCCTATTTCTATAACTTTTCTTGATTCGATTCTTTGAATCCGAAATCAAAGGGTTAGGGTGCGGTTGTTGGTTGGAATTGGGAGTAGGTTGTGGGGTTTGTATGGGGTTCGGGGTTGGTAGAACGGAGGTTGGGGTTGAGATTCCTGCAGTGGAACACCTTTTAAAAACCTTCTCAAAATTCATAGAAGTTAATAAAATTTTCCATTTTTTTTATAAATTCATCGGAGCTGTGTTGCCCAGGCGCGTAGATGGGCCTCGCTACTCGTTACACGTTTACACGTTACACGTTACACTTTACACGTTTTGGCGTAAGACCGCGATTATAATAAAAATTTGACTTTTATTTTTTGGTCATAAAGGTTTTTCTAAGATGGCTTATTTTATTTCAGTCATTGTCAACATGTACATCGCTATCATCTTGGAGAATTTTGAAGATATTTTGCAACAGGATGAGAGTGAGATTTCCCCGGGGGATTTTGAAGAGTTCTACTCTGTCTGGGCCTTGTTCGACCCACAAGCTACTCAGTTTGTAACACTTAAAAAATTATCAAACCTGTTGGACAGCCTACGACCACCATTTCAAATTCAAAAACCCAATGAGGTAATTTCTTGATTCATGCTGTGCCTGTTGATTAAATGTTTTAAAATGTTTAAAATAAACCCAATTGAGTTTGGGATCTTTGTGCATTCGTTGTTAGACATTGCGTGTAGCCTAGTATTAAATCAAAAGATGAAATATTTAAAAAAAAAATCAAATTTTCATTATAATCACGGTATTACGCCAAATCGTGTTACTAATACTGGGGCCCATCTCTGCCGCTTAGCGCTTGGGCAAAACAGAAACGGAACAGGGATGGCGAGCCGTTGGCAACACTGTATCCAATTTGACCGGCCCTGGAATCCCTGGAATCTATTTTGAATATAATTCATCTTTAAATCGGCTGACATCACTAATCTTATTCAAGATAGATTGTTAAAACATATCGAAGCATATCCGAACCATTAAAAAATATTGATGAAGCACTTATATCATCCAATTCACGTAAACTTGCGTTACTTTGCTGGGCAAAAAAAAAAAGCCACAATAATTCTTCAAACTGGACAACATAAATTCAACTGTCATCATCAGCCGCGTACAAACTCAAAACAATTCTTTTAGTTTTACGCTGCCTTGCTTATACTCTGATGATGATTAGAGCTGAATCTATGTTGTCGAAAAATGAAGCTTTAAAAATTACTGTCGCTTTATTTTTCTTCCTTAAGCTATTTTTTGGAGTAAGTTAGACTAATTTTTGTGGCAGTGACTGCTGACGTTTTGATCAACTGCTTCTTGTATAAACAGATCAAAATCAGTGCTTTGGAACTTCCATTATTTTCCGGGGAGCGGGTTCATTGCCTCGACGTTCTGTTCGCTCTGGTGAAAAGAAATATGGGAGATGTTGAAATTTCTCCGGAGATCAAAAAACAAGCCGAAAATCTTCTTTCGAAATATTTCCCGAACCGGAAAGAGCTGGAAGCGAACACGACAACCTTGATTTTGCGAAATCAAATCCGAGCAGCCAGATTAATTCAGGTAAATGAAGAAATACTCACGGTGTATTTTGCATTATTGTCTACTACTGTTTTAAATGGTAAAATATTGCATTGCTTAATTTAATTTTTAAGTTGAGTTTTACTTGAGTTTTCGTTGCTGTTATTCTTAAACTTGCGTAAGATCTTTCATTCAAATTTGTGAACTCAAACTCGGTCCTTTTTGCCGAACTCGAAAAATAGAAATCTTGAACTCGAAAAATCAAAAATGAAGAACGAACTCAAACTTTATTTAATTTTTCAGACTACCGATGCTTTTATGCAGACCTGATTTTAGCATAAAGGGAGGCTTGGAAATGAGCTTGCTCTTGACGAACGAAAGTCGGCATCCCTTGCATATTGGTGTCGTGTTTAAGGCCAACTTTAGCTATTTTATTTTGTTTGTGTTTTTATGTGACAACCTTTTTTGTATTGGCAGAAAGCTTGGAAAGCCAAAATTGAAAGACGCAAAAATCCAGATCAAGGAAATGCTTTTGGTGATTTGATGTCGCAGATTATGTCCGAGAAAGCCGAGATCAGTAAGAATGCAGCTGTTCCGGAAACATATCAAGACCAAGATGTTTCGACATCAAACCAAACACCAGCAATTCCTTCATCAGGTTTAGCGGAGAAATTAAAAGACGTTTCTACTCCTAAAAATGACATCATCATCATCAGTAAAAAAGAAGTAAACAATGACGCTTCATTTGTAAACAAAATCAAAAATAAGGAAGAGAAAACTCCTAGACCCCAAACTGTCCATGCATCCAGTACGGTGGATTCTTCCTCTCCATCACTCACTCGACCGCACTCGGTTGCAGACTCAGTCATCCGAAAAGAAATAACTGAAAAATCCTCCTCAAAAGTCCCATCATCAACAAGCGATGTATTTCAAGCTCCTAAACTCCAAAACTTTGTAACCACAGATGAATCGAAAAGTTCTCCCGTCGAAACAAAAAATGGAACTGTTTCATGACCACGGAGGGAAACTTTTTGATTTTATATCACGCGCATGAACTATTTCTGCTATGTTGCCCCTGCAATGTTATAACATAGAGTTGACTCACTTTTTCTCAAAACTACCAGAAACAAATGAATAAAGTAGGTCGGAGAGGTCGCGGGGGGAGGGGCAATCCGAACCTATCTGAAACAAATATTTAGTTAAAGAACATGATAAGGTCCACAGTATATCAAATCAAATAAATCTTCATCATACTCGCCCTATTACTCTGAAGTGTGTAACGAGAGTAGCGGGGCCATCTCCGCGACTTCGCGTTGACGACTCTGTGTCCAATTTGACTCGCCCAAGAATCGAACCCAAGCTCTCCTGCAGCGATAGCGATGGGCTTAGCAACTGTGCCTCGGGGCCGGTCATTATTTTTGTATAGGCCGCCCCTATCGCTATTTTTTACCATGAGCGAGAGAGAGTTTGGGGAATTCTATTTGTCTTCTGTTTTTTTTGTTATTAAAACTTTGAACGGAACACGATGTGGCCCCATAGCTTTCGTTATTACGGGGAAGCCGCCCTCCACCTCTTAATCCGCCTTGCATTCGACAGACTAGACGTCATTTGAGGCTCAATGGGGGGTTGCAACCCCCCCGGGACTACGCCACTGGTAGTGCAGATAGTGTAATGACAGTCTTGCAACATAATCTTGTGGCATCTAAAATATTTCTTGCCTCTCTATTCGCAGCTCCTCCCTTTTTTGCCTCCCATTAGATTTAGGTTCACAGGGAACCTTGTGATTGAAAACAGCGCGCCGGTGTTTCCATGAAAGTAAAATCCTGCCTG
Source organism: Trididemnum miniatum (assembly GCA_964006365.1). Classification (NCBI taxonomy): domain Eukaryota; kingdom Metazoa; phylum Chordata; class Ascidiacea; order Aplousobranchia; family Didemnidae; genus Trididemnum; species Trididemnum miniatum. Next base: position 2,750,965 of record OZ023241.1, read on the forward strand.
TGATTGTCGACATGTGCCAGCTAGGCTAATGCTAAAGCCTGCAGTTGCAGGGCTTGGACTGGTGAGAGAGCTTGACTTTCAACCACAAGGTATAAAACCTGATTAGCGGTCAAACTGCAAAACTAATTAATCACGTTTTACCGTATGTCATGGTAATTTGAATTTTTTCTCACTTGGAACAAGCTTTACACTCTGCTCGCAAAAATACCGAAACTATTCCGATGATCACAGTCAGGGTCGTACTAGTAGCATTTTGTGCGAAATTCCATCCAGTTTTTGACGTAAGCAGTTGACGAAATTATCTTCCACAAAACTCAAACCCCAGCAATTTTGCTTTCTATCAGCAGCTGTTCTGCGAAGCACCTTGCGATTGTTTTCCGGAAGTCTTTGCACAACTTTGCTAGTTACTTTTTCGATTTACACGCAAAATCTAGTGCGCGCCGCAGGCTAATGCTTTCTACAAAGTTACACGCCGTCAAATCTTTCTGCTGCTCTTCCCTTCTGAAACTGGTTTGAGACAGCGTGATGAAGTGTAAACATTTGAAACGAAGTGGATGTAGTTCTTTCTTATTATCAGATTACCTAAAAAATTCTTGCCCTCCTCCCCAAGCATTCTGTGGATGCGAACCTGATAAGCCCATTACCCCCCCGAAAACAGGCCGGCTGATGTTAAAATCAGGACAAGAAAAAACGCATCCGGCTCCCGAAAAATTTACTCACGGTCGCTCAAAATCATCACCAAATCGATACAAATTTATTGTGACGCTAAAATTTTTTCGCTGCAACGAGCACCAAAACCGTTAAAACAAAGAACTCATCATAATCAAATTGGTTTTATTTCCGCAATTGTAGAATGATGCAATCGAGGTGGAAAAACACACCAAACACGATCAAAGAGAACTTACTGTAAGCTACTTCAATAATAGGAAATGTAATGAAAAAGCAAAAAATAGGCAAACATTAAAGCGAACTACAAACGCTGGCACTTCACTAAATTTGACTAAAATGCGACAATCATGGTTTAGCCAGGCCGCTGGAGAGGGCAGAGCATGTTTTTAATGCATCTCCCAGTAACATGGATGTATTGGTTTTGTAGAACACTGGATTGTCAACAGCTGCGTAACCCACACCAAGTGACCGCTTCATCACAACGACCTGAAAAGTGCGATAAAATTTACCCCGGTCTTTAAAAGACAATCGCTATTAGAGCGAGAGATTTAGGTACGATTCCAGGGCTGGTAAATTTGGACAGAGAACACAATGTCGCCAACGGCACGCCACCGCTGCCAGTTTCTTGGGATCGCTAATTTTAAAAACTGAGACGCTTTTTGTTCAAAGCTTTTCATTAAGTTTTAATAATACTTGTAAAGAAAAACGATTTAAAATAAAAAAACAAATTTTGTTTCAGTTATTTTCAAACAATAGGGGCCGTCTCAAAATCTCGATAGCAAGATCACGTTGAAGATCTTAGTTGATCTCGATTCTACTCTTCGTCGCAGAGGATCAAGGTGCTTGGAGGTTCCACTTGAGCAGCCACCCCGAGACCTATCCTAAGGATAAGCAGGTCTAGAAAAGTTGGTTATTTCAAACACAATACCTGTTTTGCTTTCCACACTTCGAGCACAGGCATTCCAGCGATGATGGAGTTGGGATCTTCCTGTGCAGCAGAATTCACTGTGTCGTTTGCTCCAACAACAAGAACCAAGTCGGTATCTGTAATATGAAGATTTTAAGAACATTTTGAAAACAAAACAGCACCCAATATGCTGATGGTGTTGATACAGCCGAGACAGACAGGGCAGAAAACTTTTTCACTTAACGAATGCAAAAAAAATGGATCATAAGTCACGGATTCTCTAAAACCCCACCATCAATCATGGTCAGTCCTATAACACGACGTTGCAAGCGTCTTATTACATAAGTCAAGCCCCAATTTTGAAATAACCCAGGTTTTTTTAAGGCGCATCAGGTCAGGACCCAATGTGGGTTAAAATCACGAAAAAATACAATATTTTTGTTATTTAGGGTTTCCACAGGTTGATTTTACACCAAATTATTTCCTGATGTACTCATAACAGATCACGTGACACACCTTCGAAATCGTCATTAATTTCGTCCATTTCCAGTACGACGTCGTAAGGTACGCCTGCGTCAGCGAGAAGCACGTTCAATTGTCCTGGCATTCTTCCAGCGACTGGATGGATGCCAAATCTAAAAGATTCAAGTTGATTTAGGTCCGGGCTACTCTAAGCAACAAATGATTTATAAGTAGTTTTTACAACTAGCACTTTCGTTTCCACTTATCCAACATTAATAAACACTCACAAATTTATAGTTTTATTTGCACTCACCTAACATTCTTGCCTTGTTTCCTCAAATCATTAGCCATAGCTGCGATAGGATATTGTGCGTTTGCAGCACACAATCCGTAACCTAAATAAACATAATAAGCAATGCTACGAGTACAAATGTGTTCAATCTCCGCGACTTGCGCCGCCTGGACAACACAGCTCCGAAGAAACGTCGCAGCGCTGGCGAGCCGTTGGCGACACGGCGTCCCATTTGACCAGCCAAGTAATCGAACCCATAACCTGCCGCACCGATAGAGATGCCTAACCACTACCGAGGCGGACTTGTATAATTGTCTATTTACTGTAGTTCCTGAAACTTCTCCTACCTGGTACAATGATGATGTTTTCTGATTCCTGGATCATCTGGATAGTTTCATCCACATTGGTTTCCGTGTGAGTCCCCGTGATCTCCATGGGTTTTCCACTTCCAGTAGAACTTGTTCCATAACCACCCAGAATCACATTCGCCAAAGATCGGTTCATTGCCTTTAAAATAGTGAAACTTATTAAACTACGCTCTTCAGTCCTCATAGCCAACAAAAAAAAAACAGTGATACAGATCATGAATCATCATTATTTAAAGAAAGCATCCTCTTTTTTAAGAGTACAATTGCGAAATGGATTTGTGGCGACCAGTGTTGTTTATTTACTGGGATGTAGGAATTTTATTTCTTTTGGTGCAAAAGGTTATAGAATAGACTTTTCCTCCACAAAACTAAAAAAAATAAAAACAAAATGCAAGACTCGCCGAAATCATGCACCATTTTTAAAGTAATATAATAAAAAAAGTTTTGGTGCTAATAGGAAAACGAAAAGTGAAATAATCGTACGCAATAATATCAAAGACCAATGACCAACAATCTACTCACCACACACATAATGTAAGACAGGATGGCACCAGAGGATCCAATAAGTGCTCCTACGATAGTGAGAAGATTGTTATTAAGGAGGAATCCTTCAGCACAGAGAGCCCATCCGGAATAACTGTTCAACACAGTGATCACAACTGGCATGTCAGCTCCGCCGATTGCAGCAGTCAAAGTGTAGCCCTGTAACACACTGCATTTTCACAAACGAGGTCATAACTACCCCTCCCTATCTCGAACACACTTCAAAATTGTTAACAAAACTTTTGCAATTGTCAAATTAGAAACAATTAAAGGGTCAAGACCTACCATGATGGTGGACAGGGCCGCAGTGGTACCGAGACAGGTGAGTCCAGTTTGGTAGGAACAATCCATCATGAAAGGAATCATGGGCAAGAAACTTCCAGCGAGCAGGCCAGCGTTGAGGAGGTGGCGACCAGGGAGGAGCAAGGGGGCCGAATTGAGAAGACCTAAAACATAAATTTCTGTGTTTAAGATGCGGATTGCGGAACAGCGGGTGTTTCAAGTAGAAGAGATAAAAAAAATACGAAAGTGGGCTAGGAGGTAAAACAAAAAATAAAACACTTTAAATAAAAATACGAGCATTTGATAAAAACATATTGATAATTAGTGGAAAAAAAATCTAATAGTCTGACCCACCGTCCAACTTTCCATAAGCGACTAACGATCCAGTGAATGTGACTCCACCAATATAAGTTCCGAGATAAGCGACAAACTTGATCATGTTTCCCATCTCGTTCTCCGTTAAATGAGGATACTCGATCATAAACTCGGCCACACACGTCATCACTGCTGCCAGGCCAACCAGAGAGTGGAAAGCAGCTACCAGCTGTGGTAGAGAGGTAATGGCAATCGACTGGGCAATACCGACACCTAGTGATAAAACGTTCAAAACCGATCAGAGCAAGCAGCGTAGTGTAGTGATTCGGAGCGTCGTTTTTACGACACTCATGAGTCATGATCGCAAGGTCGATGGTTCAACTCCCACCGTAACCTCGTATTTGCTTCCTTGAATACGCTTCACGATAATCATCTCAGCTTGGTAGAAACTAACCAGCAACAAATTAAAGAAGTCGAAAGCAAAGCTCAACCGAAAAACTCGGAAACAAAACAACTCTTAAGCGAAACTGGATTGGTCCTATGCACAGCGCCCCTGTCGCTTTCTCGTGACAAGAGGATGAAAATGAAGAAATCATCAGTCAAAGAATGAAACTCACCCACTACTCCGCCGACCGACATGGCAGCCGCCATTTGAACGAGGAGATCGGTAGATGGCGCAATACTGCCGATAGTGGCAGCAATACCTCCAGACACGCCAATAATACCCAAGGCATTACCGGTCCGGGCCGTAGTCTGCTTGGACAGTCCACCCAACGCTCCGACACAACATAAGCCAGAAGCGAAATACATCATCTGTAAAGAATAAAATCACAGCAGCCTGTTTCGCCATTACCGACTCCTAAGGTGGTATTACGGCTAACTAACTGACATAAAATCTACTGAAAAAATGCTCATGAAACTCATAGAACTTGAAAATTATAACAGTAAACCAATTTAAATAATCAAATCTTCATTATACTCGCGATATTAAACCGAAGCGTGTAACGAGTGGCGGGATCCATCACCGCAGTTAGCGCCTGCGCAACACAGCTCCGAAAAAAGGTGCAGCGGTGGCGAGCCGTTGGTGACACTTCCGATTTGACCGACCGGGAATCGAACGCCTGGCTTCCCGCGCCAATAGCGATGTGTTTAACCACTCCACCAACCTTTCAATCATAACCTCGAATTATTGAACACTTTGTCAAAGAAAATGAGCTTTACTATAACTTGTCATCTGTAAATATAATTGTGTCGTCATACCGAAAAATATCAGCAGAAAAAGAACTAGCAAGTCAAAATCTCAATAAACAACAAAAAATTTACAAGTCAAAATGGTGTCAACGCGAGATCTTTATACCTGATGGAGATTTGAAGCACCACCCATTACACCAGAGTAGTAAGCTGCTAAGTAAGCAGCAGCGGGTATGGCATAGAGATAATTATGTTCAGCGGGATCTTCAGGTCGTTTAAACATGTTCAACATCCGCTGTGTTACAAGAAAACCACCGAGAATGTTCACTGATGACACGAATGTCGACGCAACAGCAAGACCCTGCAATACAAAAACTGCTCATAATCTTGGTTTGAACCACGGCTGCGAACTGACAAGGATTGTTAATCGACATCACTGAACATTTCCAAGCCGAGACCGACTTCTTTTATTTGATGCGAGATCAAGTTCCGGTTCAGAGTTCCCTGATTTAAACAATACCGCACTAGAGTGGGAACGCAAGACGCTTCGTGCTTATACTTTCACTTCGCTCCGTATTAACTAACTGAGGTTATTTTTGAATTATTGATCAGAAAATTCCACCTTAACCGATCACGTGATATTAGTAGCCTGCGCTCGGTGCCGCTACGTCATATCGCTTGGCCAGCACAATTTTTTTAGTTTTTACTGCCTTGCTTACAACGCTGATGATAACAGCCGACTCTATGTAGTCAAAACGTCGAGTTTTTAGAATTACAGTGATTATATTTTCCTCCTAAAACTAAATTGTGTGAATATGAACTTGTGTGACCTGTTGCACAGTTTTGTACAGCGCTTTATAGGTTTCATTAGCTAAGGATTTCCAGCAAAAAAGTTCAAGAATCACTGCACTAACCTGTGGAACAGTTCCTGGAAGAAAGCCACCTCCCATCAAGCTCAAACCTCCCGCTGCAGTGAGACCAGATATAGCGTTAGTGACAGACATGAGAGGAGAATGCAGAGCTGGAGTAACATTCCACACAGTATGGTAGCCCACGATCACGCTGATGCCAAACGTTGTAAGCATTTGAGTGACAGCTGGATTGGGCGATACCACTCCAACACCGACAAGTGCACCCAGCGCTGCAAACAAAATTTTCTCATTTCTTGCAAGTCAAAAAATCTGGCAAGTTAGTTTGGTTAAACATACAGCCATCGGCACGGGAGGTTTCGGGTTCGATTCCCGGGCCGGTCAAATTGGACAGTGTAGCCAAAGGCTCACCACCGATTCGACGTTTCTTCGGAGCTGTGCTATCCATCAGGCGCTAATCTGCGGGGATGGATCTCGCCACTCGTTACACGCTTCGGCGTAATACCGCGAGTATAACAATGATCACATCTTATTATGTGCATTACCTGCAGTAGTAAGTGCCGTTTCTTTCATTTTGACATTGAATGGACTAGGGGGTTCTATCGCTTGCTCCACCTCAGCAACGGAGGGGGTTGCAGTCATGTCGGGTACATTTTGGGGTTGTGGGCTCGGGAAAGCTACTTTTCCTTCATGAACAACACAAGAGCCTCGAACCTAAATAACATATTTGATATGCTTGTCTTTTTGGAACCCATTACCTTACCATGCTAGGCGGTGTGTTTAGTTACGAGCTCGCTAAGGAGCTGCCGGCCACCTGTCTACCACTCGAACATGGGGGAATCCCGCAAACTGCCTTTCCCAACGGCGCAACAAGCAAGCTTGTCGGCTTGTTCTTCACACTGTCCCCGCAATGCTGAGCGTCAAGCAGGGAAGCCGAAAATGCCAATTTCAAAGTCATAGGTTTGACACGACTCGGGAATCAAACCAGAGTTTACAGCTCCAGAGACGGGCGCTTTTACCACTCGGTCATTATGAGCACGACGGCGTCACCCAGGTAAGATGCAGAGTCAACACTTACCACGTGATCAATGTTTCCGTAGCTGAAATCATCTTTGTATTCGTAATCAAACACTTCCTTATCTGGGCTCATTGCTTTGATCAATTTGACCATATTGTTCGAATACAGAGTTGATGACTGCGCTGGCAATCTGCTCGGAAGGTCGGTGTATCCAATTATTGTTACTTCCTGAAAGTACGCAATGATTATGTAAATGAGTATTTTTTCATGAGCCGCGTGGTCAACACTACTTCTGATGAGTGTCTACTTTGAAACAGTCTGTACGATGCGCGTAAATAGCTTCTGGTACAAAAATTTACTTATCAATGGTGAATATTAATTACATACAGTGCGCGTGTAAGAAATTTGACCCGACTATTTGACAACTGCACTGTGAAAACGACAGCATTTTACTTCCAAATTACGAGAGCAAAATATTACAACTGTCTTTTTCGTGCCAATTTTTTGGGTCAAAAACCCAAACGTCATACGCGTCATTACCAAATGGTAAAAAAAAACGTCATCAAAAATTTATTTGTGCCGAAGGCAAAATCATTATGTACAACAAGGTAAATCCAGAATTTGTTGTCATTGCAAACGTCGCACGAAAACACGTTCGAAGCAAAATATCTACGCATACATTCACGAAACATGAATTGGAAGTCAATACAAAAGAAAAATCAATGATTTTTCTGAAAAATCAAAATCAAAAAATACCAAAAAAGAAGAGTAAAAAAATTATAAAGAAAGAAAAAATAATGAAAAATCAAAAAATATTACTAGACAAAGACATAGTATAATCGATGAAACTAAGCGGAAAAGTCCTAAACACATCATCCGCCTACCCCGTGTTTATAAAGTTCTCCTGGTCGAGTTAATTCACAGTTTCCCCCTGCTTCAGCAGCAAGGTCAACTATTACCGACCCATCTTTCATAGATTCAACCATTTCCTTCGTGATTAAACGAGGGGCTGGTTTGCCTGAACAACAAATTCATGACGTAAGCATTAAAAAGATAAAAAAAATCGAGGTAGTGTCTATAGCACCGGACCGGTTTCCATCATCAATACGCTGCTGCACCGGACTGCTTGTTTGTTTCTTTACATGACGCTGGAGTCACCCTGGTATGACGTCATCAGCAATAACTTTAAACGCAAAGATTAAGGGCAGAGAACAGTTAGGCATGGGAAATTGGGAATAGGGTTAGAGACCTTTAAGTTAATGCAACTTTGGGGTTGGCGCTTACAATTTCAAAAAAAGCTAGTCGGTGCTGTGGACACCGTCAAACATTGAACTAACAAGCAGATGTACAGAGCATAAAACCTTATTAATTATACTCGCGGTTTTACGTAACGAGTGGTGGAGTCCACCTCCACGGCATAGCGCCTGGACAACACAGCTGCGAAAAAACATCGCAGATTCGGCCGGTTCAGGTATTGACGCCAGGTTATACAACATCTTTTAAACTGTAGAAATTCCTACCAGGAATGAGTGCAGTTGTTATTATAATATCAACGTCCTTTGCCTGCTCAGCAAATAAAGCCATCTCTGCCTCAATGAACTCTTTCGACATCTCCTTTGCATAACCTCCACCGCCTTCGCCGGACTCCTCTATTTCGACCTAAACCAATTCAAACACAGTAAAACATCAAATCTTCATCACACTGACGGTATTTCACCGAAGCGTGTAACAAGTGCTGGGATCCATCTCCGCGGGTTGGAACCTGCCAACACAACTACAAAAAAACGTCGCAGCGGTGGCGAGCTGTTGGCGACTGTGTCCGATATGACCGGCCCAGGAATCGAGCCCAAGCCTTTCGCGCTGATAGCGATGTCTTTTACCACTGAGCCAATTGGGCCGGTTTAGAACAGACTCAAGAATTTTATTTAATTACTGGAGTAACTAGCTACATACTTACTCGTAAAGGCTCAGCTCTAAGCGATTTAAATTGTTCTAGCGCAGCTTCCCGAGTATCGAACCCTCGTACAATTGCTCCCATAGCCTTTGCAGTTCCAGCTGAAGCTAAACCAGCGACACCACCACCAATCACTAAAACCTTCAAATATAAGCAGAAACAAAATGTAAGAATCACTCAAAAAGCAATACTTATTATAAATTGTACTGTCATAAAATATCATACACATTAAAAAGTTATGATAAATAAGATGGCCGGGCTGACCTTCTTGCGACACGAACCACCCATGGCTCGAAACCTCTAGCACAGAAAAAGTAACCGATTCGGCAACTCATCCTAAAAATAAAGTCCGGCCCACCCAAGGCCCATTCTTCTTATGAACTTTTAATCACAAGTTTAAAATGGAATTATTTGTCAGCTGCCCAACAAGAAACAAACACAGAACTGGCCCGCTAGCAGACCATCACTTTCGCAGGAAAAACGTTTTTTAAAAAGGATTATAGCACGCTAATGCAACTCATTACAACTCGCACTATCACTTTAACTTAATGCACAATATTGCAAGGAAGCATTACCTTTGCTGGAGGAACTTTTCCGGCTGCTGTGATTTGTCCGGTGAAAAATCTTCCAAAGTTATTGGCAGCCAAAACAACTGCTTTATAGCCAGCGATGTTGGCCATAGAACTCAATGCATCGAAAGCCTGTAAACACATTTGCAATGTCTAGAAAGCTCAGCGAACAAAAAGGTACGTTTTATATAAACTGATTTTTTGTGATTTAACTTTTACGCACCTCGAATTGAACATCTAAAGATCACAGTGACAAAAATTTTGGTAGGCGTACAGTATATATCAGTTTAAGCTTCGGAAAGATTTACACTAAACTATTAACAATATAAAAAACGATACTTCATAAAAATCCAAACAGTCACCTTATTGCGAGAGCAAACAGCTGTTCAGTAGCATATAGCACACCACAATAATGTGATAGGGTGGCTGCTTGACTCGAAGACCCTATGGTCCCTTCGCAGTCTCCCTGTCCTATATTGTAATTTACTTTTGATTGTCGTCACGTGAACTTACAATATTTACGGACTAAATAAATATAATGAATGAATGAATGATATAACAGAAACAACACCAAAATTTTAAGACTTGTATAATACAAAAATATTAGGAGAGTGCACCAACTCCACAGCCTTAAAATAAACTAATTACAGTAGTTACGGTGAAAGACGTTACACTCAACTCTAGTTAACAAAGCGAAAATTCTTTTACCTGAGCTATTGTTACTCTTGGTACTTGGTCCATAGCAAAGACAGTCAAATTTTTTTCAGCAAATTTTTTCAATAAGTCAGGATTTTGAGCTGGATATACGTAACTGAATAAAGTGCTGTCTGACTTCATCGCATCAATTTCTTCAAATGATGGAGCTCGTACCTAAAAAAATGTACCACTGTCCAGATTGCCCATTTAACCTAAATTTAAAACAAAACCTCATTATACCCTGGTATACGCTTAAGCGTGTAACAAATGACGGGTCCATCTCCATGGCTTAGCATCTGGGCAACGCAGCTCCAAAGAAACGTGGCAGCAGAGGCAAGCCATTGGCAGCACTTGTCCAAGTTCACCGGGCTGGGAATCAAAACCAAGACCTTCCACGCCAATAGCAATGTTTTCAACCACTGTTCCAATTGAATTAAATCTGATATATATCATACAAAATCAAATAGACTTACATGCAACATAAGTTATAGAAAATATTTTTGGAAACTAAGATTCCTCACAAGAAATCTAACGAAGTAGACTGGTTTACATCGTATGAGCCTAGCAATTATTGCAGTAATTTATTACCCCTTGTAATCAAAACCACTTACATACTGGACAGAAAACTACACACATAGCCGTACGAAACCATCATTTCTGGGGCGTAAACTGCAAACATAAGATTACATTTATCATCATCATCATCCAGTTTCAATCCGGTTCTTTCCTCGTCACCGGAGGCGGCCGGATACACCTCATCCCTTCCCCAATCGCTCTCACACCTTCCCTCCATCTCGTTCGGCCTGCAGCTTCCTCGATCTTCAACCCGGCTTTCTCCACACTCTCTTCCACCTGTCTCCTTCATGTCATTCTTGGTCGTCTTCGCTTTCGCTTCCCATTAACTTTCAGTACCATTGCCTTCTTCAGTATATTATTATCATCTCGTCTAATCACATGTCCATACCATCTCACTCCATTCGCCTTGGCCATTCTATCCAACGTTTCCTTCAAACCCAACATCTCCATTAGCTCCTCCATACTCTTTCTATCCACTAATTTCACTTCACACATTGACCTCACCATAGTTTTTTCACTTTCAAAGTTATTGGCAGCCATGTTATCCATCCTTTCATTCTTAACGATTATACCACGATTTACACCACGATATACCATTCCTTTCATTCTCAAAGAAAACCTTCTTCCAGGTAACAACTCTACGCATTCTCTAAATTTCATCCATCCAATCCTTACTCTTGAGGTCACGGCAGTCTCACATCCACCACTAGCATTCAGCCTGTCTCCTAAATAACAAAATCCCTTCACAGTCTCCACTTCATCGCATAATACCTATACTGGTTCTTCCGTGCCATCTCCAACACCTGTGCGTCTTCTACTAAACAAAATGTCTTGCAGAACTGCAGGTCACTTTTTTCATATTCGTGCATCTCCCATGTATCCACTTCGTACACCGTGTGCAACACACAGCGTTAGACCCAACCCTTTTCTCACATATACCACAAGGATCTATTTTGCTCAATGCTATTTCTCCTTCCGTTCCGCTCACCATCATCTTAGTTTTTCCAACATTTACTTTCAATCTCTTGCCTTCCCATGCATTTCTCCACCTTTGGAACCTCTGCCTCAAATCTTCCAAAGTGTCACTCATCAGCACCAGATCATCCGCGTACAAGATTTCATTCAATAGTCCTTCTCTTGCATGTTCTGTCACATCATCAACCACAACAGCAAATATCAGTGGTAATAGCACAGATCTTGATGCACACCAACCCGTATCCCAAATTCGTCTAATGTCCCTGATCTAACTCTCACTTTTGTCCTTGAACCCTCATATAAACTTATCACTGCTTGCACCAACACTTCTGCCAATCCTTTCTTTCTTAATGTCCATTCCATCACTTTTCTCGGTACCCTACCAAATGCCTTTTCCAAGTCCACAAAACACATGTACAGCTTTTTCTCTCTTAGACGAAACTCCTCTTGCATTCTCCTAAGAATAAGCAACGCATGAGTCGTGCCCTTCCCAGGCATAACGCCAAACTGCATGTCATTTATCGTTACCAATCCTCTTATTCTGTTCTTTAACACTCTCTCCACTATTTTCACTGCATGCTTCAGCAGCTTTACTCCTCTGTATGCCCCACAATCCATCACATCCCGTTTTCCTTTAATACGAACCACAACACTTGTTTTCCATTCTTCTGGCATACCTTTCCATCAAGCACTCTCTGACAAAGCTTCTCTATCACTCCAACACCAAACTTTCCACTCGCTATCATCATTTCTATATTTAGCTACTTCTGAGGGTCCAGCTGCCTTTCTCAACCTTATTTTATTCATTAGCTTCCATCACCTCCTCATCAGTTACTCCTTCAACTGGTCCTTCAACCATATCTGCTTCTATCATCTAATCCCATTCATTCTCCACATTCATGATCTTTTCCATGGGCTTCTTCCATAATTTCCCTCAATCTTTTTCACTGACCACAAGTTTCCAATCTTTATCCTTCATGCAATTTCCACCTTCTATGTCCCTTCCCTCTTTTCTCATGAACTTCACAAACTTGAAAACGTCTTTTGGTTTGGTGCAAAGCACATTCATCTCTTCTTCCGCCTCTTCATAATTATGATTTATCCGCCTCTTTAATATTTATAAATATATAACAATTATGCTTCCAAGCCTTGGCATTACACCAACATTCTTAAACCGAAATTGTTAATGTTTATTCAAATCTTAGATTGTTCTTACTTACAAACATCAAAAAATAAATATAGCAACCAAAATCCATTCTTACTTTTAATACAATATCAGATGAAAGAGCATCAGTCTTATCTGTTACCACTGCTCCACTATCAGAATACATAGAATCTGAAAATTTTGCAGCAGCTCCCGCAGCTGCCTCCACTTTGACACCATAACCGATCTTTGATAAAATTTTCACCCCTGCAGGACTTAAAGCAACTCTTCTTTCATTTTCTAGTATTTCTCGAGGTACGCCAACAGTAATATTCTTGTATTCTTTTCCTACATTAAAAAATGTGATGTAATGAGATGTGGCTGTTGCGCCAAACAAAGAGCTCAACAATGTATGCAAGAGCATAAATACAAAACAGTAAAACACCAATAAAAAATGGATTTAAAACAGACTGTTTCGCTGTGAGCCTCTACAGGGGGGCGCTAAAACTACAAAAAACATAATCTTATTCAAACCAGATGACAACTAACAAGTCATAAATCTAAAAAACAAAAACTGGACTCTATCATAATACAGCAGTAGAGAGAACTATTGCGCCTTTATTTAAGTTTACACAACAAACCCACTTATTAAAACAAATGCAATCAGTCTATTCTAAGTTTTGCACACTTCAATTACAAATGATAAAAAACCGGATTAGCGGTATTGCATACCATGAAGCAATTACCTCTTTGAAGATTTCGAAAACTTTGACTAAATGTTCTAGATGTTTGAGGTCGGGCTGTTTGAAAAACTTTTGATGATAAAAACGAAGCTGTTGAAAAACGTGCCACAGATGCCATTATATAGCACAAGAAATTACCAATATAAATACTATAATTTACTTCTTCTATTTGCTGAAGCATAAGCAACAAGCATGCTCAATAAAAATTAGAACAGAAATAAGGAAATTTTTTATACAATAGCCCTGAGCCATCAGAAGCAAACCAATGACTTTAAAACTAATACCGTAACTGCTTTCTTTAGTTCCCTGCCGCGCATTCTGCAATATTTTAATCTGCAAATGAAATGACACTGCAGAAAACAAGCTGGAAGATTTACTTGTGCTGGTGGTAAAAGCCACAGATAGAAACAGAACTAAGTGAGCATGTTACACTGCAGCTTACACTGGTACTGGTGCTGACAGTGTCTCAGTCATTTCTCATAACACTAGACATACCGGTAGCACAAATACACACAGTGCAAAAAAGGTTGCCAGAGATATTTTCATTTATTGAAAATTGTTTTCACTTGACCGCCTCATTTTTTCGTGATTACCATTGTGCATTGCTGATCAATTCCCAACTTAAATTCAAACTCTTTGTACTGACACTGCGTAGGCCTATGCACAAATGCTTTAACTACACTGACTATGTAACTACCGCAATGCTTAGTGCTTTGCTAACACAGCAAAAGACTAATGTGAAGGGTCAGCCATCAGTACACAGATACAATTGCAATTGCGTTATCATGCGGTGTGCAGTCATGCAATACTCTAGTACAGGAGTGGGCAACTTTTCGTGCAGAGGGCCGCATTTGTAAAAAATGTTGCAGTCGCGGGACGCACAGTCTCATTACAAAAAAGGAAGTTTACTTGATGTGAAATAAAGACATATCAATATTCATATTAAACATAATATTTGTATTTCACACTTAGCAGGTACGCTTAATGCTAATTTGATTTCTAGCTGTTTCCAATTACCATATTTTGTGGACCATGGGGTGTACCTGACCATAAGATGCAGTATCAATAACCGTGTTCTCACGCATTTGTTTCATAAATATCGACCCAGTTCTCCGAACTGCAAAGTGTAAAACTCTACGTATTTTCCTCGCGCCGTGTATGACCATTGATCAAATAGCGTGAGAAAAGCAAATGTTGCAATTTGTGTGAGACGGACGTGTTCGTTTATGCATTGAACGTGAAGAGTAAAACATACTCGTAAAGAGTAACGAAAAAGAGTAGGTAGGCAGTTGAAAACATGCAGCACACTATTTTTTTGAGACTGATTCGTTGACAGCAAGAACGACAAGAAATGGGTGCTAATGCATAAGTCATGCTTATTGCAATAAAATAATTGTTTAAAACATGGTGATAAAGCGCAACGTAATCCACACATTTTCCAGGTGCCAGGAGGTCGTATAAATCAGTCTCGCACAGGCTGCATGCGACTCACAGGCTATAGTTTGCCCAGCCCTGCTCTAGTATAACCAGTTCAATGGCCAATACAAATCACACACACTCAGCAAACACCTAAGCTGCCAACTCTCTATGAAGATACCTTGGTCATTACACTATTGAGCAGCGACCAACCAGCTAGTGTTGCACCACTGCCAGCAATTGTCTACAGTTAAAACCTAATTCACAAAAAACGAACTGCACAACCACACAACTTCCTACTGCAACTGGGGTGATTTGTACTGTAAAACACCAGAAACATTTAATGTCGTTTTACTTTGGGATTTGTTACTAACTATGCAAAAATTAAGCTACATACAGTACTGCGTTGACAGGCCTTCAACTACCAGTAGCTTTGTCTATCCATCAGTCTATAGCTGCAACAACCATGTATTTTTTTGTCGATCATTTTGCTAAGTAATGGTATCCATACGGATGTTTTTTGCTAATCGAATTGAACCTGACATAGTTTCCATTCACAGCACCAGATTCAACATGGAAGATAATATATATATATACAACGACTAAACACACATAGAAGATACAAAAATAAAAAAGAAGAAACAAGCATGACCTACACATTATAACTACATACAAAATGCATGTTGCAGTTAATTAGCTATGGAGATCCAAACAGCTTTGGACCATTGATATTTGGAAATTAGATTCTTCTTTATCAATTTATTGAAGTTGAATTTGAATAAAAATTTAGACTAATGATACGCGGAATATTATTCCATATTTTAGTACCCATGAAGAAGTGCAGAAATTGCCCACAGTGAGAATTCATTCTTTGAAGATAATAATTTTTGTGGGTGATTGATCTTATATTACCGGTACATGTGTGGTGAGTATTACTGTATTAGCACTTTTGAAATATCGTAGTTATCAAAAACTTCTGGGAGGATATTATGGAAACAAAGAGTGCATAAACTTTGCTACTTCTAGCTCATATATACAGTATAGGCTATCTGCAATTTGCAGTTACATATGGGTTAACTGAAGCATGCTTTTTGTTAACTGAAGCATACTTTTAATATTTGCAATTTGCAGTTAACTGAAGCATGCTTTAATACATACCGGTATCGATTTGTCACTGTTACTGATTTCTCAACCATATCTTTTGTTTCTTGTATTTGTTTGGTCACTAGATGCTGGATGAGATAGGCCTACTAGATAAACTATCGGTACTGCTACTAGTCTAGGGCTGTAGCCAGCCTTTAAATTTTGGGGGGTTGAATAAATTTTAGGGGGGCTGAAAAATCGACCTAAATTTTTTCTGATTTTTTATTCTCATTGCTTCCCAAACTTTTCAGGCCAAGGTATTCTAGCTGAGCATTTGTGGTTTTAAAGGAAAACGCAGCATAGTTTGCCTATTATTTCCAGTAAGAATCAAACCTACAGATAATCTAGACTAAATCTTCTTTTACTTTTCCAGTTCATCACAGAAAAAATCTGATAAGCTCGTCTATGTTTTAACTTTTGTCTAAGTGTCTAAGCCAGTGGAGTCAGCTTAGTTGGTCTAATTGGCTTTCAGACCATCATTATTTTGAGTGATGGAGTTTTGAATCTATTGTCTTACAATAATGGCTGCCGTTGCTTACCAGTAACGTATTAACCAGCAGTTGTGTTTTCATAATACATTTACACAACACTCAGACATCAGTCTATCTAACCATGGTCTAACAGTGAAAATTGAAACCACTTATGCTTTTAGTATTAATATGCAAATCAGAAATATTTCTAGTCTCGAGATTTAAACTTAATATCGATTGAACATGTTGAACAGTTAAAGCAGCTAGACTGTAGCAGTGTAGACTAGGAAAAAAAATTATGGCGATAAGCCATTAAGTTAATATATCATCATTACTTTGACATGAATAGCTTGAGGGGAGGAGTAAATTCTGGGAGGCTTAGCCCCCAATAGCCCCCCCCCCCCGGGTGGCTACGACCCTGTACTAGGCCTAGCCCCAGGGCCAGGGTACACTAGCTGCCGAGCAACCCAGCCTAGGCTAGTTCAACAGCTACTAATTTCTTCTGTAAGACGTAGCATTTATAGCTAAAATTATCTTTTTGTAGCTGTTGTCTTTTTATTCTGCGGGTAAAAATGCTGTTTCGTGGCGTTTGCACAGCACGAACCTGGTCCTGATTAATATGATGACAGGCATATTGATGACCTTCGTCGTGCGCCGGTATAATATGACACGCTTCACTGCTTCCAACCAATCAACGATGAGACATGGTACGTCACGAAGAGAGTCATGGATCATAAGTGGATGGAGTTATTAATCCGTTACTTCAGTCACCTATCGTAGCGCAAAATGCATGTTTTCCTTCAGGATTTAATAAATACTGGACGGAAGTAGCTTAGGGGTAAAATAAAGTCACAGTAATTCTTAAAACTGCACGTTTCGACTACGTAGATTCATCTGTCTGTGATCATCAGAGTCTAAGAAAGTACAAAACGAAAACGTACTGCCTACCGGACGACTTGGGCAAAATACTCTCCGAATGTATTTAAATTCAAATACATAATACAGTATTTTGTGTTTCAAATACGTATTTTTTATTTTGAATCGCAGTTCGCTTAAGTCTGGAATGTAGCCCGCATCAGAACTTTGCTAGTGTACAACAAACTGGTAGATTAGAAAACATTTAAGATTTCTTAAAAACTTTCACATTCAACTGCATGCTACATTTGTGGCTTAAAAACCGCGCAGTCTCTGATTTTTCGGGAAAAAACAACTCAGCATGAGTTTTTCACGGGCGAACGGGTTGGGCAGAGAGGTTTTTTGTAGGTTTTGGTAACTGGTATAGTTACAAACCTTAAACAAAATATTCCTTCTCAGATTACCGGGAAAATAATGTTTAAACCAACCGGACTTTTCTATTCTTATCGATTGTTTACAGTGAATCTGTGACATCATAATCCAGCCTGTATTATTTTCTTGAAGGTTTTATTTCAAATGTTTTACCTTGAGCAGAACGAGGAGAGGCTTAGATTAGGAGTGTGTAGTTCTTTTGAAGGTTAGAATTTTTTTTTTTTTTTTTTTTTTTTTTAGGAAGGTGGGAGGTTGCTATGCTGCACTGATGAGACCATAATAAGGTCGAAACGCGTCTGCAGCTGCAAATTAGTGGGTTGCCATAGGGGCTTATAGTGATGTGGGTTAGTTAGGCTACCGGGAACTTAGTTGTGGATTAGTGGTTATATTTTCTTTCATTGGGTATCGTTGTTTGGGGCCAAAAACTTGAGTTTGATATAGAAGCAACCTTTAAAGGTGCTAGGTAGAATGCATTGTATGTTGATGGATTTACTTCATGGATTTGAAGTTTTAAGCACCACTGAAGAGAACTCAGCATGAATATTTAATAAATTTGCGACGTATTATTGCGCATTTTAAGACAAGATTTACAAAATGAAAGTAAATGTGGCCCGCTGAAAATATCAATCAATGTGGCCCGCTGTGCATCGCTGGGTCCCCACCCCTGGTCTAAACTCACGTTGCAGTTGTCCAATCACCTAGCTAGCTCAATTCGCAGTAAGCTAGTCTTGCTAGCACTCACAAACATGCATTATTTCTCTGCATTTGTACAACTACAAACACAATATTGCACACTGAAGCTGCTACTGTAACAATTAACAATGTTTAGCCTACCACGTTGAATAGAGATATTAAACCGATTAACGCAACCAAAAAGCCAGAGTAGTGTTCAAGAAAACGTTGCTTGCACGCAGATCTTGTTGAATTAATTAAACAGCAACCACACAGAAGAAACATCTAGGCTACGTCTGTACTTGCATCTTCCAAGCCCACGTTTTGTGATTAAAACTAAACACATGATTTAAAGTTCAAAAGATTTGATTAGCTACGAACAAAGTCTTCACAAATTGAAAACAAACAGTCGACGCACCCACAACTACATTTCTGAAAAATCATTTTCAATTTTGATTCCATTACCATTTTAAAAAAGAAAAATATAGACAATTTGCTTGAAACTATTTGAAAACAAACGGAGTTCAAATCTCCAATCACAAGAAGTTATCCCTATTTGACCAAACCAATCAAATTGTCAAAGCAAGGAAGTACACAACCGGCGACCATTGTAAAATGAGACACGCCAAGAACAGCCGCCTCAGTGAACAGCAACTATTAAACGCTGATTTCTTAAAATAGGTGTACTGTATAGTGTAAATAGTGAAGTGATACATCAGAGAGTGCAGCAGTGCTACATATAATCTTAAGCAAAGAAATAATGAAATATGACATGATTTAGAAGTGCACTACGTACCCTTACTAACGAGGAAGAGAGGAAAGACGATATACCGTAGCATAAAACGTTGTGATCAAGCACGATAACATTAGTACAAAAAAATTTCATCGGGAAACCCAGCCCGAGCATCTTGAGCAAGAACAGCGATTGCAAAACGTATTTACTTTTTAGATTTTTAGTAAAATATAATAAAACTGTAGTAGATTCAAATTCAATACCGGTTATAAACCATTTTTAACTCAAAAAGAATTTTCAACCTTCTCAGTTTTGCTTTGTCGGTAGCATGGTGTGTAGTTGTGTACATTGGCTAAGTGGCTAGAAGTGTCGTTTTTACGGCGGCCATGACCGCAAGGTTGATGGTTTAACTCCCACCCACACCTTGTTGTTGCGACCTTGGATAAGATGCTTCACGATAATTAACCCTGCTTGGTGGAATCTACCAAGTAGCAAATTAAAGAAGGCAGAAGCAAAATTCACGCGTTAAACTCGGAAACAAAGACAACTCTTAAGCAAATCTGGATTCGGCCGAAGTATGGCGCCTCCGTCGCGTTCTTGTGATAGGAGGATAAAAATGAAGAAACAACAGCAACAGTATAAAAAATCAACATGCTACGACAAAATTTTGTTGTTACGACGAAGTTGGATTGTTTTTGCCTTCTATCGGCTGGCCAGTTGCTTGTTTTGGCTTGGGGATGTCCACCGACCCGTGCTTGTCTCTCATGTGATAGCGAAAACTCTGTTTTATTCCGTATGCTTTGTGGCAAATATGGCATTCATAAGGCTTTAACTCGCAGTGAAAGATCTTAATATGACGTCGCATGTTTCCCATCTAAAATTACAGCAAAAGCTCTGAACACAGTAATGTCTTTTTCAGGATGTTTCATTTTTTCACCACTTTCGATTTAAAAAACGAGTACCTTTTTTTCCGGTGGAGTTTTGACCGCTAATTCCGAATCTGGCATTATTTTTTGATTATGACGTCATTTTGAGGTTGCACCGCGCGATTGTTTACGTCATTTTTCGCTTTTTTTCGATATTTCATAAACTACAAACGATAGACGTGTGCAACTTGCGTTAATCAACGCAGAATAGCCGATTTCCTATAAATGCTCAATAAATTTTAAACTCGTATCTCTAAGATTTAAGAAGTTATTTTGAAAAAACAAATTTCGCTATTGAACATGACGTCAAAAAAACAATATGACGATGCGACCTAAAATTCTGCGCCAACAATAAAGTTGAAGCGTGCTCATCTCTCAGCAGAGTTTCAATGCAAAAGAGTTGCGTTTCTGCGATTCGAGATTGATTGGGGAAGAAGGGGACCAGTTAAAGATGACGTAACAATAACATGTTTGTGACCTAAAAGCTATTGCAATTCTATACTGTAGCGTATAGCCTATATATATAACATTACGCACTTAATTATCTCATTTTGTAGCTAATTTCCAAGAATCCCAGGCGCAAAAAAAATTTAAAACTGACAACCTTCTTTCTAAACTTAACCTTTCGTTTCTAACTCTGTTCTACCTGAAGAATGACAGCTAACGCTACCCCGGGACAGCAGACAGAGCATGCATGCAAATCAAACTAATATTTTATTCAATATCAAATGCAAGTGATTCAGTATCGCAAAGACACGCACGAGTACGAACATCTCTTTTGTTGGGATGAAGTGGCGATTCTGCTACCACAATAATAATGGCACCATTCATTTCGCCAATGATTCGTTCCGTCGCTCTGTTGTTGTTATCGATATTTTTTCAAAACTGTGCAGGTACTTCAAAGCACCTAGCGCAAGGCGCACTTCTGCTTCTCTGGCTGAAAAAACTTCTGAGGGTAGATATACGATCTTTTAGTAAACTACTAGTGTCTACAAATGTAGGAAGAGACCCTAGAGCAACGGCTTCGTCCGAATAAGACGATGCACAGCGGGCCACACAAAACGCTCAAAAACACATTTATGGGGGATAACCTGAGTGAAGCATGCTCGAAAAAGTATTTTAATACTACTTCGGCAAGTTCAGCGTCAATTTCTCGATAAACAAATACCAAATTGCGTTGGAAGAAAGTATATTACCAGGACCTTCAGCAGCTGATAGTTTGAGATGAATTTTCAAGAATGAAAGAATAAGAAACGATTCTTTGCAGTTTAAACTTTTGGTCGTCATCCGGTTTTCAAAACTAAAAATCAAGAGACGGAGATATGCGTTGGCGGTGGTTAGTTGTCCTCCATAAATGTGTTTTTGAGCGTTTTCGCTGAAGTACCGTCTTATTCGGACGAAGCCGTTGCTCTAGGGTCTCTTCCTACATTTGTAGACACTAGTAGTTTACTAAAAGATCGTATATCTACCCTCAGAAGTTTTTTCAGCCAGAGAAGCAGAAGTGCGCCTTGCGCTAGGTGCTTTGAAGTACCTGCACAGTTTTGAAAAAATATCGATAACAACAACAGAGCGACGGAACGAATCATTGGCGAAATGAATGGTGCCATTAATATTGTGGTTGCAGAATCGCCACTTCATCCCAACAAAAGAGATGTTCGTACTCGTGCGTGTCTTTGCGATACTGAATCACTTGCATTTGATATTGAATAAAATATTAGTTTGATTTGCATGCATGCTCTGTCAGACTGTCCCGGGGTAGCGTTAGCTGTCATTCTTCAGGTAGAACAGAGTTAGAAACGAAAGGTTAAGTTTAGAAAGAAGGTTGTCAGTTTTAAATTTTTACTGCGCCTGGGATTCTTGGAAATTAGCTACAAAATGAGATAATTAAGTGCGTAGTGTTATATTATATAGGCTACGCTACAGTATAGAATTGCAATTGCTGTTAGGTCACAAACATGTTATTGTTACGTCATCTTTAACTGGTCCCCTTCTTCCCCCAATCAATCTCTAATCGCAGAAACGCAACTTTTTTGCATTGAAACTCTGCTGAGAGATAAGCACGCTTCAACTTTATTGTTGGCGCAGAATTTCAGGTGGCATCGTCATATTGTTTTTTTGACGTCATGTTCAACAGCGAAATTTGTTTTTTCAAAATAACTTCTTAAATCTTAGAGATACGAGTTTAAAATTTATTGAGCACTTATAGGAAATAGGCTATTCTGCGTCGATTAACGCAAGTTGCACACGTCTATCGTTTGTAGTTTATGAAATATCGAAAAAAAGCGAAAATGACGTAAACAATCGCGCGGTGCAACCTCAAAATGACGTCATAATCAAAAAATAATGCCAGATTCGGAATTAGCGGTCAAAACTCCACCGGAAAAAAAGGTACTCGTTTTTTAAATCGAAAGTGGTGAAAAAATGAAACACCCTAGCCTTTTTCCGCGAATCCGTCAACTCGACAGAGAAAAACACACTACTATGGTACTAGGTTGTGTTCAACACCAGCTGGTCGAAGGCCCAGAGGCCGTACCAGAATTTAACGGCAAGATTACGTTGAAGATCTAAGTTGGTCTCGCGGTGGTATTCCACCAGAGTATCTACCCTTTGTCGTGGAGGATCGAGAGAGATGCTTGGAGGCTCCAACTAGGGAAGCTGCCTCCGCGGGAGAAGAGTGTATTTATTACAAAAAGATGTAATCTTTCTAGAACCTGAACATTAATAGCGGGTTTCATGGGAGGAGGGGACGCAAGTAAATTTCCGTGACGCCAGTGGATGTAAACTTACTTGCGAGAAGCCACGATGACAAATCGGACATTCATGTTTGTGACATGATCTACGATGACGAGTATAAGCGTGTATGGTAGAAAATATACGAGAACAATTCTCGCATCTGTGTAGTCTCGGCGTAACTGAAACAAACAGTGAATCAACATTAAACACTATGGTCAGAGTCTACCTGATGAGCGGGCAAACCGCAAAATTTTTTAGTGCCTATCTAGATATGAGAAAAAAAGAGATTGAAAGACGCTCAATAGGAACAACCACAGTGCACACTGCACAACCATCTACCTTCTATGTTTTGTTTTGATCCTAAATTTTCTTTTGATGAATCGACAGGAAACTGCGGAAGAAGAGCAGGCAGCGCTGACCCACTCACCATCGAAAATCGACTGCCACCTGCAAAATCAAACCATATCATACTGGCAGTATTACGCTGAAGCGTGTAACGAGTGGCGGGATCCATCTCCGCGGCATAGCGCCTGGACAACACAGTTGCGAACAAACGTCGCAGTAGTGGCGAGCCGTTGGCGACAACACGTCCGATTTGAGCGAACCAGGAATCGAAGCCCAGACGTTCCGCGCCGACAGCGATGTCTTTCACCACAATGTCAACCGATTACTTATCTATTTACAAAATTACCGGAGAAATTTTGTAATGTCTTGTCGCTTGAAGTTTCGCTTTTTGATCTTCTTTCCTGCAAAACGTTATTAAAAAATTAGTCAATAAAAACGCAACACACTCTCGGGTTAACATTGACGCAAAAGCATATACCGTCATTACCGTATAATGTATTTTACGGACAAGAAAGCGCACTGTCAATAACTTGCTTTGTTTTTTTTTTATATATAAACTGCACCGGATTACATGACACAACGGTTTTTAAGAAATGTCGGGTTACCGCGTAACGCCGATTAACCAAAACACGAAACATTTTTATGGGTATAGTATTTTTACGAGTACAGTAAAATGGCACCTGATCCATATATGAAGCGCGCTGGCTTATTAGGTGCACAATCAATTTTTGAAAAACAAAGGATTTATAGCGCGCTTTATTGTACGTAAAATTCGGCGATTCAACTTCAAGCACAAGCCCATGACTGGCGGGTTAACACATTGCCTTTAATGTTATACAAAAACTTTACCTTTTTCTTGCTTGATTCTGCACCATCTTGGCCTCTTTCCTGTAAAAGAATCAAAATTAAAAAATCAAATCTTTATCATACTCGCGGTATTAGACCGAAGCGTGTAGGGAGTACGGTGTGACGTGGCTCAGCTCCGCGGTTTAGTGTCTGGACAACACAGCTCCGCAGAAACATCGCAACGGTGGTGAGCCCTTGGCAACACTGCGTCCGATTTGATCTGGGCGGGATTCGAACTCTCGATCTCAAACTCAAGACAAAGCATCGTTTTACTAAAGCTCTAAGCTTAAAGTTAAACAAACAATATCAAACGTAGAACAACATTACCACATTTTCCAAGGCAGAACGAATGCTTTCAATTCGTTGAATCGTCGGCATGTTGATTTCATTCTTGTCACTTGCACCCGAAACGTCAGTAATGTTATCTGTAGAGATATCAACTAATTAAACGTAAATGCGTCCAAATCTTTATTCTACTCGCGGCATTACGCCGCAGCGTGTAACGAGTGGCGGGATCCATCTCCGCGGCTTAGCGCCAGGACGACACAACTCCGAAGAAACATCGCAGCGGTAGCAAGCTGTTGACGATACTGCGTCCGATTTGACTGGTCAGGAAATCAAACCGCAGTTGATATATCAATATAAAGAATTTCAAATAACGAATCAAGCTTGAATCTGACACGCTAGCTACGTCACTAGTCAGTGCGACATGGGTTCGAATCCCACTCGTAATAGATTCATCTACAGGAATATTAGACTATCCGACCTGATGCTTGAGTGGATGGGTCAGTGAGATAGGCAGCTGGAGATGTGATAGTTGGATGAGAAAGTGAAGTTGAAACTTGTTGAAAGGTTTCTAAAAGATTGCTGCTTGTGTTGGAAGCAGACGCTGCAAAACTGATGACGAAGAATGGAATTAATACTCATAGCAAAACAACTGAAGTCAACCACACAGCCTTGAATCGAGACTTAACAGTGCACCAAGGAAAACTGCGACGTGCGTTTTTCAAGTCAACAGCAACATCAAAAATTTGACTAAGATGCAGCAAAGTCAGTGAGCTTTTGCGTCACTAAAACTTGAAGATGTGGACAGGATAATTGCACAAAAAACAACCTTCCTATAACAACATAGAGGGATGGACTAGATATTCATCAGCGAATTGCATTGTTTCGTCAGTAGAAAAGCATTTCATGCACTTTTTCATGTTAAAGATCTTTTAAATCTGGCAGTTTGCTCAAAAAAGTCACTAATACAGCTGCAGCTCAATATAAACAAAAAACATACAAAAATAACAGCGTTTAAAAAAAACATTCAGAAATAAATTGATTGAACTTACTTGAATGTATCAGTAATTTGGTTGCCTGATTCCCGACTTGTGATCGGTTCAAAAGGATAGGCGGACATAGAGGGAGGTGTGACGTTTCGGCTTCTAGCCGCTTCAGTCCGGGCCTGGTTGATCTCATGTCCATGGGCAGATTTGATGTGATACTGTAAGGACTGGCGTATAGCATAGCTGAAAAAATCATTAACAAAAATTTTTGCAGGAACGAGGTTTGAATCATTTCAAACGGCCGCTAATCTAGTGAACGTAACTATTTTTGTACTTGAAAAACAAAATCAAGTCTTGGTTATACTTGCGGAGTTGCGGTATCTCGCCAAAGCGTGAACAAGCAACGGAATCCGTCTCCGCGATTCAGCGACTGGGCAACAGAGCTTCAACGAAAAATCACGTCGGTGGCGACTTTGACCAGCTCAGGAATCAAACCCCAGACCTCCGGCACCGATAGCGCTAAAACAACAATCTGTCCTACCTTCGCCCACACATTGAGCATTTGAATCGCTTGTCCGTCGTATGTTTGATGAGGATGTGTCGTTTCAAGTTGTTTTTGTTATTAAAAACTCGACCACAATCCGGACAGGTGTGGTTCCTGCTGCTACTGCTCTTTGGCTTGGGGTCTTTTGGAGATTTGCTACACAAATCAAACTTTAACATTCTCAGTGACAGCACGGGGGTTACAAATCCTCAGTTCTAAACACGACTAGAGCCTATTGCCTTTGACATATAAAATGACGATGTCCTTCCAGGTTGCTGAATAGGAATACTTGAATGGCGTGTGACGTACCTTCTGTTACGTACCACTACGGTAAAATTTTCTTGGGCATACAAATCCAAACGGGTGGTGGTTTCACAAAGGGTCAATTTTTTAGAAGAATACTCCTTTACCAGAATGCGATTGATGAAAACTAATACTTTGGAACAGCGTTGTCCCGCTCCATGGTACCCTATCAGCAAATACTTGAAGTGTGCCTAAATCTGATAGTGCTAGCTTACAGCGCGGTCTCCCTCAACATACGCAGCCAAATGTTTTGATCTATAAGTTAACACGCCATGGCTCTCAGCTGCAAGCCGGGGCAAACACAAGTGTTTAGCGTCAAAAAAGATGGTATTGTCTAACAAATGAAGTGCACCCTTTCAAAGGTTAAAGAGTAAAGATGCCTATAGTACACAAATGGTAACAGGGAATGCCAAAATGAAAGGTAAAGTATCCCTACGCGCTTCACTGAAAATATTGTCAAGCGAGCTGCTAATAAAGTTGCTCGTTTCTCAGAGAGAGAAACTGGTCGAATTTTAACGTTTTGATCAATGTAATTTGCTTCACGCAAACTTTTTTTAACAAGAAAATGACAAATAATTTTAAGCTGGCCAAACAACAACCTCATTTAGAATTGATAGATATTGAGGAATATTGCTGTAGTATTAGGCCTAAGCGCCGAAATACAACAAATATGGGACAAAAATAGCTGCAGGGTAAAAATTGAAGCCACAGTAAACCTAAAAACTGACGTTTGACAACATATGCTGTCACCAGCTGCAGTGTAATCTCAATTTTGCACAGCTTTCCTAACATTATTGACGGAGACAGCTGAATCGATGTCGTCGAAACGTCCAGTTTTAAAAACTACAGTGGCTTTATTTTTCCTCCTTAAGTATTAAGCCTGTTGTTGCTCTCGTTTCGTTCGCTATATCTCACCTTGTTGAAGGCTTGCTCACACTGGCGACAGTCTGATGTTCGGTGTAAAAATGATGCAAGGCATCTGGCAGATTGGTGAAGTATTTAAAGCATTCTTTGCAAGAATACACAGAAGGCTGAAAATACATCAAGTCGTTATTATAATCGCGGTATTACATTGAAGTGTGCAACGAGAGAGGCGAAGTCCATCTCCGCGGCTTTGCGCCTGGGCAACACAGCTCCGACGAAACATGGCAGCACGATGAGCCTTTGTGTCCGATTCGACTGGCTCGGGAATCGAACCCCAGACTTTCAGCACAGATAGCGATATCTCTAACCACTGCGCCAACCGGCCGGCATCAACCTCATCACAAAAGAAACATTTGTACCTGGCAAGCAAGTGGACTTTGCAGTACAGAGTTAGGCGAGGTGAGGAGAGTGGCGGATGGTACAGGGGCTGGTAGAATTGATGATGCAGTGGTACTGGCACTGGAAATAACATCGTGCAATCGACCCCATTCCGCTGTGCTCATCGTTGATTTGAGAGATTTCGGAGACATAGAGAAAACAGAATGAAGCTGAAAACAAAATGCAAATTATTTAAACATTATACTGGTGATATTGCGTGGAAGCGTGTAACGAGTGGCGGAGCCCATCTCCGCGGTTTAGCGCCCGGGCAAAACAGCTCCAAAAAAACGACGCAGCAGTGTCGTTGGCGTTGTTGGCGACATTGTGTCCGATTTGTCGGCCCGGGAATCGAACCCCAGACGTCTTACACTACGGCAATGTCTTTGACCGCTACGCCAACAGTGGAATTGGATGCGAATTACGATTCTCTCTTCACAAGTACTATTGCTGTCTCTCATTAATTCTTGTAGAGGATGTTCATTTTATCTTCGATAAATATGCAGCGCGTAGAAGGCCGACAGATTAGACAAAGCGTCATGATAACATCGCCATGATTAGCAAAGCGCAGACGAATATTACCTGCGTCTGTTCAGTAGGAGTAGATGTCTTGGCAAGAGGAACAGTGGAAGATTTATCGCCTGGATTAGACGAACTGGAAAGACAAAATCAATATAAAAATGTAAGATAATCGAGCAGTTCAAAGCGAATATGCTACGTAGCTGAAACGCTGTGTTAGTTTAACAAGAACAGGAAGCGCGGCAAAGCTATTTGTGACATCATTTCCGGTTCTATTTACGACAGACGACTCGTGTGTTGCACCTTCAGTTAAATTGTATAGATACTGTCCGGTATTTCCAATAACCATGCTTTAAAACACAACCCTTACTTTTCGCTCTGTATCGCTTCCATGATCAAAGACGAATCCGATCCAAAAATAGCTCCCAAGGCCTCAAGGTTTCCTTCAAAAGATAGAGGTTCCATGATTGGGGGATTTGATGATTTATTAGCATTCTCCGGAGACATCATTGACGTCACTGGTGGTGACGTCAGACTTTTCGTTCTGCTTGACTGATTCGCAGTCACGCGTCCAAATATCGAGGCAGGCGACACCGTAGCTGCTAATAAAAGTTCTGCTTTAAATTCACTCGCTGACATAAAAAACTATCTCACAAAATTTAAAGTGTTGTTTGTCAGGCTATTCTGGCTGCCTAATTTTTCATGCGCATAAATCTCTATTTCATACATTCTACTTACAGCTCGGATAATCGAGAGGTAACAGCGTCAGCCTCTGGCGTTGTAAACTAGGGTTTGATTTCGAGTCGGGCCAAACACGGCCAAACCAATGATAGGAAAGGTACTTAGCGGGATTCTCCCATCTCAGAGTGGTAGACAGATGACCGGCAACTCCTAAGCGAGCTCGTTATATCGCTTTGATCGCTTTTTCGTGATAAGAGGATAATTATGCAACTAAACAAGACAAACTTCCGTCGAAGAAACTCTCTTCAAACGTCAAAACTACTTGAGTCAAACTACGTTGGTTATTTACAATCATCGCAATTATCAGGCGAGCCAAGTTGTGGATACCAGAATCTTTATTCATAAATCAAAAGTGGTTGTAACCCGTGCTGCGAACTCGCATTATTTCTAGTCAAGTTTCTAAAAATTTGCAATCCACTTCGAGTTTGAAGGCCTGGTTTTAATACAGTCATTAGTATTCAAACACTGTTACGTTTTATTCCAACTTACAAATACTGTGGGTGGATGGGCCAGCTTGCTCAGACGTGAAAACAACGTTAGACGAAGGAGATCTTTGAATTTTCTTTGGAAACCCTTTCTTCTGGGTCCGCCCCATTTTCTGCTTTGCATCTACACAACAGAAAACATTACAAAATCAACATTTGACTAGACTTCGCTATATTATTTGTCAGTTACAAGAAAATGAAATAGTAATAAAAAAGAAATGCTTTAATCAGCATATTGTCGTGATAGGTGAACTATTATTTTGTATTTAGTTGCATATTTATCCTCCCATCACGAGAAAGCGTTATAATGAACTTGCTCAGGAGTTGCCGGCCACATGTCAGACTACCACCCAAGATGGGAGAATCCCGCCAAGTGTCTTTCCAACGGAACAGCAAGTAAACTAGCTGGCTTGTTCTCCACACTGCTTCTTTAATGCTGAACGTCAAGCAGGGAATGCCAATATTAAAGTCATTAGATGTACATGACTCGGAATCAAACCACAGTCTACAGCTCCAAAGGCAGACAATCTTACCACTCGGCCATCTGAGCTGCTTCAAGTTAAAACTGTGACGAAAGTGGGTTCTTTCCTTCAGTGTTAAAAAGCCATTTATGTTATATAAATCAAATGCAAAGTTATTTCAGGATACATCAATGCAAAATGAACGAATACAAGCAAAACCTATCACAATTTTTCTAGCCAAGAAAGCTCATGATTCTAAAACATTGCATAGTAAAAAACTACTACTAACGAAATAACGCTTTGCAAAACGCACACAATCAAATGCTGGAAAAACTATATTATTAAAAAAATTTCAGCAGCATGGTCGAATTGAAACTCATATGCGTTCTTACTTGTTGCCTGATTAACTGTGTAAGACATAGCTGCATGGGAAGGTTGTTCTAACGAATTAGAAGATTTTGAGAAGGGGGGTAGGGATTGTGATGGTTGGTAAGATGGATCATCGTCTTCTGATCTTAGATCAACATAAAGAACACTTTCGGACAAGTTGCTTTGCGTGACAATAGTGTCAGAAGATTGCTTACTACCAACTTTATGAATGCTGGGAAGTGCAAAATTGTCATCCAGAAGCTTCTCACAAGCCTAAGAAAAACATGGGCTACTCAATTAGTCCATTCCCGAAAATACAGTTCAGTCGAAATCATAACACAAGCAGTAGTCAAACTTGAACTTCATATAAACATCCACCAAAATTTCAACTTTCATTACAAGTTTTTGATTCAAGACCATGCCATCAAAAACCAAACCTACTTTTTGGCACGCACAAATGCCAAACACACCAACAAAAAATTTACTTACATTCAAAACTGACAAAATTTGCAGTTTTCTTGCTGTTCTCATAATTTCACGAACATTTTCGGCAAATATATGCAGTTGCGAGGAGTAGAGATAGTGTAAGATTGGCACAAAAGTGTTGAGAGTGATTGATGATAAATGAATGGTAGTAACATTGCAAGCCTGCAAAACAGCAACAAATCACAATCAACAGATACTGGGAGGGTGCTAAACACACTTAAGCAAAGCATTAGTGGGCAAATAAACGTCAACTAAAAAGTGGCAAAAGCTGTTCAAAATGTTAGAAGCCAAGAGTGAGGTAAATAGGTTTAAAAATCAATGTTTTTAGAGCAAGTATTTGCAAAATTTAACTCCCACACAAGCCTTATCGTAGCGTCCTTATCTAAAATGGTTTGTAAAAAATATCATCATTTCTTTAGGAGCAGAGTAAAGCACTGGAAACCTTTACTAGAGTATGACCGGATTCCGATAAATTGTATATATTTTTGTTGAATTTTGAAGTTGTAACAAAAAGATAAAAATGTAAACTTACAGGAATGCAACTCAATATTTCTATCCTACCTTTGATCCTGCATTATCGGATTGTTTCCCTTGGTCAAAAAGAGCACAAAAATATCCACTAAAAGCTGCCAAGACACATCTATGTGCAGGAAAACTCACATTTTCAACAACCAGAGATAAGTCACACAAATGAGCTTTTTTCTGTTGCTCATACAAAGCCTGAAAATAACAACAAGAGCAAAAATTAAGAAGGGTCCTTTTTTTAAGCCGAATCTTGCAGTGGATGGTTTAAAAGCAGCCAGCAGAAACAAGTGTTCTAAGCTATACGCCTCTTAAGTAAAACAACCACGGGAGCATGATGTGATTTAGCGAAAAATAAAGAGCTGCAATTAATGTTGGAGGTAAGTCTACCCCAACTACCAACGTTCTATCTACAAAATAAAAACATTTTTCTACTGATTTAATTAAGCATAATTTCTGTAACAATCTAGTATACATAGGCTATTTTTTGACAGATTCATTTAAGGCAAAAAAAAAGATTTTGAAGGCAATTTTTTCAACTTTCGATTGAGAGAGCTGCCTAGAATAATAATTTTGGGCAAAATTCAATCAAACTGTTCAAAATTTTGGTGGAAAATGAAAGTACCATGTTCTGGAAACTCTAATTCCAAGCAAAACCTTGGCCCAGCATTTCTTTACAACCATAACAACTTCGAGAAAATTTTTAAGAAAATCAGATTTGCACTTGCTAAATAGTGGAACAGCCGTTTTCAGTGATTTTCTGATTATTGTGAATCAAGATGAATTACTGCATCAACAAAGGTGGACCTTGTAATAATGTTTCATCAAAAATGGCAGTTTCAAAAAGCTCTTTGTAAGGAGCTGATATACAACAAGCTGCCACGAAAAATGTGAGAGCCTCTGTTTGAAAGAGTTCTGAAAAGCATTTTAAAACATCAGATTTTCATATATTATATACTGTATCAATAATCTTTTGTTTCAATTGGATTTTATGCATTTGTTTTCTTATCTTTTGGTCCTCATTGGCAGTTGGTTATGTGTCTGAGTGTGAACCATTATGTTGCATTTACTAAATAAAAAGGTTTAATGCAATTCTGAAATATGCTCTTGACTAACTGTTGCTATTGCGACATTATAACTACCAGGGATGCCAGAACGTCCTAAGGCAAGGGGGGGGGGGGGGGGGGGCAGTTTTTTCAGAGGGCACTTTTAACACCAACGTACAGTCAATTATCATCAGCATTGTTTTTTAATGTTGTCAAACACTAATTTTAAACAGAGCCAGAGTAATTAGGCCTATATCGCATAAATACTAAAAAATAACAACTAAAACATTATGCGTAAGGCCAGTTTAAGAATGTAACACCTAAATGTAAAACTTCGTAAAAATATTGAAAAAAATGTGAGCAATATTTTATAGGCTATATACAAAGCCACATATGAATGATACGACGTGCAGCACTAAAAATAAATTTTGAATTCTGTTTTTAATTGGCTAAGACCGAAACAGCTTTACTTTTCAACATTTTTCCCACAAAAAAATACATCTTTTCACAGGATACCGTATTGCAATCATCGACGAACAAAGGTTCCTTCATGGTTAAAACAACAAGGTTAATGGGGGTTGGTTCAGCCAAATTACGAAAAAACTCATGCTATTATTAATCAAAAAAACAAAAAGTTATTCATTCAAACAGAAAATTAAAAAGTTACAAAGAATCATATGTTATATACACAAAGAATCAGAATTCAACTCTTTCAAATTAATCACAGTCAACGCTTTAAGGAAATCCAAAATAAGCGAGAACCAATAACTGCAACGAATTCGCTAGTGATTGCTTTTAAATCCACTTAACCCATTAGATTTGGGTGCTCGACACCGCTGAATTCGGTTTTTAGTCCTTTTAGGCACGGTTTTAGTCGAGCACGAGTCCAAGTCCAAGCCAGTTGTATATATATAAAAAATTCAAGACCGCATCCTTGTGTTAAACAGGAAACCAGAATATACGCTCCTAAAATTTCTTCGCCTGTATTTATTGCTACCTGCTGGGATTGACAACCAAATTGTTGAAAATGATGTATGATATACAATAAAAACGCAAACTGTAAAGTTATAGAAATGCTAAACGTAACGCAGGAATTTTTACTTGCATGCTTACACAAAATACCCAAAACCGAATATTGCAGTAATCCTGGCTAATGAAATTTGATACCGCTACCTCAATGCCTCCACCTGTGCGACCTCATCTGATGGCTCAAACATTTGCTCTACAACAAAATCAAACTGATTAAGATGTCCATTGTGTCAGGCCTTTTTTCTCATGAACAATTAATGGACGAATTATATCAGACCACAATGGGAATTCTTTAATTTCGCCGTTCTTTACTTTTACACTTACAGTTAAACCATGGCAACACCTTCACAGCTGCTGCTCGCCTGCATGAAACAGTGAGTGAGAAGTGATGAAAACAACGTAATAAAAACTTAGTAGACAAAAATCTCATAGTATCGATATTTAACGTTAAGAGCATGATAAGTTACGTTACTACACCACTACCTCCGAATACTAAATTTATCATACATTGAAAAACTAAAAACCTCACCATCAGGCCTACTCGCATCATTTTTTTCACAACTCAAAGTCCAAGTCACCAAAAAAATAACGCGAGTCCAATGTAAACATTACAAGTCTGAAAAACTGGAATCGAGTCCTACTGAAGCTGGAATAACTGCAGACAATGAAAGCGAAACTGAAACTACTGATACCTTCGCTATACTACAGAGCAGACATATTACTTCGCTACTATCCCAAAGGAATGCATGCTAAAAGCAGTACAGCCCCCTTTGCCCCCCCAGTCAAAAAGGCCCCCCTGACCCCCATTCCGGCACCCCTGATAACTACAATGCCAACAGCTAAAATTCTACATATGAAGTGTTTTAGTCGACTAAATCTCTACACACCATAATAACAAAGGACAAGCAGCAACATGATTTATGACTTTTTGCTTTGTGTCTTTGTAGATGCAAAAACGAGATGATAAATTGGACTAATAAAAATGTATCTGTTTGCACTGAAACAGTCATCAATTTATCAACTACATAACAACTTTTAACACAAAAAACGTTTAAAATATATAATAAAAATTTATGTTCATTGCGGTAATCAAAAAAGAAGCTCAATTACAACAAGCGAGAAGACTTTGAAAGAGTTAGTGCGAAGTCCATCACCAAGATAGTGAACTAGTCTAATATCTAAACATTACGATAACAACACATTACATATATAAACTTCATGAACCACCTTAGAAAAGATGCTTTTACACTGAACTCATTTCCTTCCCTAGCTCCTAGTTCTAGACTGCCAATAACTGTACGGAAGCCGTTATTTCACCAAAAATTGCGGTTACCGAAGTTCGAAAATCGTGGTTGCGAAACCGCAAACATCCCCTAACGGTTCCCCTACTGTGAGAGTTGCACTACAGGAACCATAAAATGGTTACGCAACTACGATTTTCAAACTTCGATAACTGGAATTTTCGGTGAAATAGACACTTCCTAACTGTACCAGTACCATATATATAGTCCAGATTATTATTGACAACATTATATTTGCACATACCTTCAACAACTTGCTTCCATGATCTTCCAAAATAAGTGGAATACTTTTGAGATAAATACTGTTTTCCATGCTGAAGATTTGACACAACCAAGGTAGGCACTAGCCTAGGCTTATTTTAAGATTTTATTTCAATTACCGTCATCCAACTAAAAGAAATATCGTTACTGGTGTAGGTACTGTATGTTTTAATGATTTTTTTGCATTGCCTTTCAAACTGCATGCTTATCCAACCAGATTTGCTACTGGTGATAGTTATTCCATAGTACGATTTACAGTTTAACAAATCAAATTCGCAACGCTCAGTTCATTATCAAGGACCAGTAATTTGCAATGAACTGCCAACTTAAATAAAAAAATTCACCCATAAAAATACGAAGAATTCCATAACCCGAGTAAAGGAATTTCTTCATTTAAACCAGAAATACAGAATAAATCCTTATATGCATCAGTGCATAGAGTTTACACTTAGCAGCTTAGAATTTTAGTGACACTATATTCCTATTCCACTGTGATATTGCGGTTTCTCTAATCATGGAATAGTGTGGCATAGTATGGAATAATATGGAATGGTATGGCATAGTATCGAATAGTACGGTAGCCCATCAGGAGTATGGCATGGTATGGAATAGTAAGTAAGGCACTGTGATCTAGTATGGCAGAACTGGGCAATAGGACGTTTGGGGCACTAGAGTAAAGGGGCCCATATAAAGAGTTAAATTTGGGGTGAATGGCCCTCAGGATAAATGTACCTCAAGCCTAATTTAGGGCAAAAGGACCTCAGGACAGGACGATTGAAGCAATAAATGGGCCCTAGGAATAAATGGGCTATTTTAGAGCACTGGAACATATCCTATGCATAAACGGGGCTCTAGGACCAATGGGCCTCAAGGCATTTGGGGCAATAGGGGATATGGGTCTCAGCATGTACTGGTCTCTGGGACAAATGGGCCTAATTAGGGTTGGGACAAAAGGGCCGTTTGAAGCTTTGGAGCATATGGCCTATATGGGATTCAGCACATTTGGAGTAGGCAACTATGCACATTTACTAAGCCACACTATTTCATACATTGCCATACTATTCCATAAATAGACACGCGTGATATTGTGCTATCATTACCTCTGCTTGTGACAATCATATACTGTTTGCGTGAGTGATAAGAGTCTTATGCTGTAAGAAAACTGTGAGAAGCTGCAGACACAACGACTGTGCCAAATTCTCCTGGAATTGGACTAAGGTCATTTCACAGCCTCTCACACTGTCACAGGATGGACGACAATGGAACATTACGCTGTTGATATTTTTTCTCTATGTTGCTGCATCTTTCCAAATAAAAATAAATGCACTCTCTCTTATACTATGTACTGGTAGTGGTAGGCAGGTAGGCTACCATGCACAGTGCAGTACCATAACAGAATGCAACAGCTACCGTACCTATAACAGTATAATGTAGGTCTAAGTTCAAGCCAAGAAAATACGGTAACAGAATAGTTCAAAGTATACAAAACAATTACCGGCAATGTTCCCTCCAACTGCTAAGGTGCAAAATTTGATAAAATAAGAAACTTTGGGCAAATTTTTCAACTTTTGCACATTGCTATAATCAGATACCGGTAATGATTTAAAAGCAAATCACCGGTAGTTCAAAGGGCTCAATTTTTTTTGTCAAATAAAAGTGTTTTACCATAGAAACTCTTCGTTTGAACAAAAACTATTCCAAACCTAGAATTACACCCTATAAACAGATAAATGTTTGAGCAAATTTTTAGTGATTTTCATATTTGGGGAAATTTGCACTAGGCAAAATCTTAGACTGTTACGGTGTTAGAGGGAATAGTGATTATCGCTTTACCGAAATGTAATAATGATACGCCCGTTAGTAACAACAACAACAAGTAACAAGCATTTTACATGAAGTATTAGTACATGACTTTGTTTTATTGCATTATTTTACGTTTTTATCCTCCTGTTTTCATCCATGTTATGTCGAAGTGAATTATTGTTGTCCGCCTAGATAACCTTGCTAGAGTGCTCGCACCAACGCAAGTGTTAAGGCGGGATATAAATATGTCATTATCATTATTATTATTTACCTCTCACATTCGCAGAATTTTTCACACTGCACTTACGGCTTCAGAATGAAGACGTTTGCATCGGTCGTTTAAGAGCTGGTTGTTCAATGTTCATTCGCAAATAATTTATTATGAAAATTCAAAGGGAATTTGAAAAAATGGTTGGCTGCTCGTTAGGGGCCCAGTAGGCCTTGTTACGCTATCACAAAAAACGCCTAGAAAATGGATTTCGTGATACCCACCGAAGAACTGCATGAAACTTCGTAAATTTGAAGATTAAGAAATGCTGAATTTAAATCTCGTGTCTTCCGTGTCCAACAGGTGCCGTTACGTCATAATGACGTCATAAAGACAAAAAGAGCTCTTTTAAAGATGCAGAAATTCCACACACTTAAAAGCCTCTTAAATTTTTTTGTGGTTGATGTAAACGCATCAGACCACTTTCAAAGTAATCTTTGGTTGACAGACTATGTCCATGCCAAACTGTGACGTTATAAGTTGATGACGTCATAACCTACAAGTAACAGATTTTGTAAAAACAATTATTTTTTCTGGATGGGGTTTATACAGTTCCTTGTAACTTCGGTTGTAGTACGTTTAACAAGCTAAAAATTGGTGTGAAAAATTCAAATATACATATTATCACATCTGCAAAATTTCGACCAGTTTTATTCAGTAGTTTTTTTGCTATTGACCTACAATGATTACATATTAACCATTAGCTTAAACCGCAACCAGACCAGAAAATAAATAATCATATTGAGTAATTGCTTCCAACTTCTTGTGTTAGTAATACAAACACTTTAAAATAGTTTGGAGACATCTCTAGTCAATAATTTGCATCTATTTCAAATACTGACGTCATAAGTTGATGACGTCATGACTCACAAATAAGATTTTGCAAAAAATATATTTTTGCTAGACAGGGTGTATATACAGTTCCTTATAACTTCATATATAGTAGGCCTACGTTAAAAAGCTGAATTTTGGCTTGGAAAATCTAAGTATACATATTAACACATCTGCAAAACTTTGACTAGTTTGATGGAGTATTTTTTTTTTTCTTCTATAGACGTACAACAATTAGTTATTTACCGCTAGCTTAACGCGCAATCATACAAGATAGTAAATAATTGTATCGAGTAATTGCTGCAAACACTTAAAAATAGTTTGGGACATTTTCAGTCAATAATTTGCTTTTGTGCCAAACACTGACGTCATAAGTTGATGACGTCATATCACCCATAAGTAAAAACTTCTTCTGAACAGAGTGTACATAAATTTTTTAGCCACTATTTTCATTAAAAAACAATGTGAAACTTGACGTGGATAAATTAAGCATACGGTACATACTGGCACACCTGCAAATTTTGTACAGTTTTATCAAATACTTTCTAGGTTACAAGACGATTATCCTACTCTCTAACAGCTGATAACTTTACATTACTTCACGTATTTCAACTACTGCATCAAGTTAACGCTAAGGAATTCAATTGGTATAAATTAAGCACTTCAAAGTATTTTTTTAATGTAACCAAAAACAACATACCGGTACCCTTTGCGTCAGTTTTGTGCAATTAAATAATGGCATCATAATTCTCGAAAGAAATATATTTTACGATAAAGAACTTTATTGGATCAGAAAATTAATTTTATCAGTTACTGTTCGTTGCTGCCAATCTACTTTAAAAAGATATAAACATAAATTTTTACACCGTAATATATTTTCATTGACTAAATTTCGTATCTAGCTAAAACACCTATAGGCTACATTGATAAGCAGGTCTTATTACTTGAAAAACAAAGAGAAATTTGGTGTGAATAAGCTATATTAAATTTCGTTACATTAAAATAAAACCTTTAGTTAGGACAAACACATTTTAACATTATTCAACTAGCTGCAAATTGGTTGTCATCACTATCATCGTCGTCATTACTGACATCATTCACTAGTTCTACTTCAATTACGGTCTCCGAATCATTTTCACAAACAACGCAAGAGCAGAGTTCGGTGCATGATACGCCGTTTCCAACGCAAGAACACTGATTTATTGTCTCTGTTAACAGTCTGCTCAATCACTTGATCTGCGGCTGTTGCGAAAAATCCGTATCGCTCTTGTTGCTGAATTGCAAATTCACCAGCACGTAAATGCTCAAGAGCAAATGGGTGTGCTTTTTCAAATTCACGCATTTCATGCAAATAGACAGGAACGTAGCGAAAATAATTCACACGATCGTAGGCAAGCAGCCAAGGAGTTATCTTCTCCAAAGTATTTAAATGACCTTCCCAATCTAATCGACGGGTACAACTAATAAAGTGTAATAAAGTAGACATCAAATGGCTGCAACAGGGCAAAAGTAGGGAAAGCAGAGGCTTGCGTAGCACAAAACATGTCGTAATTGCTTACAAAATATTGAAAGACATCTTCCTGAAGTGGATGGAAAAGCAGAGATCATCGCCTCGTCAAGTCACTAATTTCTTTTTTTTTTCACATATGTTGAATGAACTTGATGACCGCAACGCTTGTATGGACAAACTTTCAATTCTTTCAGTAGAATCATCTTCTGGAAATATTCTTTTAGAATTCGAACATACGCGCCTTTCAATACTTCTTTCATTAGTAAATCGAAAATAGCATTATTGATGAAAACCATGTCTATGGGCGCTCGGTGACAGATCAGTTAATGAATGTATATCCCATATAATTGTAAATTTTTAGCAGCAATAACTTTTTCAGTACAATCCAAACTCAGCCATTTATAAGCACATTACTTTAGAGTGCTGAAACTTGTTGCAGTAAACTTTTTTGAATCACTAGACGTCATCATAGTGAACAATTATGCATTTCATCAAATCAAAATCAAATCTTCATTATACTCGCGGTATTACGCCGAAGCGTGTAACGAGTTGCGGGGCCCATCTCCGCGGCTTAGCGCCTGGGCTACACAACTCCGAAGAAACGTTGCAGCGGTAGCGAGCCGTTGGAGACACTGTGCCGATTTGACCGGTCCGGGAATCAAACCCCAGACCTCCCGCACCGAGAGCATGCTCTTGACAACTGAGCTAACGGCCATTGATTCTCTAAATTATTACTCACCGATAAATGAAAATCATATGCGCCAAGCTGAATGAGATCTATTAGCACCAATAGTATTGGTAGAGTATTTTTGTATTTAGTTGCATATTTATCCTCCTATCACGAGAAAGCGATCAATGCGCTATACGAGCTCGCTGAGGAGTTGCCGGCCATCTGTCAACAACACCAAGATGGGGGAATCCCGCTAAGTGCATTTCCAAACGGTACAACAAGTAAACTTGCCGGCTTGTTCTGCACACTGTCCGTATAGTACTGAGCGTCAAGCAGAGAAGCTGTGAATACCAATTTTATAGTCATTGGTTTGACCCGACCTGGAATCAAACCCAAGTCTGCAGCTCCCGAGGCGGACGCTCTAACCACTCGCCCATCTGAGCAGTATGGAAAACTAGTCTGTCCGTAGGAATTGCACCCAGATACTGGATTACCACAAAAAGCACGTAATTGTAGCCCGACTTTTTATCATCATTTCCTCACAAACCTATCCAGCAACACAGTATACAGATACGTAGGTTATATGACGTTTCTGCAAGTAAACCTCTATAAGTCATTTCGATAAGCTAGGCTAACTGACTTTTCAAAAGGTATAATAATACCGCTTCAACTTTTTAATTTTATCTATCTCTACACTTCAGCAGCTAAACCTACCTAAGTTTGTGTCACTAGCACTTGTAGACTGCCAGTTCCACTATTTCGTTGTTTTACCTTGATCAGCTGTTTGGCGTAACTATGACGAAACAGCTGATAAGAACATGTTTCCAAATTTTAACTTGCATAAGTTAATTTTTTATGAGTTAGATGCTGTCACTTCATTTAAAAATTATACAAAAATAATTAAATTCAGCTTACAATTTAACTTAAAAATCAATATATCAGATATTTGTTTCTACTTCAGTGTAAAATGTTATCGAACACTGAGCAAAAAACATTTAGAAACTAACACGGCAACACCTAATGACGAAAAAGCAGTAATGCGCTTTAAGCGCAATAGTATTCATCCGCTAAAATTTTTCAATATTCAAACGGTTATATCTCAAAAACGGCACCTGCTTGCACGGGAAGACACTCCAGTTTTGATCTACTACCATAATTATATTTACAGACAATTTTTTACATAGTTCTTCGTTAGGTATCACGAGACGACAAGATAGAGCACAGTGCAACAAGGCCTACAGTAATAAAAAAAGGTTGAACCGGGCCATTAGCGGCCCAATAAAAAGAAAGGTTAACGGCTCGTTAGCGGGTCTTTTAGCGGCCCGTGCAATCTTTATTATATACAAATTACATATGTACCCAATACGCCACTAGTAGCTTACTAAAATCATTGGTTATCATCCAAAAATGAATCTGGAAAAAGAAAAAAAATCACAATCCCGATACGGATCCGAAGCAACAGCCGGATTAT
This sequence comes from Trididemnum miniatum, assembly GCA_964006365.1. Classification (NCBI taxonomy): domain Eukaryota; kingdom Metazoa; phylum Chordata; class Ascidiacea; order Aplousobranchia; family Didemnidae; genus Trididemnum; species Trididemnum miniatum. The sequence goes on from OZ023241.1 coordinate 2,792,299, forward strand.
CCGGTTTTTAAAATCCGGATCCGGCTCCGTTGTACACCTCTGATTTCAACTTTATTTAAACATTATAAATCGTTATAACGTCAACCGTACTTTGATTAATCTAAACCATTCTGGCACATGGCACTAGAGTGTTTTTGATTACGAGACATTTTGGAACTTGACTGGGAAGCTTAGCAGCGACAAAAAGCCGACTTACAGGCACAATTTAAGCGGGCTAACCCGCTTAATCCAACCCGCTTACGTCAGACGCACACTTACGTCGTTCTGCTTCAGTAAGCTTTGCTATTTGGAAATTACTCACTTGCAACACGTAGGTTCAATCCGCTAAAAAATGCATTGAAAGAACAGCCAGTTAAACTAAAAAATCTCCTTAACTGAAACTGAAGCGAGTAACCCGCATAATCGAACCCGCTAATGTAAATAGGTCTAAAGAGACAGAATGCAATTTTAACACAGAACGTCATCTTAAATGCCTAAGGGTATGGACTTGACCCTTACTAGGGTGAAAAATTAACAATGTAACTGATCAAACAGTTGACGACTGCCTTAACAATTTAATTTAAGATACAATTAGACAATGATGCCAGATCATAAGTCAAAGCACACTAACAACAAGTGAGGAAAAATAACACGCGACAAAACAGCTTGAGTAAAACAGGGGAAGCCAGCAGGAAACCTACAAATCAACTTACAGAGCAGTGGCGTAACTAGGCCTCTGTTTGGGGGTAAATGCCCAAGGTCTTTTTCAAAATGTCACTGTTTTTTTTCCAGGTTATCGTAATGCCTTCAAGCAAACGTAAAGTCAAAGCTATTTTGCGGTAATTTACACACAATTCCTTTGTTTTCATGAACTTCAATATAGGCCTACGTAAATAATTTTGCCATTAAATACATAAAAATTGGAAATATTTGTGAAGTTTCGTTATTTTCTTGGCTTTTCAGTTTCTTTAGAACTCACTTTAGGAGACTATTGTTTTGACCAGTGGTTCTCAACCTTTTTCTTCCGTGGCCCATTTTTTGTTGCACAAAAGTTCTGTGGCCCATTAACTTTTTATCCTTCCTAAACAAGTATTCATCCCCCGGAGCCGATCCAGAAAGTTTTGATGGGGGGGATGTAATTTTGAATTAGGTAGAATGTTAGCTAAGTACAAAGACGTTTAGATGTTTAGTCCCGGAAACGGGCGTAAATAAGCCTTTTTAAAATGTTTCATATCAGAGGCGTATTCAAAATTTTTTCAAGGAAGGGGTATCAAATTTCGTCACTTTTTCAAGCAGTTTTTTTCCAGCAGAGTTGAGTTCAACCAACTTAAGTAACAAAAACGTTAGAGTAGGGTTTGCTTGCAGCATTATTTTAGTAGGTTTGGAAGGAACCTAGTAGGCTAAATCAGACTATTAAACGTTGTTAAAACAGGAATTTTAAAGGCTCAAGACGCACAAAAAGCCTCCAAATAAGGTCAAATTCCGAAAAATTTTCTGGGGGGGAATGCCCCCAGACTCCCCTAGCTTGGCATTGCCCCTTCGGGGCTCGCTCTTTTGTATCAGCATCCAAGAAAAAATTTGAGGGAACCCCGAAAGATGATTTCGGGGGGGGGGGCCGCATTGCCTAGTTTTGGCCCTGCTTCCAATGCCAATACAACTTTAATGGGGGTGCCCCAGGGTTTAATTCTAGGCCCTTTGCTCTTTTTAGTTTTTGTTAACAATTTTCACAATAGCCTAAAGTGTGGCAATGTCATCATATATGCCGATGATACTAGCCTCTATATCAACGATAAGAATGTTAGAAAACTATAGTTGAAAAAAGCAACAAGGAGTTGGCTAGAGTAATAGGCCTAGCTTAACCTTAAATGTTTCAAAAACTAACTATATATTATTTTGTCCACCAAAATTTAAGAAGTGCAAGGAAAACCAATTGTGTCACTAAGAGGTAAGCAAGTTAAAAGAGCGTCATCAACAAAATTTTTGGGTGTTCATGTGGACCAACATTTATCCTGGAAAATTCACATGAAACATTTGTTGAATAAACTGAGATGTAGTTTGGGGGCCAGTCGCGTACGCAGGATTTTTCAATGGGGGGTTTCAGTGACGTCACATCGTAATGACGTAAGTTTCAGCGACGTCACAGCTATTATAACGCCATAATGAAGAAAACAATCCAGATATTTTATTCACACTTTTGCTTGATTCTTTGCGCTTCATTTTGGAGCAAAAAGGTTTCATAAAAACTCAAGCTGTCAATCCGTGGTTAAAAATTTACTAAAAAATTTTTAGTTGGCTTCATTTTTGGGCCATAGGAAGGTTAACTGACTAAAGTAGACTAGCTTTCGCAACGTCACAAACAGGGTGTAGCTAGGGGGGTAAAACAGTTTATTGCATCCCACCAAAAAAAATTTTTTCAAGAATCAACATTGATATAAACAACGCATATAAACCTTGATGAAAACATTTAATATGCACTCATTATGAAAGGGGCAGTTTCCCTTGTCTTGAAAACTGAAGATAGTGAAGCATGAGCAAAAACTGCCCTCCCTACCGAAACATTTTTAAATCACAATAAATTACGCGCGAGAGGAATCTCTAATCACGTGATTAAGACGTTTGCCAAAAAAAGTACTTACTATTTAACATGTAATCCTAGTCACGATTAAGCTTAAATTTTTTTCTGTTGCTTTTTGCTGCTTCCCTCTCTTTTGTTTTTCAGATTTATAAGTAAATCCTCGTTCAAGCCGCGTTCTGCAGTGATGTTTCAACGATTTCATGACTCACGTTTTGATTCCTGATCGAGTTGCTAGAGCATTTTTTTGCTCACTTTAGTTCTATTTTAAGTAACCAAAATAGCAGGCTGATTTTATATTTTCTATGTGTTTGCATGCTACTAAAATCTCTCCAATGTGTATCTCTCATACTTTAATTAACAGCTTTTTTTAGGATTTTTTTTTGTGATCAAAAACTCTCAATCTGTTCTTAGTTTTTTTGATCCACATATATGGAGCTGTAGTTATTCACATCACTCGCTGCAAACTTTCATCAGCTTTACGTTCTTAGATAAACCACAGGGTTCAGCAACCTCGCTGCACTTGCTTGCTGTGTATATTGGAGCTTACATTTCTGTCGTTTGCTTTCATCGACCAGATGCACGAGACGTAGTAGATTATTGCTGTGTAGAAATGCAACCGCCTATCTCGTCAAAAATAGTCTAATGCAGTGGTTCCCAAACTTCTCAGAGTTGGGACCCACTATTTATTACCACAGCTTACGGCGACCCACTTAACTTTATTCAATCAACAAAACATTGACCAAGGAAACTAATTAATTTAATCTTTCAAATTAAGTAACGTTCGCGAGAAGGATGATCTTGCTCTTTTGCGTAATGGGCTTGACATTAATTTCAATTTGTAGTTTTTGATGTATTGAATTTAAAAGTTACAGTTTATTTCAAGATTTCTATAGCTTTTTACGACCCACCAAGATTCTTCTTGCGACCCACAGGTGGGTCGCGACCCATAGTTTGGGAAACGCTGGTCTAATGCAAACACTCTTTTTTTCTTTTTTTTTGTGACTATGCTCCAATTACTTAAGCTCTATAATTCGCTACTACGACCGTCTTCTTAATATATATCTTGTTTAAGCTTTAACGCTTTGACTCTATAGCAATTTCACAAGCATCTTCTGTTCTGCCGTTTCGACGCTGTCCGGAGTTCACCTTCGGATTCTATTCGAAGGACCATCGTAAATTACTGGGCCGAGTAGATACTAATTTCGCTTTTTACGCAGGGACGTGCTTAGGAATTTGAAAGGAGGGGGGCGCAATTTGAAGCCGTTTGTTTTCCGGGCCAAAGTCAAGTGAAGAGCAAAAAAAAAGGTCATCACGCCCTTAGATTGTCGTTTATACGTATATAACCTTTACACTGCGAAAGTTTTCTGCATTTGTCTGCGGGGGGAGGGCCGCGGACCCAGCGGACCCCCTTTGTAAACGCCCCTGTTATGTGGTGTAGAAGGTGGACTCCGATGGCATTGTTGTTTACTATGAATTTTTTAGTTTGTTTGCTTGTTTCGTTTCGGTTTTGTTTTGTTTCTGTTGTTTTTTCCGGGTGTCAAGGCCGTGGGCCCGTGCATAGGCCTACGCTGCCTTTAATTTTTTTTCTCTCCCGATCTTTTTTCTTTCTTTCGCATGTTTTAACGGTTCTTCCGTTGTGTCTTGTCTTCCTTTTCTTGAATCTCTTCCCTCAGACGCTGTTACTTTATCGTAATTAATGCTTGCATTTTCAAGAGTAAAAAAAACATTGATTGATTGATTGACAGAGTAGAACAACTACAAATTTGCCAAAAGCTGGATGGAAAAACACCAATTTGAAAGTGGTAAATTTTGAATAGATCTATCCTAATGACCATGGCTTTCACGTTTACGTCGCACAGATATGTGCAAGTAGAATAAACATCACAAAAGTACAGAGTGACGAGTTGGTACTTTTTTTATTAGTACCGGTACAGCAGTACTTTTAAAATGTAACGACGCCACCTTTATTAACACAAAAAACCTTGTCACTTCCTTTACTGAAGATGTATTAAGCTGTGTTCCACGAAATCGTTTCATTGTGTTTTCGGAAACGTACGTGCTCCTGTAAAACAAAGTGTAAAGATTTACGGGTAGTTTTAAACGCTTAATAAGTTTACGCTGGCAGCTCATTAAGACAATCAAATCGGAAACGGTATGAGGCGAATGAACTATTGCATCAGTCATATACATAGCGATTTATCACAACCCTGTCCTCTTAACCGTATGTGAGTTTCATGAGGCCTCAAAAATTTTTTTTCAGGATCTATAGATAACCAAAGAACTTAGCGTATGTATAGTTGAAAATTTAAAAACTATTAGAGCAAGCATAATGACAGTCTCATCAGCCTATGCCAGCTGGCGAACCAGTGTACAACATTTAGACGCACTGTAATGAAGTTTGAGGAGCAGTTAGTAGCGAGAATTTCAATCAGCAAAGCAGCTAGAATGGCTAGTCTACAATGCACGCATATTTAACATCAGCCTACATTTAAAAACAAAAACAGTCCAAATAGTCTTGGTAAAGAGCAACAAGTGCATAAATTAATCAGCCTTTTGTCTTCAGAAATATACAGGCAAAATAACAATAAAATTATTTGTTTTCGTAACCTTTCACACCGTCGTTTTAGCGCTAGTATGAACGAAGTTATGTGAGTTCAAAAAAATCGGACACAACGACCCTCCCCACCCCAGTCTTCTGACACTTCAAAAAATCCGAGACGAAATAGGGTTAAAGAATTTGTGTGAAAACTATTCAGGAAAGTTTACGCCAGAGGTGAAGTTTCGCACTTTCAAAAAACGTGTTCACAGAATGAAAGTTTTAAATGTGATTATTTTCAGCGCTGATGTTTCTGAATTAAGTTAAGACTAAAGGCTTTGACTACTTAGTACAGAGGCGTACCCAGGGGAGGGGGTGCTGGGTCCGCCCCCCTCCCCAACCGCAGACAAATGCACTAAAGGACAATCTACGGGCGCGATGATTTTTTTTTGCTCATCACTATATCCGGCTCTGCCTGCTTGGCTTTAAAATGCGGCCCCCCTTTTTCAAATTTCTGGGCACGCCCCAGTAGTAGTTCATGTGATAAAAACACTGGGACCGACCGGGTGGCGTAGTGGTTAAGGACACCGCTATCGACGAGGGAGATTGTGGGTTCGATTCCTTGGCCTGGCAAATCGGACGAAGTGTCGTCAACGGCTTGCCACCGCTGCAACGTTTCTGTGTTGCCCAGGCACTAAGCGGCGGAGATGGACCCCGCCCCTCGAAACACGCTTCGGCGTAATACCGCAAATCTGATGAAGATTTGATTGGATAAACAGTAAGGTCTAACACTGATGTTCGCATTCGTGGCAAATTTGCAATACTCACGAAACTTGGTCATTTCAGATGAAGTTTTACGGCTTCGAACACATCAACCCTTGTTAAGCAGAACTTCGCCGATTGTTCTTTCACTTTACAAATCGTTCTCGCTGTCTCTCTGTTTCTTCGCATTTTTTCATCCTTTCTCAAGCTCATTTATACCAGCACCAGTGACGAAGCATGCGGAAAATTTTGGGGAGGCGGGGACTAATTACAGTTGACCCACACCTTAGAATTGGTGTCAGGGTGAAGGTTGTCGACCTATGGGCCATGGCCCGGTTATGGGCCACAGAGATACTAACTTACTAGAAAAGCAACATCAGCGATCCATCATCATGTTGTTGCGCTCATTTTGTACTTTTTAATAAAAGTAAATGGGCCACCGCCGTATTTCATCATTTAAGTGGGCCATGAGCAATGAAGGGTGAAAAATCCTGAGTTGGAGCATTAGGCATAAGCGCACTTCTGTTAGGTTTCGTCAAAAACAGGAGGCATTGCCCGACGATCCGCTGCCCGCGCCGCAGTGACTGATCAGAACTACCGTAGGCCTACTGTTGGTTTGAAACCAACAAGATATTATCAATTTCTGTAGCTTTTGCTGCGCGATAAAACAACTACTTTATTGTCCACAACTCGGTAGGCCTACGTGTTTCGGCCTAATATATCGCTATAATGGAGATTTTTGCAACACAGCTAACGTTCTAATTACATATTGTCCTTCACCTTTGACTTTTTATACCCTCATTAAGCTAAAGATTTGATACACGAGTGTATTTATGCAGACCAAGCTAGCAGGCTTTTAGTGTGAAAATGGTGTTACCGCTACATAAACTTAAGACAGTTTTTAAGCCACCGGTAATATGCATGATACTGGTTATTTTAAGCATTGCTTTTTATGGCAGTTTAAAGGGAAAATTAACGCTTAAAACAACCAGAAATATTATTGAATCTCCAATGAGGCATCAAAACTCTGATTTTCAACCTTCACAGGTTTGTTGACCTTACGGCTAATTTACTAAAATTTGAAAAATGGATACTGTAGCTTTGAAAAGTGGATATTTAAAAACTGCATCACTCCCATAGCCGAGTGGTAAGAGCGTTTGCCTGTAGAGCTAAAACTAGTATTCACAGCTTCACTGCTTGACGTTCAGCAATAAAGAGACAGTGTCGAGAACAAGCCAGCAAGTTTACGTGTTGTGCCGATGGGAGCAGGATTCCTCATCTTGGAGTGGTAAACAGGTAGCCGGCAACTCCTAAGCGAGCTCTTGATTGTTTTCTCGTAATAGTAAGATATGCAAATGATACAATTAAATAATAAAGATAGTGTATGTCGGAGTATCGGGGGAAGTACCCCAAGCCGCTGAAACACAGTAGTAGAAGCAATTTGCCCCCATTTTTGACTGGCTGCGCCACAATCCTTGTATGTAATTTGCAGCCCAATTTTAAGACGTCAAGATCAGTTGTAGTTTCATACTGTAGCTTACAAGGCTTTTCGTCTGATGTTGTTCAAGAGAAATCGTTAGAACGCAAAAACCAGATATGCGGTTGGGCTTCGTTTTGACGATTTTTTTTGAAGAAAAATGAACTCGTCCTTCCTGGCCTGCTAAATGGGAAGCTAGGTCATCACGACTTCCATATGCCGGGTCGGAGGATTGAATGAATAGAACTTTTCCTGAGCGCGACTGATAACACAGTAGCCCGAAACAGCCATGTCTTGCTCTATGATTGCCCTGCAATATCGGGCAAAAAGCTTTGAGAAATTATCACACCCAATTTTGATTTCTCTCTGACAAGGAGAAGATTTGGCGGGAGTGAAACGTAGGGCGGAAGCTACCTACGCACCACAAACGTTAAATTTTCTTGGGTAGACAAATCTTGAGGGAGGATTATCTTTCTTGTTCTCAATTGATTATGTTGCTGAGCGAAATGGTTGGTGATTGGGCTCCGAAACTGGTTTCGCGGGTTCGATGCCCAACTAGATAAACTTCCATGATGCTTGTAAATCACTGATGAATAAATAGTACTGTGTAAACTTAAGCAGCAGTTATAACGCTAAAAAGAAAAAAAAATGCTGCTGCTGAGAGCGATTGGTTCAAAACAGCGCTGTCTTGCTCTAAGCTTCCTATAATCTTTTATATTATTAACGGATTGCTGCGAGTACTTGTTGAGAAAAGGCAATATGCTGACAAACACATTGTTTTGCAGGTCAAATACGACTGTTCCGTATATGGACCTGTTGATTATGTTTTTGTGAAAACTCATAAAACCGCAAGCACTACCGTGTCAAATATTCTTCATAAAGCTCTAGGGGAAAGGATTGAAAGAGTAAGGAAATAGCTGCATGGGTTGCATGCAAAATCGTGGGGTGGTACCAATGCCGGGATATGGATGTAATAGGCTTTATAGCTCATTGATATACAGCCATATCTTTTGTAGCGCAATTGTTAAAGATATCGCTGTCCGTGCGGGATGTTTGGGGTTCGATTCCCTGGCCGGTCAAATTGGACACGGTGTTGCCTCCGCTACAACGTTTCTTCGGAGCTGTGCTGCCCAGGCGCTAAGCCACGGTGATGGACTCCGCTACTCTTCACACGCTTCCGCGTAATGCAGCGAATATAATCGATAATCTCCTTGCGGAAAATTTAGGGGAGATGCAAATCATAAGAGGGCCAAGAATACAATTATTACGATATTTTTGTAAAATGTTTTTAGCATATTTCAGGTGAAGATTCGTCAAAAAGGAGCCCCCCTCCTTTCCTGGTTACGCCGCTGACTTCAATTTTATTTTGTTTTCATTATCACACTTCAACATGTTCATTGGTTGTTGCAGATAGCGGAATTTCCTCTTTTTTTTATTGGGGGATATCCCGGGCGGATTCGCGAGGAGTTTGTGTTTAAGAATAAGAAGGCAAAGAATGAATCTTTCGCTGACCGCTTTGGGATGAGCCGCCATCTACGCTTCAATCATACAGCTTTGACTCATTTTGCACCAGAAAACACTCGGTAAGGGTCGTAATTTCCAAGCTCTATCACAACATAGCCTTCAACTAAAGTTTAATCGACTACACTAAAGCATTGCTAAATAATAGAAAATTAGATACCACATTGCTACAGCTTACATGAAGATACTGATGCTGAACTGATCATCGTCTCAACGTGCACTCTGACTTTGAAGTCGCAACGCTGCCCAGCAATCAGCTCACATTTTTGGGCAACTTGTGCATTCAGATGCTAACGTGGCATTTGCAAAGTAGAGACAAATCAGTGATTGGACAAATGCAGGAGCAATCGCTTGTTACTTTCGTAAACTCGCACACTGCGTGGTTTTCTACTTGTTTGTGCAACTAAGAATCTGAAATTAAAAGTGAAATCTTTGTTATACTCGCGATATTATGCCGAAGCGTGTAACGAGTGACAACACAGCTCCGAAGAAACGTCGCAGCGGTGGCAAATTGAATTGCTGGGAACGCTGCGTTCAATTTAATCGGTCCGATAGTCGAACCCCAAACCTACCCATGCTGGATCCAAGTTGAGGCGGGAGCGCAAGATGTGAGCAGGTCAAGCTACAGTAACTACAGTATGTCGAATCATAAATCAAACGGAATAGTCTCGTGCCAACGACTTGGGGCCAAATGCGCAGGCTTGTCCATGGGAATGGGATTCCCATGGGAAATGTCCCATGGGATGGAATGGAATGGGACAGCACGAATTGCATTTCCCATGGGACAGTAGCCATGTGACAGCGTCTTGATAATGTCATACCTGACTTTAGGTTTTATACTTTTTTGCTGTAAAAATTTATTTTTAGCCCACTTTTTTCTTTATAAAAGATTTTCCCTTAGCATTGTTGTTACAAGGTAGTGGTGCTTTGCACCATAGTTGCCAGATGGTGTACTTGGACACCAATTACTGGAAAAATGGTGTAATCTTAAAGTTCCGTGTTTTTACTGAAAATTTTCAATTAATCTTAGAAATGAGAAAAGAAAAAATCTTAGATGGTGTAAATTTTCATAAATTTAATAAAATTTATTGAATTGTATTTTGATGGGAATCCCATGGGATGGGATGGGATGGGACAGGCATAAATTGCTATGGGATGGGATGGGACAGAAAAATATGTCCCATGGACAAGCCTGCAAATGCGCCTTAAACTAAGGGTGATTCTAGATTTCTGCATGGGAGGGATTGGACGCATATATTATTCAGGGGAAACTTCTTGTTGAACCATGCAATCATGCCCTTTAAAAACTCCGTAAGGCCAAGTCAATTTGGCCCTGGATAAAATAACGCCCCGAATCACTTGGTGGCCCTGACGTTAACAAGAGCGGTTGAATGTTGAACTAGTGATGTAAAAAAACGTTATTTTTTGCAGTTGTTTTTTTTTTTTTTTGACCCCGTTGTTTTTTGTTTTTTTGTTTTTTGTTTTTTTTATGCATTACTACCTGATCAATCTAAACAAGTTTGCTTTTAATACAAAGCTTAGTAAGTAGCATGAAACCGCGTTAACATATTGAACACGACAGTAGGTAGCAGAATGATATTGCTTAATTTTCATTTTTTATTTGTAGCCTAGATTGGTGTAAACCTTGCCTAACGCTTACCATGTAAGCCTGTTTTTCGATTTGCACGGTTTGGCTGTGCTAAATTTTGATTTCTGTAGCCCAATCCCTAGGTGCAGACTCAGGGCCGGTGTCAAGGGGGGTAGGGGAGCCTGGCCCCCCAATCGACGTGCTTGGCCCCCCCCCCAATCAACAAGCTTACTCTTTTGAAGACAGCGGCTTTTGTGCTTAATTTCAAACTCTGCCCCCCCTTGATAAACGCTTGACCCCCCCCTAAGCGACTGCTCTGCTGCCGGCTCTGTGTAGACTGTACCGGACGTGTTATTGGTTTTTATTTGAATCAAAGCACTACATTCCACTTATTTTCGCTGAAAGTTCAAACTTGAAGAAAAATTTTTTTGGTTTAGTTACGATTATTTGATACGAGAGCTTAGTAAAACATGATTGTAAGTGCAATTGATGCCAGTGCACTCACGGTATAGTTGCATTATTAGGAAAAATGAATGCGGCAGTTACTGTATTACAAAATATGCAACTTTAGTTTACATTCACTGAGGAATATGTTCTTGCGATTTCAATTTTCTTCGTGGCAGTTATGTGTTGCAACTTTATGCTATATTTTTCAACCTTTGTTACATTAAGCAATCATTGAGGTTTCTGCAAGTTTGCATATACTTTTGTTGCTAGTGTGTTCAATGATGGTGAGCCACCGCAACCGCATAGTGGAGTACACGAGGATGTCTTAGTGTAAAAGGAGGGTTTTTGTCGTCTTGCATAGCGGTGAAATATTTTTTGCGGTGTAGGTAGGGCTTCGTGGTGTTGACCTATAAAACCTAAGCCTGTTGAACTAAGCACGGACGCGGTACTTTCCGCTTTAAATTTGGTGAAAGGCTCTCAGTTACAGATATCAGGGCAGAATTAAACGCCGCTCCATTCGCTACATATTAGATCCGTCTCTACGAAAAGATCAAACATTAAACAGTTCGGTGGCCAATACAGATAATTACGCTACTTCGGAATATATTTTTCAAAAAAAACAAGTTTTTTTAAAGCCATGTTTTTTTTGCAAAAAAAAACACGTTTTTTTAAAAAACGAAAGCAAAAAAAAAAAACGATTTACATCACTAGTTGCAACCATGCTTACCCTTTTTTTTATCTCCTCTTCTACTACTTGTATGCCATAATGTTAATCGTTTTGTCGCCTTTTTTGTTGTACCGTTGTTAAATTTCCTTCATCATATCGTATTCTTTATCGTGTTGAAGGTGCGGAAATAAAACAGTGGCTACTGAGCTGTTACTAGTTCAGTCCACCAATGGACTTTGCATAATGAACACATATTTTTCCGCCCAGAAGAATGAATAAGTATACCTCAAACAGAAACTTTCATGAACTCTAACTTCATCTCTGCTAGTGTTTTCTATCGAGAAGTCGGAGCGGGAAATTTCCCGGGAAATCTAGAGTTTTAAGATTTTTCGTTTCCCGCGAATTTTATGTCGGGATTCCGAGAAATTTTCTTACAATAGTAAGGATTTCAGCGGTACTGATATCTATCAATCAGAAATAAAAAAATTAGTTACTGCAAGTTTTAAATTTTTTTTTGCTTACTAAAAGTATTTTTTTTCAAAATTCACAAAATTCTTTAAGACGAAATGCTTGTGAGATCAAAAATTTTTCCTCAATTTGTCGAAAAAATTGAAAAACTCGAACAAAGTTTGTCAAAACAACATAACGAAATGCTAAAAATTAGATCTGAAATGCTGAAGATCAGAAAAAATGGCAAAATAATCAAGCTGGGAAAAATCCTCCTTAAAAATTTCCCGGGAATTTTCTGATTCCCAGGAATCGAGAGCATTTTTGGGATCCCGGAAATTTCCCGGAATTTCCGAGAAATTTTATAAAAATTTTTCGTTTCCCGAGAAGTTGAAAATTCGGGTAAAAGGAAAACCCTAATCTCTGCTGTTTCTCACAAAACTAAACGGGTCCCAAAAAATAAAATCACTTATTTTTTGAAAGTTTTGGCTACATTATGGTAGATTTTATGATGTTTTTTTGCAGCCGAAGCTGGTGTTCAATTTCAGTATGTTTTTTGAATGCATCCTGACGCTTAAAATTCATGACATCATAATATATTTCAGATTCTTTTCTATTATTCGTAAACCGTGGAATAATTTCCAATCTTCATTTTATTTTTTTTATCACCCAAATGAAACTTTTGACCCTAAAGGTCATGTTTGCTTCAATTACCCATTCTATCACATTGCCAAAGGACAACGAATTTCGTTCACGGAATATCTCCAGAGAGTCTTTGATTCACTAAATGAAACTGTGCCATGGTTTTTCAGGTAAAGAAGGATGAAAGTAGCTCAAGGACAAAAAATAGAGCCAGAGTAACGCTTAAAACTGGATTTTTCGACCACATAGATGAGTTTTGCACTGCCTTGCTTACTCTACTGATGATGACAGCTGAACTTATGCTGTCGAAACGTTCGGTTTTAGTAACTACCGTGGCTTTATTTTTTTCCTTTGTCACTTTTATTTTACAACACGAAATACCGATACTACAAGCTCGACAAACATTCAATGTTTTTGAAGTGCTGGGCCTACTATATTTTGTTATGCAGTAGTGCCAAGTGCAAGATGATTGAAGCTTCAGGTTTATTCATGTACTGTAGAATCTTGTTTGAATTGATTCCGTTTAAATAAGCACAATGAAGATGTCGTTTACACGAAATATTAGGTTCAATTGTAGACCTATTCATTAGACCACGCCTATATAGAAGCAATTTCAGTTTTTATCTTGATTTTAGTGGCCACTCTTTGTCGCGCCAGGATTAAGGCAGAGGATGATGGGGCTGCACCCATAGTCCCACCGCAATAACAACCCTTCGAATACAACGTATCAAGAGCATCCGGCTCTGCTGTACGTAGTTACATATTCTTCTACTGTACTTATCCTCCTATCACAAAAAAGCGATCAGTGCGCTATAACGAGCTCGCTTTGGAGTTGCCGGCCATATGTCTACCACACCAAGATGGGGGAATCCCGCTAAGTGCCTTTCTAAACAGCACAACAAGTAAACTTGCCGGCTTGTTCTCCACACTGTCCCTTTAATGCTGAACATCAAGCAGAGAGGTTATGAGATCTAATTTTGAAGTCACTGGTTTGCCCGCAGTCTACAGCTCCAGAGGCGGACGCTCGGCCATCTGAAGTAACTCCAATGGAGAAGTTTTTAACACATTCACTTTAATTAAATCCATTTTTTACCTATTACCCTCGGGTACAATGCATTACTGTAATTCATGCAAACTTATATCGTCGCTCGCAGTTTGATTGTTGACGTCACAGGAGCAAGAACTATCAAGCGTATGATCTTGGACTTGATCCTCTTCTAGATGACGATGTTGAAATTGAAAAAGCGATAAAAACTCTGGATTCTCAAATCGATTTGATGATGATCACAGAATACATGGATGAGTCAGTAATATTATTGAAGGCAAGCATAAAATAAACCAAACCTAAAAGTAAGGTTTTACTTTTAGCACAATGATTAAAAACTTGGGTTCGATTCCCAATCCAGTCAAATTGAACACTTTCGGGTCGCCACCGCTGCGACCTTTCTGTGTTACCCATAAGCCGCGAAAATGGGCCCCGTCACTCGTTACACGCTTCAGCCTAATACCGCGATCGTAACAAAGGTTTGATTTTTGATTTTGCTTGGAAAGCTGGCTACAGAAAGAGCATTTTATAAAGCAACTGCGCTTACGAGATTGATTATAGCCCACCTTGTCTGCATGGTCAATAATGTTTTGAACTACTTTCAGGATCTACTTTGTTTGACGTGGGGTGAAGTAATGTACACCGCGAGGGTAGTGAATCACTACAAGCCAATCTATTTCAGCCAGGACTCGACCATAATGAAAAAATTTAACAAATTCTATAAGCTGGTAAGAATTAATCTACGCTTTCGAGCTGTAATTGTTTTAACGCCATCTTCAACTGTTCCTGCGTACGTTAGAACTTGGAAGTATAATATTTAGAGGTGGTAATCCCCCAAGAAATTTCTGACTGATTACGCACTGATAATATCATTGGAATTATTTCATATATTTTTGTAGAAATAGGACTTATAAGGGCTTTAATAATGTCAAATAATAGGGTAAAAGAGGACTGCTAACTTACTGGTAACCAGTACTGTTTTAGCATAATTATTGACAGCGTAGATGGCCGAGCGGTAAGAGTGTCTCCCTCTGGATGTGTAGGTTCGGGTTTGATTCCAAGTCGGGTCAAACCAATGACTTTAAAAGTGGTATTCACAGCTTCCTGTTTGACACTCAGCATTAGAGGTACAATGTGAAGAACAAGCCGGCAAGTTTACTTGTGTCTCTAGGAAAAGCACTTAGCAGAACTGCCCATCTTAACCAGCGCCATGGCCTAGTGGTTAGAGCGTTCGCTTTGGAAGCTGGTTGACTGGGTTCCATTCTCAGTCGGGTCAAACCAAAGACTTTAAAGCTGGCATCTGCTGTTACACTTACCAAACGCTCAGCAATTAAGTGTTGCGCGGAGGATGAAATGAACAGAGAATAAAATACGTCACTGAATTTTTGACAAAACTTAGTCCTGGCGCTAAAGGACCGTAGTAGTTATAAAGCGGCATAAAAACCACAACAACAACTCCCCGTTTTAGAATGGTAAACAGGCGACCGGAAACTTCTGAGCGAGCTCGTTGTAGCGCATTGATCGCTTTCTTGTGAAAGGAGAATAAATATGCAACTAAATACACAAATAGAATTACTTCCTTGCTGAAACATGATTGTTGTCTACTGACTTTTTTAGGATATAGCCCTGTATGAATATTTCAATCGCACATTCTGGAAGAAAGTTGATGCTTATGGAAGACAACGTATGACGAATGATATTCAACAACTCAATTTGTTGCGAAGTGATATAAAATCGAATGTGACTTACGCACGCGGGACAGAACATCAAAAAAACATTGATCGGAATACAAGCTTTAGTGATCTAAGCCAAATAATTCGTGATCATAAAACAATGACTCAAATTCTAAAGAATAAATTAAAACATCACGGGAGCGAAATCATGAACGAACGATTACTTGACTCGCTTATTGATTACATGGTTCAAAATAATGGAGGGTGCCCAGTGTAAATGAAGGTCTAAAACAGAGGACTCTCTATAAGTTAATGCACTCCTTCAAGAGAATTTCAACTCCTGTAGCGCCTTGCTTCGCAAAAAAATTGTCTGTACGTATTTCATGTGTAGTGCCTTTGTGCCCTATTATGAGGTTTTGCATTTTCCTAAAGAAAAAAGTGATTACTGTACTAGGCCTATATCGTCTCTGGCGGGTGATTTGAGGGAAAACAAAAAAAGCTTCGTGCGCTAAAACTACACGACATATCGCTTCCAAATTTTATGACTTTTATGGTGCACAGTTCCCTGTTCACATGTCCAATTTCTGGGGGTTTTAGGCCCACGGTTCTTGATTCTGGTTTCTGCGTCGATTGATAATTATGCAGAAACCAGAATCAAAAATCGCAGTCTAAAGCCACGAACATAGGACATGTGGACAGGGAACTGTGAATCAGAGCTGGAACGAGGACCGAGACGAGACATCATAGCTTCGAGACCGAGACGAGACATCATAGCTTCACGACCGAGACGAGACTTTAAAGTTACGAGACACGAGACTTGATAAACCAAAAATTAGAAAATATATAAACGATGAAATAAGAGGAGCCGATGTAAGTCTATATGAATGAAAATTCAACGGGATAAATGGTAGGACTTGAAGACTTACTAAATAAAAGCTGTAAAATCCAATTCTACGATTAGTTTTGCGGTTTGACCGCTCATTAGGACACTCATGTTTTGAACCCAGGACCTTGTGATTGAGAGTTTTACCTCTCCAACCACTCGGCCACCGGGCAGACAGCGTTTTCAATGCAATTTTCAGCTATACAATAGTAATGATAGTAATAACGATAGTAATACTCTGAAGTATGGGCTCTACTAAGCCAAGTTATTGAAATAACTTTATAGCAAAATGACATTAGCAAAAACAAATGAAGCAATGAAGCCGTCGCGGTTATGAACTGATGTAGCCTATTATAAATGTGCTATTAATCATATCCTTTTAACGATTACAATTAATGATTTAACGAGTTCACCATAATAACAACGAAACAGCTTATTATCACAGAAGATTTAAGTTCTTGTAGCTTGCAAGGCAAGCAATACCTCTCGCAGACGATTACACGGCCCAATATTCTTTTTTGATCTAACGAAAAAGATGTCAAGAAAACTTAAACAAAAAGTCATTAGTAGGCTATGTTGGTGTAGACCAGGGATGTCAGCATTGCAGCCCACTATCCTCTGTTAAAACAATTTTTTAGCAGGTTTATCAAGTATTGAGCACGAGAGTGTTCATGAAATTTTATCAAAATACTTTATATTTGATAAATAATAAATTAATTAACATAAACATTTTAAAGTCATTGTGACACCATGCATTTTTGAAAATCTGTCTGGTTAATAACTTTCTCATAAAAAGAGCTAGCTCAAATCTAGAAGCACTTCCCATGTCGGTAACCAAATTTCCTGCAACTGTAATCCCTGCACTTTTTTCGATTTAAAGCATTTTTTGGGCCTGGACTACTTTGAATAATCTTTTGATAGCTGTTGTAAACCAGACGAGAATAGCATCTTTCATAGGGAACAAATTTGTAGAAATCTTAATTTTATGACATATGACACGTTACACTCTTGAAAAAATTTGACACATCGTTTGCCCATAAAAAATATATTAATTTTTTAGACGTGGCTAGCGGTCGTTATGTCTTTGAGCAAAGGCCATATTGTTAAAAGTTAAAGCTAAATTAACATTATTGGATTTATTATTACATTAATTAATTATATTAATGGATTTTTAAATTTTTTTTGTTGTTAAAAAAGATGCATTTTCAGCAAAATGCAGCTCAGTACAAGGCCTACCTATCAATGGTTAATTTTTTTTTTTCTTAGAACTATAATATGAAATATTGGAATTTTGGTCGCTTTGCGGCCCAGTTAAATATTTAATTTTGCAATGGGCCCCTAATAAATTAAGAGGTTAGACATCCCTGGTCTAGAGTAGATTACCATCGAACGCATGTGCTTAGTGGTTGAAATAGACCAGTTTTCATATATGCTGCTCACAAAAAGAAAGCAAAAGCCTGCAATTCTGCAGGCCTGAACAACAAAGCAAAATGGTCTAAACAAAATGTGGCCAACTGTTTTCGCAAAGTGCGAAATCACGCACAATGTTTTACTTTGAATACATCGGGTACAGTACGTACCATTGTTGCTTCCGTATCAAAGACCTGAATGCTGCTTCAAATCCTAAATTTTTTCATGTCTCGATCAAGGCATGACCATTTTCCGAGACTTTCAAGGTCCGAGACCGAGACGAGACATTGGCATAGCGAGACCGAGACACTCAAAAACGTGTCACCGAGACACGTCTCGAGACATCCAGATCTGTTGTGAATCATGAAAGTCAAAAAATTTGGAAGCGATATGTCGTGTAGTTTTAGCGCACAAAGCTTTCTAAATTGTCGCGTGGGTCTTTCGTTTCCCCCCAGGCGCAATAAATAAGCTTAAGACAACAGTTCATTGCAGAAAAGAAGTCAGACACGTTGAGAGCAGACCTTATGCTATTTGTTTAAATGTATTGGAAATGTAGGTGGGACAAAAATAGCTTAAGGAGGAAAAATATAACCTCAGTATTTCTTAAAACTGAACGGTTTGACAACGCAGATTTAGCTGTCATCATCATCAGTGTTAGCAAGGCAGTACAAAACTTAAAGTCTGCTGATGATGACAGCTAAATCTATATTGCTGTGGAAACGTTCGATTATAAAAACTTTTGCTGCTTTATTTTTCCTCCTTTAACATTGTATGCAAACTTCACAGGCAGTGCAATGACAAACTTTCAGCCTATTTAGCAGCTGTAACTGTACCCAATATTTTAACGTGCAGAATACAGCAGAGTAAATATAGAGCGGCATGGCCGACTTTGGGGGCCCGGAGTAAAATTTTGGGGGGAGGCTTATGCCTTTTCGCAAATCTGACTGTGACGTTAGTATCAGACCTTTTTTTAGAGGTCGCGATTTAACGAACTTTTTGTTAGGCTCGTCCCTGACCGAGGAGGATCCTATCACGGGGGGCCTGGGCTATAGCTCTCTCCCCACCCCGGCCCTGTAGAGCAGTTGGAAAGTAAGCACATGCTTACATCGTGAGAAGGCAAGAATCAACAACGACAAATCAGCAGGGCTGGTGAGGGGGGCAGGGGGGTACAAAGTACCCGGGACCCGTCATGTTTTGAGGGGCCCGTCACTAGTTTTGAGGGATCCCGCTCTAATAAAACTTTTTTCTTTAGTGCGAGACACACGAAATGTTGGAAAAATTACATCTGCGCGATGTCAAGACCTTTTTTTGTTTAGAGAATTAAATTTTGGTACCGGGGGAAGGGGGCGAATCATATCTCTGCCCCGAGGCCTGAATTTTCTCTCAACGGCCCTGCAAATCAACCGCACATTTTTTACTGAAACATCGTGATTTGCCCCAACTCTTGCGTCTACACAAGAGTTACGTCTTAAAGAACTGATGATGCTCGTGTATATTGAATAGCTCAGATGGCCGAGTGGTGAGAGTGTCCGCCTCTGGAGCTGTGCAATGTGGACTCGGTTTCATTACGAAATCCGAGTCGGGTCAAACCAATAACTTGAAAATTGAAACCGGTATTCACTTAGCGGTATTTCCCCATCTTAGAGTGGTAGTGAGGTGACCGCGAGCACCTAAGCGAGCTCAATATAGCGCTTTCTCGTGATAGAAAGTAGATATACAACTAAATACAAAATGAAATAGTAGTAAGTCGATATACAAACATATTTAAGCAGACCTGATCAATAGACTAATAGGTAAGCTTTATACAATGGCTTCAAAATGTTTAAAGTTTGTGTTCATCGTATCAGCGCTGATGGCCATCGTTTTTTATGGAAATTTAGAGATGGCAACACCGAAAAATGCCCAAAATCTTATTAAACCTTCATTGAGTCACAATGACTTCAATAAAGAATCCCAATTTACAGAGGTTTGTTTATTTAATTCTCTTTTTCGTGTCGATGTTAAAGCGCAACCTTACTTGAAGTGACTCCAACTAGGGCTAAATTTACCAACAGACTTCGCAGATTGAAGCGTAATAACCTCGTCACGAACAAAGGGGCTCGACGCGTTACGGCAGACCTGTTCTACTGCAAGTCTAAAACTCTTGCATCATGCTGCAGGTCTCGACCGTCTCTAGACACGGAATGTATGACTTTGAGCGAGGTGACCCATCGGAAGGTGACAAATTCCGAAGCACAACATTGGGTTTGGTACAACCGAAAACATCGAAGATTTTGCACGTGGTAGGCTACTTATGGTATTACCGGGAAATCTTTTGCCGTAAGTCTTTTCCATGTGGTACCAACCATAACAAAAAAAAATTTATCCCTACCAGCATGGGTGCAAATCTAGGGGGAATGGGGGAGATGCATCCCCCCCCAATATATTTCATGGAAGAGAAAAATTCCCCATACGAGCCAATTTCATTCCCCCAATATCGAAAAATGATCAATTTTGCTAAATCACCCCCCCAATACCCAAAAATGGTCGATTTTGCCAAATCATCCCCCGATGCTTAACATAGATTTGCACCCCTGCCTGCCAGAGTGTTCAAACCGCAGAGCGATGAGCTTTCCACAAATCTTTTACTTAAGCTCTAGCATCGTCATTAGACTACTGCGAATTCATTATCAAAAATAGAAAATTAACGCAATAATAAATGAAAAATAGAAAATCACAAGAAAAAATAGGAAGAAAACTAAGTAAATGTTTTACAGGATCCGCATAAACTGGCTGATTGGGTTTTTGTGAAAACTCATAAAACTGGAAGCACAACTATAAGTATAATACTTCAAAAAGTTGCAAAAAAGAAATCAAAGGTAAGTAGGCATTAGCGCGCGATAGCAATGCGTAAATGGGGGAATTACCACCTTCTTGAGTCTTGAATGACAATAACTGAAGTTATTTTACAATATATTGAATTGAAAATTCAACAGTAATTGTCTAATTGTTGGAGAGTGCGAAGTGAGCTTGCGCTCTTTGATTCAGCAGCCACCTGGTACATTATGTCAAATGCAATCGGCTCTAGCTGCGAATCGAACCCGTCACGTAGGATCTGTCACCTGCGTGCTGTATCGCCAGGACATGTCGTTGACAAGTAAGCTCTCCAGCGGTGGTGTTACTGGGGGAATAACGAGGCGCTGCCCCCATTTTTGGCGAGCTATAATCTGAAATATGCTTAAACCATTTGTACTTAGTCGCGTACCTCAGACTTATCCTCCTATCACGAAAAAGCGATCAAAGCGCTGTAACGAGCTCGCTTAGGAGTTGCCAACCATCTGTCTATCACTTTAAGATGGGGAAATCCCGCTAAGGGCCTATATTTCAAAGACACCACAAGTAAACTTGCCGGTTTGTCCTCCACACTTTTCCCTTCACTCGGAGCGTCAAACGGGAAAGCTGTGAATGCCAATTTTACAGTCATTGGTTTGACTCGACTCGGAACCAAACCCAAATCTGCAGCTCCAGAGGCAAAAGCTCCATTCACTCGGCCATCTGAGCTGCTAAAGTTGCAGGACCTATTATGAAAGGCGAGGCAGAGGTGGCAAATGACCCTGGGGCTCATTTTGATAAGAGAGCCATCAATTGGAATTAATAATTCCACAAAAGTGACATAATTATTACACTTTTTAATCGAAGAAAGCTCGTAGCTTACAGATGGGTTATTGATCAAAATCGAACAGAATGGTCTAAAACAATGTTTATGTTTTAACTAACTGCAATTTCACTCCCTGAAAAATTCCGGCGGTTAATTCCACAGTTCACCAATCGAATCTTCATTTTACTAACCGCATTACGTCGGATGGGGTAACGAGTTGCGGGGACCATCTCCACGCCTGAGCACTGGACAACACAGCTGAAGAAACATAGCCGCCGTGTTTGGGACACTGTGTCATTTTGACCGGCGTAGAAATCGAACCCTAGATCTCCCGCAGGTTAGCAATGTCTGTAACAACTATACGTCCACGTGATTACAAAAACTTTCATTTGTAATTGCAGATAAGAAAGTTTCCTACAGCTTTTATTGGGGGTTACCCCGGTCGTATTCGGGAAGAATTTGTATTTTTGAAACAAATGAATGAATCTCTATCTGATGGTATTCAGTTGCATCACCATTTTCGGTTCAACTACACTGTTATGACGCATATCACTCCGAAAAACACTCGGTGAGTTGAATATTGAAGTCTGTAAACTGTGACAGGGTTCAGATGCGAGTGATAAGAGCGTCCATCTCTGGAGCTGTAGACTGGGGTTTGATTTCGAGTTGGGTCAAACCAATGACTTTAATTATGCTATTCACAGCTTTTTTGCTTGGCGTTCAGCATGATGGGACAGTGTGGAGAACAATCCGGCAAGTTTACTTGTTGTGCCGTAGCAAAGGCACTTAAACGGGACTCCCCCATCTTGGTGTGGTAAGCAGATGGCCGGTAACTCCTTAGCGAGCTCGTTATAGCGTTTTATTCGCTTTCTTGTAATGGGAGGATGAATATGAAACTAAGTACAAAAACCACGGAAAAACCGTCCCGTTCTTGATCTGCATAATTCCTTCATTATTTTCCGACAAAGGTTATGAGCCGTCTCATTTTCTTTTACAATCGGCAACATGGCCTAGTGGTATACGGCCTGAAGGTTGCAGATCCTACGTGACAGATTCGATTCATGGCTGGAGCCGATCGCATTTGACATATTGTTTAGCCCAAAATGAGCATAATTGGCTGGTATCACTGCGTTTTGAAAGTGTCTTAGTTTATGATATCGTAATATATTTTAGATTCTTTTCTATTATTCGTAAACCTTGGAATAATTTCCAATCTTCGTTTTATTTTTATTACCATCCAAACAAACCTTTCAATCTCAAGGAGCATCCTTGCTACAATTACCCGTACTATCACGTTGCTGAAGGTCGACGAGTGGATTTTCAAGAATATCTCCAACTGGTATTTAACTCTCTTGATCGAACAGTGCCTTGGTTTTTCAGGTAAAACTCGATTGCTTTCATTACTGCACAGGCTAAAGCAGTGGCTTTCAACCAGGGCCGGCGCCAAAGAGGGGGGCAAGGGGGCCTGGCCCTCCCAATCGACATGCTTGGCCTTCCAATTAACAAGCTTTCGATTTTGAAAACAGCGGCTTTTGTGCTTAATTTCAAACTTTGGTCCCCACTAATAAGCGTGTGGCTTCCCTAAGTCGACTGCTCTGACGCCGGCTCTGCTTTCAACCGAGGTTCTAGGGTTCCGCAAGTTTGCACTTTAGAACTGAGTTCAAGTAGATCAGTAAGTTGTTGAATGAATGCACAGGAGTTCGAGTTTCTGGAATGCTTCATTGAGGTTCCGCTCCACCGGATAGGTTGATAACTACTGTGCTGAAGCGTGGATGGTATCGCGCAAATAGAGAAATTTCCCATTTTTAGAGAGTCGGAAATTGGGGAAAATCAGTGGACTGCCCTTATTTTTTTTTTTTTTGTATGCGCATAGCATATTTCTTATGCGTTCAACTGCAGAAAAAATCTGCAGCAATTGCTCGCAGCAAACATTTTATGTGAACAATGTTATGTAATTTCCGTTTTGGAACATCGCCCGCATAAAGGTTAAACGGACAGTATGGAGAACAAACTGGCACGTTTACTTGTGCCGTAGGAAAAGGCTCCAAAAGGCACTTAGCGCGATTACTCACCTTAGAGTGGCAGAAAGATAGCCGGTAACTCTTAAACAAGCTCGTTATAGCGCTTTCATCGCTTTCTCGTGATAGGGGGGTAAATATGTAACTAAATGCAAATAAATGACACAAAAAATCTAAAATATCACTGATTGTTGACGTCACAGGAGCAAGAACTATCAAGCGCATGATCTTGGACTTGATCCTCTTCTAGATGACGATGTTGAAATTGAAAAAGCGATAAAAACCCTGGATTCTCAAATCGATTTGATGATGATCACAGAATATATGGATGAGTCAATGATATTGTTGAAGGCAAGAAAGTCTCAAAAAATCAAATTTTCATTATTCTCGCGGTATTACACCGAAGCGTGTAACGAGTGGCGGGGCCATCTCCGCAACTTAGCGCCTGGACAACACAGCTCTAAAGAAATATCACAGTGTTGGCATTACCGACCGGGCTGGAGTCGAACCCCAGATTCCACGCACCAACAGCGATGTTCGTAACCACTTCATCAACCGACCTGTTGCCCCTGCTGCTCGTTGAACTTCTTCAAATAGTTTCTCGTGATAAGAGGAGATTAAATTGATTCATTTCACTATCAAAAATAGAGAGCCATTAACTCTATATCAGAAAGTGTTGTTTGAAATTTGTAGTCGAACCCCTTCACATTTTGTTCACTTGCAAAGTTTGAATTTAGTCACATATTTATTCTCCTATCACGAGAAAGCGTTCAAACCGGTATAACGATCTCTTAGAAGTTGCCGACCATCTGCCTGCCGCTTTAAGAGTGGGAAATCTTGCTAAGTGCCCTTCCAACGGCACTACAAATAGGCCTATGCTTGCCGGCTTGTTCTCCTCACTGTCCTTTTAACGCTGAGCGTCAATCAGGGAAGCTGTGTAAAGCAATTTTAAAGTCATTGGTTTGACACGACTCGGAATCTTCCGCACCAAAGGCGGACACTCTATGCACTCGGCCATCTGAGCTGAGCTGCAAATTAATTAGCAACCTGCTTCCTGAAACTATTGTTTTCGTTTTGAATTAGAAACTTCTTGACTTGAACTGGTCCGATATATTGTACAAATCTGTGAACATCAACGATTACACGCCTGTATATTTCGACCAGAACTCCAACACGATGGAACATTTCAACGATTTCTACAAACTGGTAGGCCCATAGCTCATAATATGTTTAGTTACTACTTAAGTGGGTTTTTCCAACTGCAAATTTAGTTTAAAAAATCCAACAGTTTTGCACATTGTTACTTACCACAAAAGTTAAATTTCCTTGGGTACTACGAACCTGACTTCGCACGTTCGATGCCCAACTAGGTCATCTCCCATGGTGAATATACTTTACTAATACAAAAAAGTTAACCTGCAATGATGTGCCTTGAGAAAAAAAAACTTTTACCTTCGTGCGGCTATCGGCTGATGAGGGTTAACAGTTCGAAACAGCGCTGTCCTACTCTATGTTACCGGTACTCTACATTGCTGAAATTTTTCATATCTTTACTCATTTAGTCTAATTTCCTAAATTGGTTGAAAAGCACTATGAGTTATGCCAGCGATTTTCAACCATGATTCCGCCGGGGCAAAGCCAGGGTTCCGAAAACATCCGAAAATCTACATTACTATCATATTTACGCACTCTCTGTTTTAATGAAATTAATGCGTAGTGGTACACTGAACATGAATATTTTTATTTTATCCACGAATTAATGTACCGGTCGTTTAGCTCAGTTGTCATAATTATGCGAGCCCGAGTTTGAACTGGAGTTCTACAGTTATAATTTTAAGAAAATTGAACGTTGTGGTACGTAGCAGAGGCTATGTCTCGCCAGAAAGGACATGGTTGCTTTCATATCATCGCTGTTTATCGTCTATTTCAGGATATAGCGCTGTATGAATATTTCAATCGCACATTTTGGAAAAAAGTTGATTCTTATGGAAGACAACGCATGATGGATGATATTCAACAACTCAAATTATTGCGGAGTGAAAAGAATAAAAACTCAACTTCAACTGTGAAAACATTCGTCCCAGAAGCAACAGGCGATGAGAATTTAAATTACACAGAAATTTTTGAACAAAGTCAAAAGAATTACGACCATAAAACAATGACTCAAATTTTAAAAAGAAGAGTGGCTCATGAAGCCAGCGAAATTATGGACGAAACACTGCTTGATTCGCTAATTGATTATATGGTTCAAAATAATGGGGGCTGCCCTATCGACGTTTTGTAGCTCCTTGAAGCTTTTCATGTGTTTAGTTGCATATTTATCCTCTTATTACGAGAACGCAATCAAAGCGCTATAATGAGCTCGCTTAGAAGTTTCCGGCCATCTGTCTATCACCCTAGCATGGGAGAAACCAAAAATAAGTGCCTTTTTTAACGGTCCAACAAGTAAACTTGCCGGCTTGTTTTTGACACTGTCCCTTTAATGCTGAGCGTCAGGCAGGGAAGCTGTGAACAGCAATTTTTAAGTCATTGGTTTGACGTGACTCGTAATCAAACCCGAATATACAGCTTTAGAGGCTAACGCTTTGACCACTCTGCCATCTGAGCCGTGAAACAGTCAGATACTTTTCGGGAGCAATCGTCAAAAAAGCGAAAACTACAAATGACACAATATTGGAAGAAAAGATAGAAAAAATGAAAAAAGGGTGGGAGAAAAACTCGCCGGACTTGCAATCATAAACTGTGTGCTTGCTGTATTATCTTATGCGTTATGTCTCCCTTTTAGAAACTTCAAACTCCTGTGTACCCTACTGTGCAATAAAATTTCTTTTCCGTTTTTTTCATTTGTGATGTTTACTGCTAGGAATGAGTTTAGTATTTTCCCAAAGAGCTGCGTTGTTTCTTTGGATCTGTGCTTTGTTTAGGCGTTGTAAACGGCGGAGATGATCTTCGTCACTCGCTACACACTTCGGCGTGGCTTAATACCGCGAGTATAATGAAGATTTGAATTATTTTATTGTTGCACTGAAGTCTTAAACTAACCGAAATCCAAAAAACACTTAAAATTAAACCACTCTGTTGCAATTTTAACAAAATGCCCCTCGGACAAAAACGAGCCGAAAAACTATTTCGAAAATGCAAGAAACGGAAAGTAAAAGTTCGAAGGCCGCTTGATCAAATGATGTGACGTCATATGTGCGTAAAAATTGTCACGCAAAAACCGCAATACAAGGCAAGTAGATATTGGATTAAACAGGAGAGAAACGTTGAAAATTTTGCGAAAACCTGCAAACTAATATTCTTGTGAAGTAAAACACCACACGTAAAATTTTCCACCGGAAACCCTTTCCACGTGATTTTCTTGTTTCCGGTTTAGGAGTTATTACTACGACTACGTCATACTGTAGAATATCAAAATATCTTATTATAGCCTACTCACGTTATTACGCCGAAGCGTGCTAACGAGTGACAGGGTCCATCTGCGAGGCATATCGCCTGGGCCAAAGGCGCACCCAGCAAATTTCAAAGGGGGGGGGGTTCTAAAAAAAAAACCGCGATCCTGCTCTCACAGCTCAGAGCCGGATCCAGAAAACTTTGGTAGGGGTGATGAAATTTTGAATTAGGTTGAATGTTAACTAAATACAAAGACGTTAGACCCTATAAAGACGTAAAAGACCTTTTGAAAAATGTTTTTATGTCTGCGGCATATTCGGAATTTTTTTCAGTGAGGGAGGTACCAAAGTTTCACATATTTTCAAGCGTTTTTTTTTATGAAGAATTATTTTGAAGCATATTGAGAATATAAAAAAAACTGTGGGGGTTCCGGGGGCGTGCTCCCCAGAAAACTTTTGAAAAATTTACATTTTAATACTTTTTAACCAATTTTTACGCAATTTTTGATTAAATTTTTTGCCCCTAAATCTGAGTGTTTCACCAAATATAATGCATTTTGTTCGTACATTTTCGATTACGCGTGCTTTGGGCGTGAGGTTTATTGTTATTGAAAAGGTTCGAAATTATGGAGAAATTGTATAAATCAAAAACATGTTTCAAAATGGCTGGTGGGGGGATGCATATCCCCAGGATCCGCCCCTGCCCGCACTGACAACAATGTCTCTTACCACAACTCTAACCAGCCGGTTTGGCTTCAGTATGATGTGAGGCAAATTCTGTCACAGCTGTTTTGAAATAACAGCACGTACTGCACTTGCACAGTTTGGACACTTCACTTTAAAAACAGGGTTCGGTTTCAAAAGGGGGGTTCGACCCCCGAACCTTTAAAAACAAGGGTTCAGTTTCAAAACGTTTGAAATATACTGATTTCAAAATTGTTCAATAATTAAAAAGAAAATCTGTTAATTTCATTGGTATAATGTTGCGAAAAAAATTTTACTACGGTTACAAAAACGGATGTTTGGTCTGAGGGAAGCTGGAGCACAGACTTAAGTTACAATGGCAAAGTAATGCTCAAAAGTTTTACTTAAGTTTCTGAGTAGGTTGTTCCTCATCTCCTGTAGAATTACTGAACTGAAAATTAAAGAAAGTCTCTTCAGTGGTGCTTAAAACTTCAAATCCATGAAGTAAATCCATCAACATACAATGCATTCTACCTAGCACCTTTAAAGGTTACTTCTATATCAAACTCAAGTTTTTGGCCCCAAACAACTATACCCAATGAAAGAGCATATAACCACTAACCCACAACCAAGCTCACGGTAGCCTAATTAGATTTATTACTTTTTATCAGCCTACTGTATTGTCAATGAGAGTATTAAAGGCGATAATTCATACAGCAAATAAAGACCAAACTACACTCAAAAAACTTGAGTTTGATATAGAAGTAACCTTTAAAGGTGCTAGGTAGAATGCATTGTATGTTGATGGATTTACTTCATGGATTTGAAGTTTTAAGCACCACTGAAGAGACTTTATTTAATAGTCGAAACGTATCCCGTCTGGTGCAAAATGAACTGAAAATGTTCTTAAAAATCTGGGCAACAAACCAAGAAATCCAGTGATGTGGAAATGTAGGAGTTTTTATTACGGACTATGCAAACTACACTCAAAAAACTGGCAGCTGCGAAGGAATTTTTAAATTGCGACTGTTATATAAATGTGGGAAAGCACTTTGGCTACTCTCCAGTTCGTGCAATGACTGTGGATTTGCCAAAATTGCAATTAAGCCTCTACTTAATAGCATAATTTTTTGCGCCAATCAAAACACGGTGATGTTACAAAACCATCATAATCATGCTAACGAGACTTTCACTAAATATTGAAACGGGGATGCTTGTTTGTGATAGTAGATTTATTACTTTTTATCAGCCTACTGTATTGTCAATGAGAGTATTAAAGGCGATAATTCATACAGCAAATAGAAGACCAATAACCACTATCACCATTATTGTTAACACAATCATGACTGTTACCGCGGACGCATTAACGCAATGACATGTTTTAGGCTATTTTGATTTCACGTTTGCCGCTATAGTGATCGACGATAAAGATCTTCATGGTCGAAATTCAAAAAGCGGTCTTTCTCTGAGCATCGCCGAGCCCTTTTGTTCGTGACGAGATCCCCGGGTTTCAGACTGAAAAGCTTATTGGTAATTTAGGCCCCGCTGCTATCACTCGCAATAACAGGGCCATGGGAGTAGAGGAGCAAGGGGCCAGAGCTAAAACTACTGGGGCAAGTTAAATTATTGCGTCAACTAACACGCACAATTCAAATCAAATTTTCATTATACTTTTTTTGTATTTAATAGTATATTTATCCCTACCACCAGAAAGCGATCAATGCGCTATACAAGCTCGTTTAGAAGTTGCCAGCCATCTGTCTATCACACCGAGATGGGGTAATACCGCTAAGTACCTTTCCCAACGGCACTACAAGTAAACTTGCCGGCTTGTTCTCCACACTTCCCTTTATGCCGAGCACCAAGCAGGGTAGCTGTGAATGCCAACTTTATAGTCATTGGTTTGACCCGACTCGAAATCAAACCCAAGTCTAGAGCTCCCGAGGCGGACGCTCATACCACTCGGCCATCTGAGCTGTAGTCGCCTGTACTCGCGGTATTACGCCGAAGCGTGTAACGGTTGGTGGGATCCATCTCCGCGACTTGGCGCTTGGACAACACAGCTCCGAAAAAACATCGCTGCAGTGGCAAATCTTGGCAATATAAGTGTTCAACGTGACCGGCCAGGGAATCGAACCAGCACCTCAGCGACGATAGCCAGTTTTCTAACCGCTACGCCAGCCGGCCAGCAACTTGCACGATTCGCTTCTATGAAAGATCTTCGGTTGAAATTTGGAAAATCCAGCAGCTTGTTGACGCTACAAGATGCAGCAGGGCAAGCTGAAAAGAATTTCCACAAATGGACTTGTCTGCGATCGCACTGAAATATTTTCTAAGTTAAATACAAAATGTCCCTCGCAAAAACTGCCATTACCGGTATTGCAAGATGTCGTTTCCGGTAACACAGGGAAAATTAGCAACAGGCCTAATTGCTTTTGCTCACGCTACTACTGCCACTGTTTTAATCGCTATTTATTTGATCTTCTTCCGTTACACCAAATTATATCTTTATAGTATTCATTCAAATTATGCTACGTCATCTCTTGTGAAATAAAACTTTCAAGAAAAACTCTATTTCCGATATTTGAGGCAACTAAAGCAGTTATTTTGATGCGAGTATCATCTAACGAATGGCCTAATATAGACCGAATTACAAAAACAACACACTTAAATGTAATGATAGTACACAGCAAAACAACGCAGAGTTCTTTTCACTAATTTTTTTAGGTTTGATAATTTAGTGATTTTCTAACGACCACAACTGCACTGCGCATCAATTTTGCAATTTGTCTGGTAAAATCGGTGGGAATTTTTGCTCAGACGGAAAAACTCACATTTCCTGAAAACATTATTTCACGATAAGTTGGCAAATGATAGTAGGGAAAATTTCTTAGATGCAACGAAGCATAATTTCTTTGTACAGACACCATTTGACACTCTTAGACCAACAACTACCCAGTCCAGTTTTGCTGGGCTTCAGGCCCCGGGTTCTTCGTTCTAGTTTCTGCATTACAATCAATTTTTTGATGTTAGAATTAAAAAAGTGACTAAGACATTAAAATTTGATTATGATGCAGAAACCAGCAGTACCAAGGACCTAACGCCCATAAAAATAGGACATGTGGTCATAGGAATTGCAACTTTTCTACGTATTAGTCTTGATTCAAGTTCCATGGGCATTTTTAGTGCCAATTATCGCTTTTCACATATTTTTGTTCAAAGCATTTCTAATGCCCTTCTTCAATCTAAGTTAGGCGGAGTTCTTTCGTAACTGAAGTGATTTCCAAACTATATTGAACTAAAAATTCAACAGTAATTGAGGAAACTACGAAGTGAGCTTACGCTCTTCCGAGTCAGTAGCCACTCGGTATACATGTCAAATGTGATCGAGTCCAGCTGTGAATCGAACCCATCACGAAGTATTTGTAACCTGCGCGGGGTATCGCTAGACCATGTCGTTGAACAAGCACTTGACAGTCGCGTCCACGTTTGCTTGTCATCCAGAAAAATCATTTGAGCTGGGTCTCTTCCATTCTGCACTATGGCATAAGACCCGTTGAAAATCAGATGAGCGAGTGGTATGGAGCGTCTGCTTCTGGATCGGTAGACTTGGGGTTCGATTCCGAGTCGGGTCAAACCAATGACTTTAAAATTGGTATTCACAGCTTCTCTGCTTGACGTTTAGCATTTAAGGGACAGTGTGGAGAACAAGCCGGAAAGTTTACTTGTTGTGCCGTTGGGAAAGGCACTTAACGGGATTCCCCTATCTTAGTGTGGTAGACAGATGGCCGGCAACTTCTAAGCGAGCTCGTAAAGCGCTTCGTCGCTTTCTCGTGATAGGAGGATAAATATGCCAATAATAATAAAAAATAAATAAAATTATAAAAAATGGCAGCAGAAGTGAGACGATACGTCTACCCAAGCATTTTTAGCTGTTTCTTGTTGTAATAGCCCTCTAGGCATTGTTTCGTGAATGCAGTGACTTCATGAAAGAATTTGACGTAGATTAAGCGGTCACAAGACTAAAAGCTAAAAATCATTCAAAAATCTTAATTTCAGCACTTTCGATCGAATATTATGCGAGCAAACTTTGCATAGATCGCTACAAGATATCTCAAATCTCAAAGCACTTCGAAAAAATTGACGTGGAAATTTTTTCAAACAGAAACTTTCCACAAATAAATTTTTTCATTGAAACTTCTATTAAAAACGACACTTTGCCCAAATCTTGTAAATGATTATTAGGCTAATAAGCAATAATTTACTATTTATAAGTTTAGTTCATCAACTAAAATTCTATAACTTTCAAAAAAGTGACAATTATTGACTATAGCAACCGCCAAATCGATGGGTTCCACCGGAGTTGACCAAATGGATGAGATTGACAATTTTTGCTCCAACAAATTCTCAACATAGCAGTAAGATAAAACCAGAAATGACATGACACAAGCCCAGTCTTGACCAACTGCTACTCAGTGCACAACAACAAGGGCTTCCTTAAATTTCCCAACTCATTACTAAATGCGATCAAGACATCATAATAACCATATTAGGGCATACCAGCTTGAGTAATCTCCATGTTATAAATAAACTAGTTGAGGTGGCAAAAATTATGAGCTTTACAAGGCCATCCACGTCATTATGACGTCATCAAACACGACGCGTCATCAAACATCATACAGAGTTCAAATTAAATGAATGACAACGATATTTCATATAGCGAGTTTATTAAGTAGCACCATAGTAAAACTTTGCCACTTTAACCATAAAATAACATTTACCTGTCCACATGCCCAGTTAAGTAGGCCTGAAGCCCACAAACCCTCTGTATCTAAACTTTTTGATGTCATAAAAATGTGATTGTGACATCAAAAATTTAACTGTTATTTAAAAAGCTCATGGACTTCAGGAACCGCTCAAACTGGACATGTGGGCAGGAGGAAATTTTTCTCAAAAAATATACGTATAACATCATTATATCAACAATGCTAAAGATGCGATCACACTGAGACGATGAATCCTTTGAGACATTGTGCAGATTTATCTTATTATGACATCAAGTCTCAATGACATTCTGCGTATGAGATGCCATCATAAATATATAGCTATCTGCAAAACGTCTCAAAGGTTTCAGCGTCTCAGTTAGTGTGATCGCATCTTAAAACATAACGTTTGCTTGAAAAAATATAAAAAGACTAAGGAAACTAACAGAGATGAAGTGAACTTTTCTCAAATCACAAGAAACGCAACAACTCATCATAGCAGATGCGACAGCAGCCTAAGTATAGAATAATAAAAGCTTTTTCAACTACAGCTGCGTTTTTTACAGCGAAGGCAAAGCAACAAAACAATAATTAATTCAGGAACTGCTATTAAAGTAATAATTTGTGAGCAACACAATTTCACACTTCACAATTTACATGATTAATGATGGAAAGCGACAGACAGAACTGCTAGTCATGTTGGAAAAAGCACTGCATAATTACATGAATAGTATTCACGGCATGACCACACAATTAAAGTATTTAATTACTAATAAAAAAAACATTAAAATCAAATCTTCATTATACTGG
This sequence comes from Trididemnum miniatum, assembly GCA_964006365.1. NCBI lineage: Eukaryota > Metazoa > Chordata > Ascidiacea > Aplousobranchia > Didemnidae > Trididemnum > Trididemnum miniatum. The sequence goes on from OZ023241.1 coordinate 2,825,255, forward strand.
CGGTATTACGCCGAAGCGTGTAACGAGTGATGGGATCCATCTCCGCGATTTAGCGCCTGGGCAACAGAGAAACGTCGTAGCGGTGGTTAGCCGATGGCGACACGGTGTCCGATTTGATCGGCGCGGGAATCGAACCTAGACCTCAGCGATGTATAAAATCACTACGGCAGCAGGCCGGTTCTCAATAAAAATATTAAATTTTTGTTCAACAGCTTTACTGACAAGCCCAAACTTTAGACAAACAGAAAAGCATTTATCTCTCGAACCATAAATTAACGCTTATAAGTGCACACATAAAGAAATCCTAAATTGCTTATTCATTAGGACGACAGTTTTTTACACAATGATCAATACCTAACTAGTTACATATTATGGGGTTAATTCTTCTAGCAAGGACAGATCAGCCAAGCTGGGATGTTGTATTGGTTGAAAGCCCAAAAGAATTTGGAGATGGGGAAGGCAAAAGAAGAGTGGTCAATGGTTTTGTAACAGATGCGGTTATAGGCCTTTTGTAACTCCCGCGAAGCCTCTTTTTGCTACTGAAAAATATCAACGCATGCATCAATACACAACAAAATATAGCTGAAATAACTTGCAAAAAAATAAAACTTCACTACACTCGCGGTCTTACGCTGAAGCGTGTGACCAGTGGCGGGGTATATCTACGCGGTTTAACGCCTGGGCGACACAGCCTGCTCCGACGAAACATTGCAGCGATGGAGAGCCGTTGGCGACACGATATCTGATTTGACTTGCCCGGAAATCGAACCCCAGATCTTCCGCATAGATGTTTTTAACCACTTAGCCAACTGGTCGATCAAAAAGCAAATCCTACACCGTAATTACAGCCACTAAGTCTACACATTAACACACAAGCGTAGCAGCACAGTATAGTGTTTTCATTACGTACTTGTGAATTTTGACGTGTTTCGATAAATGATCAGATCGGGAAAATTTCTTGTCACAAATCGTGCAAGAGTAGGGTTTAGTGCCACTATGCGACCTCTTGTGGCGAGACAATTCATCAGATCGAGAAAACTTCCAAGTACAATTGGGCCAGTTGCATACGAAAGGTTTTTCACCAGTGTGGCGCCTAAAGCAAAAAACAAAACTTTAAATTACTACTCTGTGGTTTTAATTCATGAAGCAAGTTTTATGACTTGCTCTTAGCTTGACTTGCACTTAATTACAAATTATATCATTTTTGCTAGATACATTTTATCTTATTAAATTTTTTCATATTAATTTTTTTTACCAAGATTGTGAAACATAATTATGACAAAATTGGCAATGCTGTTGTTAGACTTGCTTGAGTGAGCTTTGAGAAGACTTGTATTTTTTGTGTTCATTTACATATTTATTCTCCTATCGCGACAAAGCGATATAACAAGCTCGCCTACGAGTTACCGGCCACCTTTTTCTTTTAAGTTAAGCGACAAGCAGGAAAGCTGCGAATAGTAATCTTAAAGTTATTGGTTTGCTCCGATTCGGAATCAAACCAGAGTCTACAGCTCCAGAGACAGACGCCTTATTTACTCGACCATCTAAGCTGTTACTACTCCTCAAAAAATTACGGAAATTTTTAAAGCACGATAGCAAAATAACAAAGAGCCTTCCTTACCTTAAATGAGCTTTCAAGTGCGATCCTTTGAAGTAACTTTTATTGCAGTTTGGATAAGTGCATACATGAATACGTTTAGAGTCGTCAACAGACGGTTTCGATTTTCGACGATTTGTGTCAGTTGGTTGAATGCTTGGACCAGGAATAATGCCACCAATCACTAAACAACTGCCTGCTTGAGGGGGTGGGTTACGTAATGGAGCTATTTTGATCAAATTTTTTTGCGCACCTTGTGAAGTATCATTAACTGTTTGCTGAACAGATAACTGAGCAATGGAATTTGCGTTAAGATTTTCTTGGGTTGAAATCGGCTGCTGAACCTGAGCTATTGTCAATGGGATAGTTTTTCCGTCCATAACTATGTACAGCGACGGACCAGCAGCCTGGCCAACGCTATTTGAGTTTGGATTTATTGCCACTACATGTGCTACTGTACCGTTTGAAGTACCAGCTTCCTGCTTTGGCAATTGTTGTTTCTTGCCAGAAGCCTCTCCACATGAAAGGACCACAGAACTGGAATTGGTGGAAGACGGTTCATTTTGCTCAACTGATGGTTGTTTGAAAGAGTTTTGCAAATCTTCAGCACATTTTTTGCATAATCTCAATTGCGAATTACGGAACTGACTAACTATCGACAACTGCTTGCAAGCAGGACAAACTTCATGAAATTCATTAGCACTTTCAACAATCGTACCACCAGTTGAACTAGGGTTACCATTTGATGTGGGGTTACTGTTCGAACTGGGGTTAACAGAGGAAAAATAATGAGGTAGATCGTGTGGATTCTCTTGCTTAATGGGAGCTTGAATGTTTGAAGATGTGACACTTATACTAGTTTGACCATCATCACTTGAAAAAGTATCCAGAACTTGAAATATATTATCTAATTCACTCGCAATCGGAGATGAGATGGGCTTGCCATTGACATCTTGTTGAGACAGTTCAGCAGAAGCCGTAGCACCAACAGTGGAAGTTATAGAAGAAAATGGGTTATCAGTGGCATACATATGCGAACTCATGGTCGATGTCACATCATTACAAAGAGTATCATAAGCATTTATCGCTGAAAGCCTAGGAACCTTCGCATGCTGAACTTTTTGTATCTCCATTCTCTTTCTTTTCACAAGCTCATAGGTGCTACTGAAATTATCAACCGCTTCATCCATGCTGCTACTACGATTAGCAGACGATACAACATCATTTCCTGTGCTAGATAATGGTTGACTGTTAAAAGACAGGTTATATTGACCGGGCAAATTATTTTCTGGACCAAGAGATGGATTTTCATTTTGTTGAGAAAACAAAGGCTGCGTTTGGAACGACCACGGGATTATGCTTTCATCAATTTGAGCATTTGCTGCATTCAACTGAGCAGCATTGTACGAAGATGAATTTTGAAATTGTATAGCATTGGCACTGTCAAAATTTCCAGAAGTTGTAGCCACTGAATTGGTCAAATATTCTGATGGTGAAGCAGCTACTGTTTTAAGTAACTGAGAGATACCATTTTCTTGGTATTCTGTAACATTTACTGGCTGCAATACATCAATATTTTGCTCAATCAACTTTTCTGGTGTTGCATGCTGTAACGTTTGATAGGAATTGCAATTTGAAGCAGCGTATGGAAACGCTGTCGTCAACAAATCAGTATTGCACCAATTGAGTTGAAAACTTTCAGGTTCTGCAATTTCGAAATCACTTGGAATGTCTGATATTCCATTTTCATCTGATGATAAAAATATGTCAAGGAAATCATTTTCTTTCATTGTATGAAAAAAACTCACACTAGACATAACAAGAAAAATTTTAGCAAGTGTAACTCTGTTTGAGATCAACTTATTTTGTATCCATGGCGAGTAAAAAGTTCCTGAAAAAAAAGTTTACTAATTACAATGAAATAGTAGTAGCGACGTATTTTGCACCGTCAACACAAAATATAATAACAGTACAATAAAAAGGAAGAGGCAACAAAACGACTAACGTTATGACATGTAGGTACAGTAGGCATGGCTGCAACACCCAGGTTGGAAGCAGAAATTTGCTTAAAAAAGGTGAAAAAAATTGTAAGACAAATAACAGAAGCATTACCAATTATCTAATTAGCTTTGCCAAAACACATGTCAACTACTCAAACGTTAAAACCATATTAAGGTGTTGATATTAAGTATAAAGGTATCGATACCAGTATTGGCAAATGTTAAGATTTGAAAATTAGACTTCAGTGCTCTTAGGCAGACTGAATCAACTTAAATTGCTAATAAAATCAAAATAAATGCAATAAACTAAATCTTGCATTTGCTCTGCTTGCTAGACAACCTAAAAACACCACATCTTTAGCTGATAAATACCGGTACAGCTTTGAGCTGCTGAGTCATCAGAGCAAGTGGTAGCTCACACATTATATTCTATACATTGTGCCATAAACCTTAGCTCTGTAGCCCAAAATGCCTGCTAAAATGCTTATAAATTCTATCAGTATCAGTTTATGTTGCATTTACAAGGCCGCGGCATGCTATATGCATAGATTTTTACCTCAGCCTAGGCTAGTTGAATTAAACTGTTAAATGCCTAAAGATGACTTTATTTTGGGTTCTCTTTGTTTCGACATTTTCATTCTTTCTAAATATTATAAACACTTTTTTTATTGGCATATTTATCCTCCTATCACAAGAAAGTGACGAAACGCTGTACGAGCTTGCTTTGGAGTTGTCAGCCATCTGTCTACCACACTAAGATGAGGGATTCCGTTAAGTGCCTTTCCCAACGACACAACAAGTAAACTTGCAAGCCAGCTTTCTTCACACTATCCCTTAAATGCTGAACGTCAAGCAGGGAAGCTGTGAATCACAATTTTTAAGTCATTGGTTTGACCCGACTCGGAATCGAACCCCAAGTCTACCGATCCAGAAGCAGACGCTCTATATCACTTGGCCATCTGATCGGTCAGGGCACTAAAACTATTCTGCAAAGAGCATTCTACATTAGTCTAACATGTATAGTTTAGTGTAACATTCAGGCAATACTCATTCCAGACTTGGACTAGGCCACCACTTACCGGTATCAGGGTATTCTCTGTTCCTAATCTCTCAACTTCATAATCGTACTTTTCTACAGTTCTAGGTTGTCTGGTTGTTTCCTTTTATTATCAGGCAGGCAGCCATAATCAAACCCTAGTAAAAAAGACGAAGATCTTTCCCACAACTCCGTTAGGCTAACCGCAAATGCTTCTACCAGTTTACTGTTCTTTATCGTTTCGCTTGCTGCACTACCGCAAGCTAGAAAGTGAACTAACAAGAAATCTCACGAAAATGCTATGTTATTGGCTGAGAAGGTGTGTACCTGCAACAACCAATCACAATTCAGTATTTCACCACGCATCACTAATCAAGCAAATCGACTAAAGAAAAAAGGCTCTTATAAAACAAAATTAGATTCAGCTGGAATAATTTAATCATTGGCAGTCAGCAGCGCAAGCAAGGTAACGAAACATTGAAAATCAGTTTATAAAACCAAGATTAAAACACTAAACAACCGTGATAAGATCAGAAAAGCAGTGGCTTAGGCGAGGCTAACTGGTTAGAGGAAGAGGACAGTTTCTGCCAAAAGTATCTCTGTCAAAATGAAACTTTGAATGACGACGTTGGACTCGCGACTCTCGCCTTGACATTCCACAGAGCATCTGCCCTTCGTCCAAACGCCTAGGATCGAGATGCTTGAGGCTCCAACTCGAGCTGCTGTCCGGGAACAGCAACTCGAGTGGTAAAAACACTAATGGAGGGATGGAGCAAGCTTTCCACACCGACGTAAAGGAGGGTTGCAGGGGCGGCGGAACGAAATTTTACTGTGGGGGGGGTACGGCGCATCAAAAGCGGATCCAGGAATTTTTGAAATATTGTCTTTTTTGCAGCAGTGAGGTACGGTGAGAACTTAGCACTTGTGGAAGGATCTATGGAGATTCTCCCTAGCAAAAAATTGAAAAGTGGAATGAATTAGGTGCAAAATTTGGCTACTGACAATAAAGGTACGAAACTAATAAAAAAAATGAGAGCAAGATGTTATCGAAAATTTGCATAATGTTTTTAAAACAAAGGGTTGACCAATGCAATCTCACAAGGAGTTGACAAATTTGTCAAACGATCTACGGACGAAACATGTGCTTAGAAGGCGAAGCGATAGCCTGCATCCCATTGCTAGCCAGCTCAGCACGCTAAAATTATCGATTGTTTTACTCTGCTTTTTATTGAAACAACCTATTAACTATCGAAAGTTTTGACCTCTAGCAGACCCAGAAAATTTTGGCGGGGGATGAGGTTTTAAATTAGTTTGAATGTTCACTAAATGTAAAGACGTTAGACGTTTAGACCCGGAAAAGGGCGTAAATAAGCTCTTTCAAAATGTTTTGTGCAAGTGGCGTATTCAGAATTTTTTTCAGGGGGGTGGAAGGGGAGCACATTTTGACATTTTTTCCGGCAGAGTTACTTCAAGGCAAATCGAAAAACAAAAACAGCTCCAAGGGGGTAGAGGGGAATGCTACCCCGAAAATCGTTTAAAAATTTAGGCAGCGTAAATAGCCATTTTAGTGCTTCTTTTACAATTTTCAAGAAAAATTCTGTCTAAATTTTTTACCCCTAATTTTGAGCTCTTTAGCAAAATGATGCAATGGTGCATTTTGGTCGCACATTTTGATTTATGCTTGCTATAGGTGTAAGGATTTCTGTCATCGAAGAGGTTCAGAGTTATGGAAAAATTGTATTCATCAAAAACATTGATGAAAAGTGACTGGTGGGGGGATGCCTACCACACATCTCCCCCCTGGATCCGCCCTTGCTCATCTCTAGCTTAAACTAGTTGCCACAATTACCCTGTCCACCTGTTTAATTTATGTGGATTTTAAGCCAGTGTGCGAAGTAAAACATTTTTAAGGGGGGGGGATGTTTTTCTCTACAATTTTGCCTGAATTTTGAACCCAAATAGCCTAACAAGACAGTGTTGCAAAATGGTATTTATTGTTCATGGGGCGATGTCATTGGTCAATGACCAAATTAAAACAGTGGCGGAGGGCGTACTGCGTGTTTGCATACCATGCACCAGGATGATGAACAAAAATTATCAACGGTAGAATTTCGAAAACTTCATTACCGGTACCTTTGTTTATGGCAGGTTTTTGTTTCATAAATGAAACAAGGGGTTTGGGGGGAGAGCAGTAAGCTACTCTCGCGAGGTCCGGGGCAAGGCCCCGAAAGCTATAGCATTTTCTTTAATCATACTCTCAATCTCAAATATGATTTGAAAAAAGTTTGGGAACCGCTGCTTTAACATATTTTTAGTGCTTCCACTAATGTTCATTAAAAGCTGCTGACATGTTATACTGTTGATGAAAAATAAGCTGTTCTGTTCTGTATTAGGCGCGTTGAAAAGGTTGTTCTTGATTGGTTTGTGAAGGAAGTCATAATGGCTACAAGATATGCTGGAAAGTATCGCCGCAGACCGTAGGCTACCGATACCCACACTCCACAGGATACACGTATAAAAAACATTTAACTTTTTACGGTACTTATCACTGGGGGGTACGTTTTGGCATCCCCCCAGGACAATTTTTTTCTATGCTGGGGACGACGACTATTTTTACTGGGAGGGACATGTCTCCCCGTACGTCCCCCTTTACTTCGCACACTGCTTAAAGCCCACATCGATGTGGGCTTTTTGCTGTGAGCTTCATGTCAAAGTCACTTTTTGAAACTATGACATCAAAAATTAAACTGTGATGCAGAAAGCCCACAGCAACAAGCCCACATCAATGTAGACTTAAAGCCCACATAAATTGGACATGTGGACAGAGTAACCATGGAGTAACTATGCAGCAGCTGATCTACTTTCAAACAGTTATTTTTTAAGGACAGGAAGACCGGAGAATGGACGATTGTATCATCATAAACAAGTTATCAATGCTCCTTACAACTTGCGATTCTACATTGTACAATCTTTATTATTTCACGTAGATTAACGATTTACACGACAAATTTGCTCGATAACCGGGTTATTTTTTAATCAGCTATATATAGACCAACATTGTACGATGCTGATTGAAGCTAGACGTTTTTTCACCTAAAAAGCATCCCCTCCTGGAAATCTTCTGGGGGGGGGGGGGGGGGGACGCGTCCCCCTCGGTTCCGCCGCCCATGTAGAGTTGGTATTATTTATGGTAGAATAATTTGCGCTAAAATGTTTTATAGGGGAATGGTGTTGTTTTCCGGGGGGATGGCATCCCACTGCATCCCCCCTCAACTCGAGTAGGCTACTGCCCGCGATCCCTTGAGGATAAGCGGGTCTGTACAAGTAAGCTTGTTGATTTATGAGAGCAACATATTGTAGCAGCTCCTTTTGTTTTGTTAATTAATTTTTGTGGACACCAGCTATACTAGGCTTACCATACGTCCTCCTCTTGGAGGATATGTCCTCCTTTTCAGCAAAAAATAATTTGTCCTCCGAGGACGTTAAAAAATGCCCAAATGTCCTCCGTTTTAGGCATTATGACCAATGAAAATATGTCAAATCATTGTTACACCGAAAATTTTGGAAAGTTTTTGTTCAAACTACGGCCTGCGGACGTGATGACTTTTTTTTTTTGGTCTTCACTATAGATTTTGGGCGGAAACTTGAGCATTTGCGGACGTGATGACCTTTTTTCGCTCTTCACTTGATTTTTAGCGGAAAATCGGGCCCGGGGGGCCGGCCCCACCCAAATTTTCTGGAATGTGTTACTTTTGATAATTTAAAAAACTGAAAACTAAAAAAATAAAACATTTAGCCGGTGCCATTTTGTTTTTATTTTTTAAACTAACCTCATACCCCCTTTTGTCATATTACAAACTTCATGGTTTTGTCTTTAAATTTTGCTTCAATCAATCGCTTCGACTCCGGAGTAAAGTTAGTTTTTTGATCTGTAGTTGGAATTTAGAAAACATTTTGCATATGTTGTTAAAGGTTATAGCCTAGAACACACTTATACACGTCATCCTATCAAATGCGTCACAACTAATAATGATTGCAGCCTCCTTTCAGTTATTTTAACCCAGCTTTTGCTTTTAGACATGGACTACTATAATGCTTTTGTACTGTCTGACACTATAATAGTGACTGCACAGCATTCACTGCAGGTAGGCTGCCGGTATGTCCTTTTTCATTATAAAGTGAGCTGAAAGTACTGTTTTTTGTGTGGAAACCGTAAAAATTCGTTGGCGACTGAGGGTTCCGCCCCCAGACCCCCCTTGCCACCGGAGGCTGGGGCTTCGTCCCCAACTCCCCAGCAAAGTCTTCCCTCTTTGTTAAATTGTGGGGCCACACTGATTGTGCATAATGTCCATAAATAAGGAGAGGTTTGAGGTATCAAAATGAATTTCGATTTATCCAAAAATTGGGGTATCACGACATATTTTGGTATCTTTTCCTAACTTCCTTTTTTCGTGATGTTACTCAATGCTAATTACGGCTTTTACAAAGGTTGTGAATGTGATCAATATCTGTTTAAGTTGTAACTCAGGCTCCTACAAATTTTTTTACCTCGCGACGCCTCTGTATGAGAACGTGATCACCTTCAAAGAACCTGTCCTCCTTTTGCAAAGTGGAAATATGGTGAACCCTAAGAAGCTATACCATTGGTGTCGCCACAGAGATCGATGTGCTTTTTGTGGTTGTGACTTTGCAGGAAGTATGATATGAATAATGGACAACCTTCATTGTACTACAACCCTTTAATATCAGCCATGAATAACAAAACAACTTTATTAATTTGGCAAACTCTCTGCGGGAAATAGTAGCCTGCGGTTCCGATAAAAAAAGAGCTGTTTTTATTTCAATGCAATGGTCGTTTGGAGAACAGCCGGCACAACCTGGAGTAGGTAAAGGTGTTTGGTACTTGATCAATGCTCCAATTGAGCCCAGTGCCGTTAAGACTTTGAGGGCCGCGCGTCTAATTTTTCGAAGGGGCATGCTTTTTTGTGGCCACATGCTTTTTTGTGGACTTGATTTTGACGTTAGCAGGCCTTATTTTAGAGGACGCTATACCAACTTTTTAAGTGTGACTCGCCCTGTGCGGGGGGACCCGGGGGCTTTAGCCCCTTTTAATCGATCAATCAAAGTTTATTTTGCCATAGTGTACAAGAAGACCATTGGTCGATCATCTAGGTCAGAGGTGACGAACATGCGGCCCGCGAAAGAATTTCCTGCGGCCCGCGAACATTTTGAACCTTTTTTTCCCCGTCTAATCTTTGGATATCAAAAGCTGAGCCCCCGATTGAACCACGCGCGCATCACACAGGAATCATACAAACGTACAGTACAAGCTTTTCTTCTCTTTCAGGATTCAGCAGTTCATCCATTGTTATGTAATAATACTAATTAGGGCAAGTTTCTGTGCACTAAAATTCTGAAAAGTTGCATTTATTTTGAAGAAAAGTTGCATTTATTTTTCAATAAAGTTGTTGTAAAAAGTTGGATTTAGGACTATGCACACCGAGGTTATGCATAACGAGCTTAAACACAACGCTTATTGCACAACGAGTTTAAGCAATACTGCTTTTGTAGCTTAAGCAACTCACTAGTTACAACACAGTTACATTTTGCAAATGATATTGATTTGGTCAAAACAAAGAAACGAAAGAAAAATTGCTTTTTACCAACAAATTCAACCGTCACAATCAATCAATCGATATTTATTTGCGATAACATCAAAACACATACATAAGAAATACGAAGACAAAAAGAAAAAATATAAGACCGCAGGAAGACGGCGAGTGGACCTTCCGGTCATTTAGTCAGCTGCCACCCTATAGTTGTTATTTGAAAAATTTTGAATGGATTCTTGATCAACCAGAGCTGGATGATAAATTAATAATTAAAAAGAATCTAACAGTACACCATAAACTTATTGGTCGTTTTAAACGTAAAATTCAATCAAGTGAATGTTGTATCGTTTTTTGAATAAAATAGGCGAGGTGGTTTGGATTTCTGGGGGTATATCATTCCAAATTTTCACTCCTTGGTACCTTATGCATTTTTGTAAACGGTTAGTCCGGAAACGAGGAAGATATAAACAGCTGGTTCGGGATAGAGTAGATCTTGTGTTTTTTTGCGACACCTCGCTGGTTAAGGAAAAATAGCCGGATAGAGTGAACGGTAATTTATTATTAAAGTGCGCGTGGACAAATTTCCCTATTTCAAGTTTGAATAAGTCGGAGAGTTGAAGCATATTTAGTTTATAATAAAAGGGTATAGCCCTGTCTCTTGGTAAGCCACCACCGTTTAGTTTAATTGCTTTGTTTTGAAGAACGGTTAGCTTTTTTAAGTGTGAAGGAAAAGATGAACCCCAAATCGGCAGACCATATAAAAGGTGAGGGTGGATAAAAGCGTAGTAAACATTTAAAATTGCATTAGTGGGTAAGAAATGGCGCAGTTTGGAGATAATACCTACTGCTCTAGAAATTTTATGTTCAATGGAGTAGATAAGTTTGTCAAACTTTAGAAGGCTGTCTATAGTCATGCCCAAATACTTTGCACTGTTACTTATGAGAATAGATGAGTTGTTCAATGAGAGATCAATCGTGGGTGGGGGTTTATTAAGTTTGGGAGGAATAATTAGAGCATTAGATTTGGAGAGGTTTACAATAAGTTTGTTTGAATAGAGCCACTTTGAAATATTGTCAAGGTCTTTGTTCATAATTGCACTTAATTGGGTTGGAGTAGGAGCCGAGAAAACTAAGCATGTATCATCTGCGAATAACTCACACAAAGCTCGTTGTTATGCACTTTAAAGAAATTACTACAATTAAACTAAAATTCTGTACAATATAGTTTCAAAGCATAATTTTTTAATCACATTTTCACTTTCACATTTTGCGCGAAAATTTAATAAAGTTGCATTAAAAAGTTGCACGTAAAATCGAAAAAAGTTGCGAAATATAATTTATGGAAACAGCTTAAAACACTTAACTACGTAGAGTCTGAGTGTTTTGGAAGCTGTCGAAAGCTGTAAAAAAAAGCTGCAAAAACTTGCCCTAATAATAACATGACTCGTGGTCCGTCGCTGCATCAGTATAGTGCAGCATACAAGCAACTATTTGAACATGATTTGAGTGAGAGCCTAGCTTGCCTTGCAGTAGTATGGGAGTTAGCAGAAATGAATTGGTGAGCTTAGTACCATATATGCAAGTTTCACAGCTTTTAGAAGGTATTTGTTTTTCTGTTTTTCAATCGATATTTAATTAGCTCCGTTTATTTTGATGTCTTCAACAAAGAAACGACAGATTGTACATGGATTTCGGTTGTTCGTTACTGCTGATGAACAATTTTTTCGTTTTTGACAGGTTTCATAATAGGTCTATGAGTAAAAAAAAGTTATGCGGCCCGCTTGCTCATTGGTAAGTGACAGTGGCCCGCGATAGCAAATAGGTTCCTCACCCCTGATCTAGGTCAACTCTACCTTCCCTTAAACCAGCCCTGGTTGTGCCACAAATCCTTGAACACTCCTGGTTGTTTGATGTGGACTAGACCGCATATTTTTCTGCTGCACTAGAATCAAATTTCAAATGGTAGGTGTCATGAAAATTGCACGCTCCACTTACTTTGCATTTGTAATTTTGTTTATTTATTTCAGATACAGGGTCCATAGTAGCGAAATCATATCAAAATAAAAAGCAGAAAAATTTACATACACAAAACAGATAACAATTAGTCATTTACTATATAGACCATATCGAGATAATGACTAAAATAACCAGAGCGGAAAAACACATAAGAAGTCATCAACGCAGATATTAACTTATTCTCAGAATGCAAGCACTGAGAAACAAATGAAAACAAAAGAAGAGAAAGTAGTTACATGAGCAGATACTTGGCACTCCCGAGCACTGACGTAACGAAGCAAATTATGCAAAATTCTATACGAGTCATTATAAGCGACACGCAACTTTCTGAAAGTATCAAAACGATAATTACACCATAAATTACTCGCATGAAAACTTGTACAATACGAACAGAACAAAGTATTTCTAACAACGGAAGAGCATTTTGAAAAGCGATATTTCAATTTGTTGCCAGTACCATAGAGAAATCTTACTTGTCTAAGAATGTCGTCGTCATCAAGCAAATTCCTGTTAAGTTGTGCCCCTAAATACCTTACTGAATTTACAAAACTGATAGTAGCATCACTACCAAGCCTAAGAACAGGCATGCAGGATAAACTAAAATGCCTCGGTGCACACAGCATAGCATAAGACTTGTTGCAATTAAAAACAATATCATTAACTTTAGCATATGCACAGCTAACATCGGTTAGGTGCTGTAGTCCTGCCAAACTAGGACTCATCAGACAAATATCATCGGCAAAAAAAATATGATTTATGCAAGAAGTTCCCACATAACAACCAGCTCTGACATTATTTAGCAACCTAGATAGGTCATCAATACACTGCAAACAGGAATGGACTAAGGACACCTCCTCGTCGAACACCATCAGAGACAGAAAAAGAAGACGATATTTGACCACCCCAAGACACTTGCATACTTTTTGATTTATGCCAGTACCATAACAACCGAACGAAATAAAAAGGCACACCTCGCAGTATTAGTTTTTTGAGTATAATTTGGTGATTGATTTTATCGAAAGCTTTGGTAGCATCTAAAAAAGAAAAAAATACCGGCGTATTTTGATTCACGTACGATGAGACAGTTTGCTTTAACAAAAAAACACTCATATCCGTACTATGTTTGGGCTCGAAGCCAAACTGATTTGAACTAGTTTGCATGAAGGACGAAATGTGATACAAGATAAAACGCTCAAACAATTTAGAGATAACCGTAGCAAAGGCAATTGGTCTATAGTTACAAATTTCTGGACATTTTTATTTTTGTTCTTGACTATTGGCACCAACACAGTGTCAATACAAGCATGCGGAATAAAACCATGACGCAAACACAAATTAAACAAGACACTGAATAGGCCTTGTTACGCTATCACAAAAAACGCCTAGAAAATGGATTTCGTGATACCCACCGAAGAACTACATGAAACTTCGTAAATTTGAAGATTAAGAAATGCTGAATTTAAATCTCGTGTCTTCCGTGTCCAATAGGTGCCGTTACGTCATAATGACGTCATAAAGACAAAAATATCTCTTTCAAAGATGCAGAAATTCCACACACTTAAAAGCCTCTAAATTTTTTTGTGATTGATGTAAACGCATCAGATCACTTTCAAAGTAATCTTTGGTTGACAGACTATGTCCATGCCAAACTGTGACGTCATAAGTTGATGACGTCATAACCTACAAGTAACAGATTTTGTAAAAACAATTATTTTTTCTGGATGGGGTTTATACAGTTCCTTGTAACTTCGGTTGTAGTACGTTTAACAAGCTAAAAAGTGGTGTGAAAAATCCAAATATACATATTACCACATCTGCAAAATTTCGACCAGTTTTATTCAGTAGTTTTTTTGCTATTGACCTACAATGATTACATATTAACCATTAGCTTAAACCGCAACCAGACCAGAAAATAAATAATCATATTGAGTAATTGCTTCCAACTTCTTGTGTTAGTAATACAAACACTTAAAATAGTTTGGAGACATCTCTAGTCAATAATTTGCATCTATTTCAAATACTGACGTCATAAGTTGATGACGTCATAACTCACAAGTAAGATTTTGCAAAAAATATATTTTTGCTAGACAGGGTGTATATACAGTTCCTTATAACTTCATATATAGTACGTTTAAAAAGCTGAATTTTGGCTTGGAAAATCTAAGTATACATATTAACACATCTGCAAAATTTTGACTAGTTTGATGGAGTATTTTTTTTTTTCTTCTATAGACGTACAACAATTAGTTATTTACCGCTAGCTTAACGCGCAATCATACAAGATAGTAAATAAATGTATCGAGTAATTGCTGCAAACACTTAAAAATAGTTTGGGACATTTTCAGTCAATAATTTGCTTTTGTGCCAAACACTGACGTCATAAGTTGATGACGTCATATCACCCATAAGTAAAAACTTTTTCTGAACAGAGTGTACATAAATTTTTTAGCCACTATTTTCATCAAAAAACAATGTGAAACTTGACGTGGATAAATTAAGCATACGGTACATACTGGCACACCTGCAAATTTTGTCCAGTTTTATCAAATACTTTCTAGGTTACAAGGCGATTATCCTACTCTCTAACAGCTGATAACTTTACATTACTTCACGTATTTCAACTACTGCATCAAGTTAACGCTAAGGAATTCAATTGGTATAAATTAAGCACTTCAAAGTATGTTTTTAATGTAACCAAAAACAACATACCGGTACCCTTTGCGTCAGTTTTGTGCAATTAAATAATGGCATCATAATTCTCGAAAGAAGTATATTTTACGATAAAGAACTTTATTGGATCAGAAAATTAATTTTATTAGTTAGTGTTCGTTGCTGCCAATCTACTTTAAAAAGATATAAACATAAATTTTTACACTGTAATATATTTTCATTGACTAAATTTCGTATCTAGCTAAAACACCTATAGGCTACATTGATAAGCAGGTCTTATTACTTGAAAAACAAAGAGAAATTTGGTGTGAACACATTTTAACATTTTTCAACTAGCTACAAATTGGTTGTCATCACTATCATCGTCGTCATTACCGACATCATTCACTTGTTCTACTTCAATTACGGTCTCAGAATCATTTTCACAAACAACGCAAGAGCAGAGTTCGGTGCATGATACGCCGTTTCCAACGCAAGAACACTGATTTATTGTCTCTGTTAACAGTCTGCTCAATCACTTGATCTGCGGCTGTTGCGAAAAATCCGTATCGCTCTTGTTGCTGAATTGCAAATTCACCAGCACGTAAATGCTCAAGAGCAAATGGGTGTGCTTTTTCAAATTCACGCATTTCATGCAAATAGACAGGAACGTAGCGAAAATAATTCACACGATCGTAGGCAAGCAGCCAAGGAGTTATCTTCTCCAAAGTATTTAAATGACCTTCCCAATCTAATCGACGGGTACAGCTAATAAAGTGTAATAAAGTACACACCAAATGGCTGCAACAGGGCAAAAGTAGGGAAAGCAGAGGCTTGCGTAGCACAGAACATGTCGTAATTGCTTACAAAATATTGAAAGACATCTTCCTGAAGTGGATGGAAAAGCAGAGACCATCGCCTCGTCAAGTCACTAATTTGTTTTTTTCACATATGTTGAATGAACTTGATGACCGCAACGCTTGCATGGACAAACTTTCAATTCTTTCAGGAGAATCATCTTCTGGAAATATTCTTTTAGAATTCGAACATACGCGCTTTTCAATACTTCTTTCATTAGTAAATCGAAAATAGCATTATTGATGAAAACCATGTCTGTGGGCGCTCGGTGACAGATCAGGTAATGAATTTATATCCCATAAAATTGTAAATTTTTAGCAGCAATAACTTTTTCAGTACAATCCAAACTCAGCCATTTATAAGCACATTACTTTAGAATGCTGAAACTTGTTGCAGTAAACTTTTTTGAATCACTTTCATAGACGTCATCATAGTGAACAATTATGCATTTCATCAAATCAAAATCAAATCTTCATTATACTCGCGGTATTACGCCGAAGCAGGTAACGAGTTGCGGGGCCCATCTCCGCGGCTTAGCGCCTGGGCTACACAACTTCGAAGAAACGTTGCAGCGGTGGCGAGCCGTCGGAGACACTGTGCCGATTTGACCGGTCCGGGAATCAAACCCCAGACCTCCCGCACCGAGAGCACGCTCTTGACAACTGAGCTAACGGCCATTGATTCTCTAAATTATTCCTCACCGATAAATGAAAATCATATGCGCCAAGCTGAATGAGATCTATTAGCACCAATAGTATTGGTAGAGTATTTTTGTATTTAGTTGCATATTTATCCTCCTATCACGAGAAAGCGATCAATGCGCTATGCGAGCTCGCTGAGGAGTTGCCGGCCATCTGTCAACAACACCAAGATGGGGGAATCCCGCTAAGTGCATTTCCAAACGGCACAACAAGTAAACTTGCCGGCTTGTTCTGCACACTGTCCGTATAATGCTGAGCGTCAAGCAGGGAAGCTGTGAATACCATTTTTATAGTCATTGGTTTGACCCGACCTGGAATCAAACCCAAGTCTGCAGCTCCCGAGGCGGACGCTCTAATCACTCGCCCATCTGAGCAGTATGGAAAACTAGTCTGTCCGTAGAAATTGCACCCAGATACTGGATTACCACAAAAAGCACGTAATTATAGTCTGACTTTTTATCATCATTTCCTCACAAACCTATCCAGCAACACAGTATACAGATACGTAGGTTATATGACGTTTCTGCAAGTAAACCTATAAGTCATTTCGATAAGCTAGGCTAACTGACTTTTCAAAAGGTTTAATAATACCGCTTCAACTTTTTAATTTTATCTATCTCTACACTTCAGCAGCTAAACCTACCTAAGTTTGTGCCACTAGCACTTGTTGACTGCCAGTTCCACTATTTCGTTGTTTTACCTTGATCAGCTGTTTGGCGTAACTATGACGAAACAGCTGATAAGAACATGTTTCCAAATTTTAACTTGCATAAGTTAATTTTTTATGAGTTAGATGCTGTCACTTCATTTAAAAATTATACAAAAATGATTAAATTCAGCTTACAATTTAACTTAAAAATCAATAGATCAGATATTTTTTTCTACTTCAGTTTAAAATGTTATCGAACACTGAGCAAAAAACATTTAGCAACCAACACGGCAACACCTAATGACGAAAAAGCAGTGATGCGCTTTAAGCGCAATAGTATTCATCCGCTAAAATTTTTCAATATTCAAACGGTTATATCTCAAAAACGGCACCTGCTTGCACGGGAAGACACTCCAGTTTCGATCTACTACCATAATTATATTTACAGACAATTTTTTACGTAGTTCTTCGTTAGGTATCACGAGACGACAAGATAGAGCACAGTGCAACAAGGCCTAGAAGTAAAATTTAACACTATAATCACAATGACAAAGATGTTCAGCAGTTACGTAGTCAGTGCCAGCAGCACAATTCAATTTTGATTTACATAGCAATGGACCTATCACATCAACAGAGCATTGAAACGTAGAAAAATCGTCAAATAACGCACCGCACTGCAACTGCTTCAACAAAAATTCGTTACCAGCGGAAGATTTTGAGGCAGAATTCAATAGAGTAGTGACTGCGCCACATTTCAGTGATAGCTAAGACCCCTTAGCACCACCCACAAACGCAGAAATAGTAGATTTGTTTGATTTATTCACTTTGCACCAGAAGAGCTTTCCCGAGTTATCAGAGCTTAAGGCTGCTGTAAGTGCATTAGCCTCATGACGGTCTTGTTCAAACCTACATTGCCGCAAGGCTGATTTAAAAATCTTGCGTTTATTTTTCATAAGCTCATAAGAATACCCCGTGTTAGGCTTTCCCAATCTTATCCAGTTTTGATAGACAGTTCTAAGTCTCTTCATGATCTGCTTTCACATGCCTATTCTAGCCTGAAATATTTCTTCTAGGCCTATTGGTTGTAGTTGTATTAACACACAAATGCTGTTTGGAAGCAATCTGAGTAGCAGAAATCACATTATGATAAAAGTTTTCAATCATATTTGAATGAGCATGACAGTTACAAAGGGAATTCGTGCATTCTATGGCTTCAGTTGGCAATTCTATCTCAGTCGTAATTTTTTACACAACATGCCGTAAGAGTATTTTTGTTCAGGTGTGACTTGCTTCCAATTAACCTTTGTAGCTAATTTTATACCAGTCTCTTCAAAGTGATGAAACAATCATTTTAAAAATCGAAGCAAACAGTAACTCTTAGCTTGAATTTATTATTTATTTATTTTACATGACGCAAAAGCGCAGGGGGGAAGCATTGAAAGACCAATTGGTCACCTCAGTCTACCGCACACAAATGAAACAGCAAAAAAGTCATGAAATTAGATTCTACCTAGGAATAATAATAATTATCGTGAAGCGTCTTATCCAAGGATACGCAACAACGAGGCTTAGGTGGAAGTTGGATCATTAACCTTGCGAAGTTACGATCCTACCGGTCGTAACAACGGCGCTACGTTACGAACCACAACACCTCACTGCCGACAAAGGTTTACTATTGCTGATTGAGCGCATTGTGATGGTTCAGTCGAGATAAGAAATAGAAAAATCCTCCTAATTGGTCGCAATTAAGCTACGCGGCATCAGCTTGCAGGTAATCGTATTAATCGGGGTTAAGCGCTAAGCTACGTTTTGATTTTATTCTAATCACATTGGCTCGATATGTGAAGTTAAAATATAACAAAAAATATTCTGCGAAACCATTTCGAATTACGCTATCCAGATGAGGGGTCAAATGTTTGTAACATTCCGTGTTCAGTGGTCAGGGCGTTATGACAGTTGCACTTGCATCTTAAATACCTTTTTTGTTGGGTCGGATTAATTCAAGGAGGGGGCTGTAGCCCGGGGCTCCTTCGTCAGGCGCGTGCCGCACTTAAAAGGTATAAATTCTCCACAGATCCGCGGCTATCGTTCATTTCAGATCAGTAAAAAAGCATGGGAGGGAGGCAAAGAAAATCAGCCACAGGACCTACGCAAAGTGTTAATCCAGCCCTGGCTACTGTCCCAGGGCAACCGTTATACTTCTGGTCGAGTAGTAAGTAGCTCACTGTCTAACAGCTCGTCGAAAGCAATTTTGTTTCTCAGCACAAGTTTTGCTGATCTACACCTCGTTACAAATCATCACAACTGGTTATGTGCAAAACATAATAAAATTTCCAAGTTTACATCAATATTACGCATGCACACGATTCACGACGTCCGAAGCAACAAAAGCTAAGCCCATGACCAAGAGTCCTGGGCAAGCAATAAGCGAAACTGTTTAATTCTTCGTGATAAGATGGTAAAACAAAAGCAAATTTGTATCAATTTACTCCTAACCCTGTTCTGTAATCAGCAACGATTTCATAGAACAAAATGCGGAAATCATAAAATTCTCGAATTTTAAGGAAAAGTAAAGCCACAAGAATTCTTGAAATTAGACGTCTCGACAACATAGGTTAGTTTTGTACCGTCTTGCTTACTACACTGCTGATGATGACAGCAGAATCTATGTTGTCAAAACGTCAAGTTTTACGAATTACTGAGGTTTTCATTTTTCTGCTTGAGATAATTTCGTCCCATACTTCGTGCATCGCTTATTTTACTTTTACACTCGACCACGAGAAACACTGTCGCAGATCGTACGTCGAGTGTCACACACACTGAATCCAGCTACACAGCGAAGTGTCTAGAAAAATGATGTAGCCATGCGGCTGGAACCATGCGGTTGTTGAAAAACGATATCATGACGAAAAATATTTTGCTAACATAACAAAGCATGAAAAAACTATGTTTTGAAACAAATTGGGCTAAAATAGTGCAAAAGGTTCGTAATTAATGATTAAGATTTGGAAATCTATATGATAATTCAGGTAGTTCATTTTGATGGAAACAGATACCTAGGAAAAATGTTTCAAACGACAAGAGACCACATTTTTGCAACTAAACAAATTTGTTCGATGGGATTACATCAGTGGTTTCCAATCTTTCTAGCGGAGAGGAACCCCAATGAAACATTCCAGAGACACAACGAACCCCTGTGCATTAATTTAACTTACTAATTTCCTTGAACCCAGCTCTAAACTGTAAACTAGCGGAACCCTTGAACTGCACCGGCGGAACCACAAGGTTCCGCAGAACCCCGATTGAAAACCACCGATTAGAGCAACAAAAATTGTAGTTTCGGGTCAATTGATATCATATGGACACAGATACAGTAATATACTACGCAAACAAATCAGTTTTTATCAGACATACTTTCTATCCGAGCGGCGAACTCGCAAGAATTTTTAATCAAGTTCGAGTTCACTAAAAGTTTACAAGTCGAGTTGAAGTTCTTGATTTGTGCGAGTTCAGTCATTTTACCGAGAATATGCTTAGCTTCGAGTTCAGTTATTTTACCGAGATTATGCTTAGCTTCAAGTTCGAGTTCAGTTATTTTACCGAAGTTATGCTTAGTTTCGAGTTCAGTTATTTTACCGAAATTATGCTTAGTTTCGAGTTCAGTTATTTTACCGAGATTATGCTTAGCTTCCAGCAATTTTGTCAAATCTAGGATAAGGTCAGAACTAAATAAACATTTTTGCGGGATCGAGATTTTCGTGTTTCGAGTTCGAACCCTTGCTCTCGACCATAGAGGGTGAGGACTAGCGAAACAAGCAGTTCGCAATTAACTTTTTTCTGAATCCAATAATTTGTCAACCGAGTGTTTCCAGTTAGTCATTTTACCCAAGTTAAGATGGAATTTTGAGCGTGTGTGGTTCATGTCAAAATTCACCTATGAATAAAGTGTCTGGTTGACCGTGATTGAAAACGCACAAATTACTCGTCAATAATTCAAAACAAAAAACATGAAATTAGTAGGAGACGGATTTCATAAAAATAAAATCTATCAATAGATTAAATAAGAATTAACAACACAAACATGTTTACATAATGTTACGGGCTATACCGCGGTATGCATTTCTCCCAGATTCATGAAGTGTTTTAGTATTCGGATCAAAAAAAACGGCGACTTGGTGCTTACGGACATCGCTATCGATGCGGGAGGTCTGGATTCGATCCCGCGCCGATCGAATCCGATGCATTGTCACCACCGCGGCGTTGTTCCTTCGAAGTTGTGTTGCCTAGGTGCTAAGCAGCGGAGATGGGCCCCACCACTCGTTACACGCTTTGGCATAACAACGCGAGTCTGGTAGATTCGATTTTTCTAGTATTCGGATAAAATTCCCAGAAATGACACAGCAACGGGAATCATGAATTGACAATTCATCTAGCAGAATTTGAGACAGAGTTGGTATCGATACAATAGGCTAGGGCGGGTTTTTAACAAATGAAACGGTAAGAAATGAGATTCAAGTGTGATTTACCGAAGCTTATTACAATTTCGGCCTCAGAAAAACTTACGGTACCACCTCACCAAACTCAATCGACAATTCCATGCAAGACATAGTGCCATGAAATAGTATCGAAACTGAAATATATTGGCATATTGGAAAGCCTTCTATCTACTTTTTAAGATGTTTTTCGCATTGTTTTAGCTTTTCTGGGGTAGAAAATGCTCGGAAAACCATTTGGTCGGCAGTTTTTTCGTCACATGAAGACACAGTGTACTGTTTTTCCGCTACTGAGTCCGTAGCACAATTACACAAAATTTGAGGCCTAAAAAACGAGATGCCTCTAAAAACCTCGCCTCATTCAAAGGCGAAAATTCTACCCTACAGTAAAGATGCTGCAATCTGCATACGCTGCCAGCAGTAACCACCTTAGCGCGGCGAGAAGGTAGTAACAAGTCCAACAATTCAAAACATCTCGTGAAGCCTTTCCTCCTGAATCCAAGGCAAACTCCTCCAGAGTCTTTAGGAAGAGTTTTATCTCTAAGATAAATGGTTTCCGATGCCATCCTGTCCAGTAGCTTCATCCTCTTTCGTTATCCTTTCCTCCACTTTCTTTAACTCAGCATCAATGTCCTCGATTTCCGAAAGGCTCATAATTCCCCTGTCTTCCAACTCCATCCAATATTCGTAGTTGCTATTTAAATTTTTCATCACGTCTTCCAGCCCACAAAATTCTACAAAACTTGAAGTTTACTTACAATGTCTTTAGTCGATAGCGTCGCGCAGCGTCGTTTTTACAACGGCGATGATCACAAGGCTGATGGTTCAACTACCACCAAAACCTCGTTGTTGCGTCCATGGATAAAATGGCAATTATTCCTACTTGGTGGAATCAAACAAGAAGCAGATTAAAGAAGTCAGAAGCAAAACTCATCCGGAAAGCTCCAGTTTTCCTCCGTAGCCACTTCACAGCAGCGTTGAATTCTTAACGCTTGGCGAACGAGCGCTGTTACAGCCTTGAAGCTGGTAAAAGTATGTTCATTCGTTAGCAAAGAGATATCACATACTCGATGGCAGAAAATCTAATTGTTAGCGACATGGCTAATCGGTACCGCGCGCAGGTTACAGACTCTGCGA
Organism: Trididemnum miniatum; assembly: GCA_964006365.1. Taxonomy (NCBI): domain Eukaryota; kingdom Metazoa; phylum Chordata; class Ascidiacea; order Aplousobranchia; family Didemnidae; genus Trididemnum; species Trididemnum miniatum. Next base: position 2,848,003 of record OZ023241.1, read on the forward strand.
GACGGGTTCGATTCACGGCTGGAGCTGATCGCATTTGACATATATATCCAGTGGCTGCTGACTAGAAGAGCGCAAGCTCACTTCACAGACTCCCTCAATCTGTCAAAGTTCAATGTAATTTGCAAATAACCTTAGATATTATTTTATTTAACTAACCATGCCAAGCCTCGAACATATCCTTGAGAAAATAATCGATGAAAGTCATCTGCGACTTGGGCAGACTGCAAGTTTTTCTGTCAAAGTGCGGCATCACAACAGGGAGGCCAAGCCGTTTCTCTTCGTCAGTCTGCAACAACATCATATCAAAAAAGCGATTACGACGTAAAAATTTAATTGTGCCAGAGGGCTTTTGGCCGAACTGGACATGTGAGCATTGGACATAATCGAAAGTCCAGACCTGCGAAAAGTATTCTTCTGCGATCCTTCGGGCCCATTCAACACACAATGACGTCTTTCGAGCTGGATTGCCAACATCCGCCACTTTGATCAACATCCGTTTGATGAGGACTTTCAATTCATGGAGCACAGCCGGATTCACAGCTTCCGAGGCTCTTTTACTTGATGGATCCTCCTGAATATCAAAAATGTTCACCACGCTTCCAAAAGTTTTGGAAAATTATTGCGAGAATATGGTGCAAGGATTGCTTGTCGAAGAGGTTTAGACATCGCTGTCGGTGCGGGGGAAGTCTAGGTTCGATTACCGGGCCGGTCAAATCGAACACAGAGTCGCCAACGACACGCCACCGCTGCAATGCTTTTTCGAAGCTGTGTTGCCCAGGCGCTAAGCCGCGGAGATGGACCCCGCCACACGTTACACGCTTCGGCGTAATATTGCGAGTATAATAAAAAAATTTTACACGTACTAGTGCGAATAATAATTATCAAACGCAGAGAGAGACTGTACGTAGTTTAATTTAAAAAAAGGTGTAATTTAAAACAATTGTTTCGCAAATATCTTTTGCTCTTTGCCAAATCGGAAGCAATATGTTTAATCAAATTGATTAACTTGCAACACATCCATTGTTTTACCTGTTCATTTGACAAACTGCTGTTGTTCTTAGTGATGATACTGACGAATTTATTGACGTGTTCAAAATGCTTGGAAAGTTCAGTAGCAAGCACCATGTCGATCATCGATTGACGGATGGTGCGGAAGTTTTCACTGAAATCAAACTCAATGATTTAATGTGTGCCTGGAAAATAGCTGTTTTCGCATTAGGTTTCAACAAACGTTCTAGAAACCCCTTAGGAATAAACACTATTTTTTCAAAGCTACATATATAACAATAGTGTTGGAACGTCTATTGAAGCCTAAGGCGGAAACAGCTTTTTTCAAAACTATTCAATGTTCTGTGCCGCCACTCAGCTATTCAAATTGAATGTTAAAATGGAGCAGGGTTAAAGTCATCGCTGTCGACGCGAGGGTTCGATTCCCGGCTCGGTTAAACCGAACTCAGTGTCGCCAACGGCTCGCCACCACTGACACGTTTCTTCGGAGTTGCGCTGAAAATAGATTTAGCATGGGTGAAGGTTTAGGATTAAAAAAAAAGAAACGAAAATCTGCCAGTCATGAATGGAACGAGATATAACCATCTCAATCAACGTTTTTTCCAAGTCACAGCCTCTGATGATGATGACATCACTGATGCTTAGGTTTTTACATTAGTAAGTCACATGCATCATGGAAAATGACCTAGATGAGCATCGAACTAGCAACACCAGTTCCGAGATCCAACGCACCGACCACTCGGCCAACTCCTTGTACATTACAATTAATTCAAAATCTATAATATAGATCTACTTACGTGGACATGTTTTTGAATATGTTGCACGTTTCGCTTGTCACAGTAAACTTGAACGTGAATGCGGCGTGATGGCTCTCGAGAACAGCTCTGAAAATATAACGAAAAGCACGATTGCAATGTCTTGTTGGGAATCGAACCAAGAATAATAGATTTTCACTTCAAATATGGAATCCTAAGCCGTAAACGGCAGGTTGGCCAGGAATTAAGACTTTCTTGTAGAGCGACACCCCAATGAAACATTGCAGAGACACGACGAACCCTGCGTATTAATTTAACTTACTAATTCAGTTAAACCCAGCTCTAAACTGTAAACTTGCGAAACTTCTGGACTGCAGTGGCGCATTTCCGGTTGAAAACCACTGACTTAAGACTTTGCTATCGGTTCTGGAAGTCCGGTTTCGATTCCTTGGCCGGTCAAATCGAACATTGTCGCGAACGGCTTCACACCTCTGCGACGTTCTTCGGAGCTGAGATGCCCAGAATCTGGAAGGTGGATTGAGCACTTTTTGGTTATGCCAACAACTCTTCTATTTTTAACAAGGTATTCTTGAAAAAAAAGTCATATTTTTGCTGTTCAAGTTACAAACTGGTGTATTTCGGGGTCACCAACTTACGTATCATTGTATAGAAGAGCAAGAGGATTATTTGAATTGACGAGAAACGCGTTTGTTCTTCCAGGATGATCTACATCATGAATAATAGCGGCTAGAAGAGCAGCTACTTCATCAAGAGGTTCCATCCAAGTCTGCAACATTCAGTAACAAGTTATGTCAAACTAAAAAAAATCAAAACTTATCATACTCGCGGTATTACGTCGAAGCGTGTAACGAGTGGCGGGGACCATCTCCAAGGCTTAGCGCCTGGACATCACAACTTCGAAGAAACATCACAGCGGTGGCGAGCCGTTGGCGACACTGCGTCCTATTTAACCGGCCCGGGAATCGAACCCCAGATCTCCTGCGATAACGACGCCTTAAACCACTAGGCCAACTGGCCGTTATATAAAACCTATTTCTTGTTACATGCAATTGCCATCCTAGTAATAGCGCTAGGAACCAATACAACTGTTGGAATTTCCTGCTTTTTCGCCTAGTTAACTCCTGCTAATGATATCGATTAGGACAGAAACAGCGGCTGTGCTAGCATAATTGCAGTTGAATTTCAGCAATGCGATAAAATCGTGTTGCTTGCCACAAGAATTCCGATATTGCTTATGCTCAACAGCTCGTTGAAAATCAAATGATTTGCTTCAATTAATCTGCGTAGGAAAAGGTTAATTTACACTGACATCTTAATATAAAATTTTATCCTTCTGTCACGAAAAAACATCACAAACCTAGCAGATGATTTCTATTTGTTTCATTTTCTGCGATTTAGAATTTGCTAAGAGATGAACTGCATGTGGTCCGAGGACGCAATACGGCGGCGCGAGCTAAAGCTTGTCACTCGATAAACTTAAGTGTTTTCCAAACGACTGTCACTCGTATTTGATGCTCCGACTAAGCACCTAATCACGAACGTAAAAACGTCTGCAACGATAATGAATCAGAATCAGTGGCAATAAAATCATCACCTCGACCGAGCATCGAACTTAGACCACCAACCACTCAACGCTCTAAACCACTCAGTCAACAACTGGTCGTAATATATTTGCAAATTTCAAGTACAAATTTGTACCTTAACTCTGTCCTTCTTTAAAAAGTAAGCAGTCGCATGTAAGACATCTGCTGCATGGGTTGAATTGTGATATGGATTGGACGAGTGATAATTCGATTCAATCAGCATGAGCCAGTTGTGCAGAGTGTTCTGGGAGCATTCCAGAACCTCACATATGTTGAAATCTCCCAGACAGTGCATGGCCATGTGGACCAGTGGCCTGTGAAAATTACAAAAGAATTAACTGAGATTATTTTCAAACTATATTAAACTGAAAATTCAACAGTAATTGAGGGAAACTGCGAAGTGAGCTTGCGCTCTTCGAGTCAGCAGCCTCCCTCTACATATGTCAAATGCGATCGGCTCCAGCCGCGAATCGAACCCGTCACGTAGGATCTGTCGCCTGCGCGCGGTATCGCTAGGCCATGTCGCTGACAATCAATTTAATCGACAAGTTATTACAGTGTAATAAATGACGCCTTGCGCATTGTCACTGGGTGCCTGCGTCCCACTCCATCGGTCTACCTTCCGGTTCTTTCAGGCATCCAGCCAGCTGAGCTTCGCCGCCAAGGAGCGACACTCTCCCTAGCCAACCGCAGCTCCCTGGACCCTGACCACATTTTACATGGCCAGTTTCATGAGTCACAGGACGTATGTAGGGAGAGATTGAAATCTAGACGCTCATTTGTACCTGCTGCTCGGAAATTACTAGACAGTCTTTCTGAGATGGACGTCCGTGCAGCCGAGTGGACGAACACGAAATGGGACATGGAGTACTCTGCCAACGCATTGTCACTCCACGCTTTCATTCCCAAGGCTAGCTCCAGACCCTTGGGTATGGGTCTGCCCAGGGCAGCCTGGGTCAAGCTCAACCGTCTGCGTTCTGGTGTTGGACGTTTTTGTTCGTCCATGTACAAATGGGGTCTCGCTCCTCTAGCGAATTGTGAGTGTGGTGCCAGTGAACAAACCGCAGATCACATCATCTCACAGTGTCCCATACATCGAGCACCCCGAGGTATGTTTGGTCTAATGGTTTTGGATGACGAAACAAGATGCTGGCTGAAGTCCCTTACAGTCAGCATCTGACCCAAGCAGTTTGGTGGACAGGGTGGTAAAAGGATAAACCCTCGGCCTTGGTCCTCCCATCTGTCTTGGAAGAGATGCCCCGCCAAACGACGACGACGACGACGTCGCTGACAATTCTTTCTTGAAAATGAAAATAGGAAGTTGATGACGACACTGATTCTCCAAAATGTAATCTTCACGACAAAAGTGGTGCTATATCGCGCAAACCAAGAACAAAAATAATTTTTTGGAGATTTTCATTCTCCACCCACAGCGCTTTAGACATGATCCTACACAAACTGCTGGCAGCACCTACGCATATATCACCGATTATCACTTCTTGCAAATCTTTTATAGATTTCAGAAACCTGCTAACGTCAGCGGCCTGATCTAGCGATACCGCGCGCAGATCACAGATCCTACAAGACGGGTTCGATTCACGGCTGGAGCCGATCGTATTTGACATAACCAGGTGGCTGCTGACTCGAAGAGCGCAAACTCACTTCGCAGTTTCCCTCAATTACTGTTGAGTTTTCAGTTCAATGTAATTTGAAAATAACCTCAGTTATTGTTATAATACGACACAACTACACATAGTAATGCGCTTTTACGAAAATTGGTAATGATACCCATCGCACATTTTAAAGTTTCCGTCGAAAATGTTATAGCAAAATGTGCATTATCCTATACCAAGCTGTCCGTACTATCTACTGCTAACCCAACGCCAGTTGAAATTGTAGATAACCAAGGTTCTTTTTAAGTTATGATAAACTGAAAATTCAACAGTAATTGACGGAGACTGCGAGAAGAGCTTGCGCTGTTCGAGTCAGCAGCTACCCGGTATATATATCAAATGCGATCAGCTCCAGCCGCGAATCGAACCCGCCACGCAGGATAACTGATAATATAAACACAATTTTTGTGACAGGTAATATCATCAAAACTCAACCATGAGACAAATGAATTAAAAAAGAATTAAGTGATTATTAATATTTCCGTGTTGGTAGTATGCACTTGGCAAAAACGAACTTCAACACTAAGGTCATGAACAAAAACCAATCCTACATGATATTGGTTTTAAAATGCCACAACTATTTAAACAAATATTTTGAATTAAACTTGACGCTTTTAAACCAAATTTGCGTAGACGCTATATTTAAATCGCTGGGAATTTCCGGCAGGCATGCACGACCTAAAATGCCTAGGTTAATTTAAGATAAATTAATTGAACTAAAACATAAACTGCCGCTGAAACAGCGGTTTCGTAACGTCAGGTAACGACTGAGTTCGGGCACAATTTGAAAAACGTCATCAAAGCGCGTTAATGACATCACGTAAAGATCAAATAAATCACTTGTCCAGGGAATCATACGCTGTTGCAATCAGTAAAACCTTGCCAGACGCACTAACATGACCGAAATGAATTTCGCGATATTCCAGCTGTGATTCTAACGCAACGAGCTTTTATTGGCGGTATTACGTCAAAGCGTGTAACGAGTGGCGGCATCCATCTCCGCGGTTTAGCGCCGGGGAAGCACAGCTTCGAAGAAACATCGCCGCAGTGTCAAGTTGGAGACACTGTTTCCGATTTGACCTGTCCGGGAATCAAACGCAAGACCTTCCGCATGGATAGCGAAGTCTTAAACGACTACGTCAACCAACCGGTTAAAAGTATGACGTCACCGGAAACAAAAATCACAATTTACTTTTTTGATGATATTCTTTCCAGTGCTAAAACGTCATAGTCCCAAGAATCAAAACCTTGCAAGCATTGAGCGACGGTGGGGTCCGATACCACGACACTGGGGTGGTGGTGCGATGCCACACTGCTCTTAAATGCACCACTAGGAGGAGCTAAAACACATCACCATTAATCTTACGCCAAAATATTAAGCTAGGTGGTAAAATTCGCATCGTAATATAATTACAGATATCTCAGCCAATACACAGCTAAATCACTTGGGCGGACGTTTCGTCTGACTTCTGGTGCCATTGTCAACGACATGAACCTATGCTGATTGCTGAGTTGGGTGTCATGCCATGGTACAAAAGGGTATCAAAATGTTAACTAAAATTATGGGTAAATTTATTTTGAAATCAACCACTTTGAGCGATGTGCTTATCAATGCGTTTTTCACATTTTTATAACTTCGTATAAAACGATGATGTTCTCTCATCTTTTTGTACAACTTATTACTTTTTTCCAAACAGTGAAACATCGAAGTACGTCATGAAACTAATGTGATGAATTAGGCTCAAGTCAACAACTCCTTGGCATAATCATCATTTTACCGAGACATCTATGATTACATATCTGCACAAAATGGTGTGAAGTTTTACTTTTTCCAAAAAGATGTTCTCCAGTTCCTCCTGATGCTCTTCTGTGTCCGGATCCAGATCCCTGCATCAATTGAACAACGTTTATTGGAGCGAATCAGATGATAAAGAAGGGATTAACTCGAGTTTTTAAGGCATTTTAGGTACCAAATTTGGTTTTTAATCACATTATATGGCACATAATCGCCTTGTCCACGCGTAGAATTTTCTCGGGCTTTCTCTCGGCGATCCTTCATTCTAGTTTCTTCATCATAATCGATTTTTTTATTTATGACATCAAAAATTTGACTAAGATTAAGAAACTGGAACCAAAAACAGCGGAGCGAAAGCGCAAGAAGATTAGACACGTGGACAGTGCCTATGGTACACCAGTATCAACATCATATTAACGCAAGCTCATTTCCCTACCTTCAACTGGCTACGCAAATTAATTCCCGGTTTGTATTAATTTAAAACTTGCAAAATATATAAATAGCTCACAGGCAGGTTGGTGCAGCGGTCAAGGACATCGCTATCGGTTCGGGAGGTCTGGGGTTAGATTCCTAAGCCGGTCAAATCGGATGCAACGTCGCCAACGGCCAGTCATCGCTGCGATGTTATTTGAAGCTGTGTTGCTCAGGCGGCGCTAATCACGGAGATGGACACGCCACTCGTTACACGCTTCGGCGTAATAGCGCGAGTATAATGAAAATTTGATTTTCTTTTGAAATAACAGCAAAAAATCTGGGCTTGTTCGAAGGCAGCTGTAAGCCAAATAAAATCTATTGAACTACATTTTTATCATTGCATTATCTATCCGTATATTCAATATGCCATTAATATTGCATGATCGCTAAGCTCCACTCACCGCCACTAATCCATCCACAAAGTCGGAAAGCATCGGATCGAAAGCACGGTTCGGAAAATCGGCTGGAAAGTAAAGCTCGGAATTCCGAAGTATCTCGAGAATCCGATCAAGAACCTCGCTTACAGATGGCTGGCTGTTTTCCTTAATGATGCTGATCAAATTGATGATCTGAAAATAAGAATCATTTTCTGGCAAAGAAGTAAAACTGAATAATATAATAAATGAAACTGCGAAGTGAGCTTGCGCTCTTCGAGTCAGCAGCCACACATTAAAAATGTCAAATGCGATCGGCCCAGCAATGCGGCAAAAAATCTGCACTTTAGCGCCGCAGTGCCAGGTCGTGCTATATCTAAGATAGTTTTTACTACTGTTCTACCTTTTCCAAGTTGAATGATAAGCAACATAACTACAACATCTACAAGATAATACGCGTTAACAATTTGTATCAGCCTATCATCTTCATTCGTTCTGGCAACTATTACAAGCCCGGTATCAACATACCTGGGTAATTGGAGCTTCAATTGACATGGAGTGAATTTTGGCCAATGAATTATTTCGTCTGTGAGATGCATCTGTAAAGTTCAAGTGCTAGTTAATTGTCTACGCCTTCGTATCAAATCATCATTATACTCGCGGTATTACGCCGAAGCGTGTAACGAGTGGTGGGATCCATCTTCGGGGCTTCGCTGAAACATCGCAGCGGTGGCGAGCCGTTGGCGACAGTGTCCGATTTGGCCAGCCCGGAAATCGAACCCCAGATCTCCAGCGAAGATATGATCAACAAGCAGTAACCCAACCCGAGGCAGAACTCAAACCCCAGAAGTACTGTCTCATAGCTTGGCTGTAACATTTGTGCAAATAAACAGAAAGCCAACATTATAATCAGATGAACGGGTCGGTTAGCCCAGTGGTTCACCACATCGCTATTGGTGCGGAAGGTCTGGGGTTCGAATAGCGGTCAAGTCAAATCGGACACAGAGTCGAACGGCTCGCCACTACTGTTGTTTGTTCGGAGCTACGTCGCCCAGGCGCACTCCTCAGACGCATTGGCGTAATAGTGTTAGTATAATGAAGATTTGATAGGTTTTCCAGTGGGTCGCATTTTATCAGCAATCTGCTTGCCTAGTAAAGTTCCCACAACCCAGAACCGATTCAATTACATCAGCACACTCATCAATAACTGAGTAAATTTTCAAATCATATTGAACTAAAAATTCAACAGATTGAGGGAGACTGCGAAGTGAGCTTGCGCTCTTCGAGTCAGCAGCCACCTGGTATATATGTTAATGGCGACCGGCTTTAACCGCGAATTGAACTCGCCACGGAGGATCTTTAACCTGTGCGCGGAACCGCTATGTCGCTCAAACCACAGCCTACCGGTTCCATCCATGACAGAGACAATGGAAGGTCGTCTGGGTTGATCTCCCGCTCCTTTCCAATGCATATCATCAGAATTTTTCCGCTTCGCTCCTGGAATCATGGACAACTCCTACAGAACATAAACATTATTAGCTCAGATGGCCGAGTGGTGAGAGCGTCCGCCTCGAAAGCTGCAGACTCGGGATTGATTCCGAGTCGAGTCAAACCAATGTCTTTAAAATCGGTATTCACAGCTTCTCTGCTTGACGCTTAGCATTAAAGGTACAGAGCTGAGAACAAGTTATCAAATTTACTTGTTGTGCCGTTGGGAAAGGCACTTCGCATTCTTCTAATAGCCACTCATAAATTTCGGAGAGCAGCGAAAGCAAAACGCTCGCAATCTTTCCGCTTAATCTTTCCGATTGTCAGCGACATGGCCTAGCGATACCGCGCGCAGGTGACAGATCCTACGTGACGGGTTCGATTCTCGGCTGGAGCCGATCGCATTTGACATATTTAACGGGTGGCTGCTGACTCGAAGAACGCGAGCTCACTTCGCAGTCTCCCTCAATTACTGTTGAATTTTCAGTTCAATATAGTTTGAAAATAACCTCAGTTATTTACTTATTTTATTTGTACTTTTTTCATCAATTTTCTGACGCTACATTCCAGCGTCTTCTACGGGTGGCTACTTGACTCGAAGACCTCAGCAGGTCATTCGCAGTCTCGCTGCGAGGAGTGAACTCTTTTCTTTGTTGTTTTTCTATGCGTTGTTGCTTCTTGTTTGTGTATACTCGCAAATAAATTAGTTTCGCCGCGGGATACCCTTTGTTAGACCGATAGACAAATAAACGATAACTCCTAAGCGAGCTCGTTAAGCGCTTTGATCGCTTTTTTGTGATAGGAGGATCTCTATGCAACTACACACAAAAAAACGAGAAGACTGAGAAAGAGGACATGAAGCTGGTGGAAGAAGAGCGGATGAAAACTAGCTGAAATTTGAAAGATGCTTGCAATCGAACGAAGTGGATAGATTGAGGGATATTTTAGAAAAATTAACACAGCCACTTGAGTTATTTTCAAACTATGTTGAACTGAAAATTCAACAGCAATTTAGGAGGATTGCGAAGTAAGCTTGCGCTCTTCGAGTCAGCAACCACCCGCTACATATGTCAAATGCGATCGGCTCCAGCCGTGAATCGAACCCGTCACGCAGGATCTGTCACCTGCTCGCAGAACCGCAAGGCTATGTCGCTGAAGAAATCTGATTTTCAATCTGATTTGTATCAAATTGCTGAGTTGATACGAAAGAATAAGCACTTTCTCACCATCATATGCGAATTGTTTCCCGGGAAATGACTAACAACCAGGTATTGATGAATACATCTGCAAAAAATTATCGTAAAAAAATCAAGTCTTCATTATACTCGCGGTATTGCACCAATGGTGTAATGAGCGGCAGTACCCATCACCGCCGCTTAGCGCCTAGGCAGCACAGCTCCCAAGACACATTGCAGCAGTGGCGAGCCCTTGGCGACACTGTGTCATATTTACCTTCCCGGAGAATCGAACCACAGCACCGATTACGAGTGAGATATCCGGCAGGTAAATATCGTTAATTAATAATCCATCTTTCCTCACCAGTTCTTAGCTTGCTTTTTCGCAACTTTATATCAATTTGCGGCTTTAAACATACTGTATATACATAATATTGGAAACATGCAGATAGATTTGAAAGGGTATGACAGGTGGTTTAGGCTTCATAGTTTACATTTCCTTTAAGCATGAACTCAGCCCTGCAGAGCATTTCAAGGTTTTACAAGATTCGATTCACAGAAATTCGTAAAACTGGACGTTTCGACAATATACATTCAGCTGCCACCATCAGCAGTGTAAGCAAGGCAGTGCACAACTAGAAGTAATATTATTCTAGTTCTTTCAACATTATACTGCCTTGTTTACACAGCTGATGATGACAGCTGAATCTATGCTGTCGAAACGTCTAGTTTCAAGAATTACTGCGGCTTTATTTTTCTCATTAAGCTATCTTCACCCCATATTTATTGTATTTCGAAGATTTAAGTCATCGCCACATCAATACATGTTAATCACGTCATGCAAGGCCAATCAAGAAGATAGTTTATTGCTAACAGCAGCTGCGGTGTTACAAGGACAACGCATTTGATTTCTCCCCAGAATGAACCCGCATTTCTTAATTGCTTTTAAAAACATATAATATGGTCTAGCAAGCCAACCGTGAAACTATGACGTCAGAGTCACGAAACAATCAAGTCTTATAACGCAGGTGAAAGCTTTTCGGTTTATTTTACGCAATATTTGATTTAGAAAGCACTTATTCAAGTTTACATAAGGTCATTGAAAGTTGATAGTAAGTAATTTCTTGTTTCAAACATGGTTTAGCTTTCTCACCACAAGAGCGGATGCAGTTTAAAGCTCAACTTTGACGTCAAAAGCCCAAACTGCTGCCCATTCTCACGATGTCAGTTTCAACTTTATTACTTCATCATCGTTCAACTTCATTATACTCGCGGTAATAGGCCGAAGTGTGTAACGAGTGGCGAAGCCCATCTCCGCTGCTTAGCACCTAGGCAGCAAAAACCGTAACAGCGGTGGCGAGCTGTTGTCGACATTGCGTCCGCTTTGATTGGCCCAAGAATCGAACCTGAGACCAGAGTTACGCTATTCAAAAATCAAGCAAAAGTTTAAAACCAGGTGATTTGTAGCGCAAAATTTAATGATGGCAAACTAGAGCAGTTTAATAATTTCTCGAAGCTTTTCGCACAAACACTGCCCGGTAATAACGTGAGAAAGGGAAAACTAAAAATGTAGCAGGTTTAAGAAGTTTCTGAAACATTGCTGCATTGTGTATAAATATATCATTGCTTGTCACAGATCATAAATCGTTTCAACACCAAACGCAGAAAACAGATGTTTAACACATTTCAAAATTTTAAATGCGGGAAGTCTTGGTTTCCGATTCCCGCACCGGTCAAATCGGACACAGTATGTCAATGGCTTGCCACCGCTGCGATGTTTCTTCGGAGCTGTGTTGTTCAGGCACAAAGCCGCGGAGATGGACCCCGCCACTCGTCGCACGCTTCGACGTAATACGGCGAGTATAATGAAGATTTAATTTGATTTTTTTCATCTTTGCCATCACCTTAATACCGGTAGAAAACATGCCGTAAAATTCTTATAACTTGGAAAACAGGACACAGAAGTACAGCAGAGGTAGCCAACACTATGCATTACATTCATTATAATTTCCATACAGCTGATAGCACTTGCATGTTAGGCAAATTAAGCTTTATCAGAATTACCTTCGTTCAAGCACGTGTTATGACGTCACAATATCAGTAATATCTCAAAAGCTAGTTACGTCAAAGTGACGCGAATTAACACAATACATCAGTTCCCTTTACGAATTTCACCACGAGAAATTAATGACCTATTTTATAACTCTTCTACAAAACGAAATATTCTTTAGTTGTATTGGTCATAAGCCCATCAAGATTAGAAGCAGAGATACAACAAATAGAAGACAAAATTCCAACGAACACAACAAGCACAAGACAAAATTCCATCAATCAAGTCATTAAGCACTCGCAGTATTACGCCGAAGCGTGTAACGAGTGGCGGGGCCCATCTCCGCGGTTCAGCGCCTGAGCAACACAGCTCCGAAGAAACGTCACAGCGGTGCCGAGTTGGAAGCACTGCGTCCGATTAGACCGGCCAGGGAATCGAACCCCAGACCTCCTGCACCGACAACGATGTCGTTAAGCGCTACAACAACTAGCTAGCAGAAGATGGTTTATTCAAGCAAATAATTTCCATCGAGATATAACTAACGACGTCACAAACGAATTTTTAACCTGCTCTTTGTTAAAAATTACAAATGAAATCACCAGGTTTTAAGATGTTTATTCCAGAAAACAAAAAAATTTGCGTGATTTTTGCGTTTTGTTTTGAAAACCTACACTTTCCACCTGTTTTTATCATTACTGCTCTAAAGTGCATTATTCGTCATCCTAAAAATATTCAAAAAACTTTCCAGCCCATAAAAGGTATATGTCGTTAAAAACATAACCAAAACTGTTTTTCTGAAAGTAAATGAGTCAACTGACTTACCCATCTTGATTCTTCAGTGGTAAAATGAATACAGTCAATTGGATATCAGGGCCCGACTTTCGCTTCGTATACAGATCGCCTTCCCATTCCTGAAAAGTTCAACAAGTAGTGTCGTTACTTCCACACCTTCAACACTACGAAGAATACGATAAGGAAATATAAGAAAGTTACAAAAAAAGAGGCAACAAAACGATTAACGTTATGGCATTCGGGTAAAAGAAGAGGAGTAAAAAAACAAGAGTAGATATGGTTGCAACATCCAGATATGTGATGAGCACACTACGAACATCAAGGACAAAAAACAGACTTCCGCCATGTTTTCTCAAACCATACGTTAACACAATCAAGCTCATCAATACTGAGACTCTACCTGCAGTAAATGTATAACAGCGACATGGCCTCGAGCTATCGCGCGCAGGTTACCCATGCTACGGGACAGATTCGATTCACGGTTGGAGCCAATCGTATTTGACATAAATACCGGGTAGCTGCTGACTGGAAGAGCGCAAGCTCACTTCGCAGTCTCCCCCGATACATCCAAGGATAAATTAATTACCAAGATTTTGCAAGGTGATAAACTCAGAAGCTGTGAACCACGTAGCTACTTGCAGATTTTCTCTTATAATTTTTTGCGAAAAAGTGCCATATCACAGTTATTACGGAAAATGGATTGGTAGAATATCGAAACTCGCAATGCAATTAAGATATCATTAAACTTCGCATTGAAATAGAAGAAAGTTTCACCTCTCCTCTTTGTACTGTTTCTTTTATTCTCTTCCAAGCGTCCTCTTCGTTTTTCTCGTTTTCGAAGCAATCGGAGAGATTACAGCCAACAATATGCTCGACTGCAAAGCCTGTCACAGTCCCGTACATTGTATTGGCGAACTAAAAACAAAACAGGAACAAAATGCTAAAGATCAAACTTCAAAATTGACGAAACATATATTCAGATCACTGACATTTCGGGTTTTGACACGATCCTCATAAGGTGATCTTTTTTAACTACATTTAACTTACAGAAAAAATAGAAGGCAGTCGTCAAGCTCTTAAATTAAGCAGCTTGTTCATTAAAGTACATTGGCACGCAAGTAAAAACTCTCTCATATTCTGTGCCGAGTGCTACCAGCAGTTCTGACGCTGCGAAGATCAAAACCCAACTGTAATACAAGCTAGAGTTCCAAAAAACTCAGGGTTTTGGTTTTCGAAAATCTTCATTTACTCGTAGTATCACGCCGAAGCATGTAACGAGTGGCGGGGTCCATCTACGCGACTTAACGCCTGGCAACACAGCTCCGAAGAAACATCGCAGCGGTGTCGAATTGGAGACACTGCGCCCGATTTGACAGAGCTGGGAATCGAAACTAATGCCTCCCGCGTGAATAACAATGCCTTTCGGCAAGTGACTTTATATCTATTAGTTACCATTGGAATGTAGAATCACAATCTGTGCATAAAAAGGGGGGGGGGGAGGGGGGTAGAGTTTGCCTCGTAATAAAGCGCTTTATCCTCTGCTACGCTAGTACAAAATTGACAAGTATCCAGGTACAAATTATCAAGAGATAACTCAGATTCAGGGTTTCTTTTGTTAAAAAGTGAAATTATGTCCGGAATCAGCAAGTCTTTTGTACAAAATCCAGCGTTATAACCGACTACACTACAAGGCAAACTATAACCGTTGTTCAAATTCAACTACAATTCGACTACAATTCAAATTCAACATTAACAATACGTTTCATTGTATGGTATCTTAGTGCTTTCTAAGATTACCAAAACTACTTTTTAAGATTACCAAAACAACCCAGGTAATAACTGATCACAGGAAGAAGTTAATCATAGGTTGATAATTTAGGTCAAGTCTTGCCGTGAAAGCAATAATTAGAAAAAATAATGAAGAAAATCTTATAATCACCGGCAGAAACCTTACATTTCATTATACCGTATTGTTATGCCAACTCATAGTAGTAATTTCAAACATGTACGTCTCTTCTACAACTATTAGTTGTGAAACTGATTACGACGCAGACAACCAGCCAACTGGCGTAGTGGTTGGAAACAATGCTAACGGTGCGGGAAGACCGAGGTTCGATTCTCGGGCCGGTCAAATCGGACGCAGTGTCGCCAACGGCTCGCTTACGTAGCGATATTTCTTGGGAGCTGATTGGCCAGGCGCTAGAAGCCGTGGTTATGGGCTCCGCCACTCCTTACACGCTTCGCCGTAATACCGCGAGTATAATGAAGATTCGATTTATCTTTAAGGAGCAGACATTTAAAACATACTTCAAGAAGGAAATTCGAAGCCAATTAATACTCATTTGCAAATTGGGCGAGCTGTTCAGCAATTACTCTGACCGAGACAGACTTAAACACAACAACCTTTGTTGAAGAGAGAGGTATGCGTATTATGTCTCGAATCACCACACAATAATTATAACTTTGTGATACAATTGTGTAACGAAGTAACAGCACGAAAAATAAAGTCTAAAATTTAGCTAGCAAAAGTTTATCACTAGCAGGATGCGAGCCAGCCCTTAAGGAAACAGAGAAATCACGCTAACAAACACTAAAAACTCAGCGATTTAGGCACCTTGCGCTGTAGATTTCGCAAAGTTAACTAAACGGGCGAAGCACTTCAAATCACAACGCTGAACAACATTTTCAAGTAGATTTTGACCTCATGCATTGATGCATTACCAAAATCAATATTCATGTAGATTGCACTACAGGACAATCAAATTCTAAAGAGCATGAAATTACTGAGACAAGTTATGACATCCTCCTTTGTGAAGCGCATAGGTCAAGAGAAAAATCAATCAATGACTCCAACGCCATTTTTTATTTCATAAAGATTTTAACCGTAAACGCATTTCTAAAGTGAAACTCATACAAGCAAATGCTTCAAGTTTAAAAAACAGTTAACAATGTCACGTAAGTCACACAAATATATCAAAAAAAACCTTAAATCAGACACAAAATACGTAAAAAACTGCTTGTATCAGATATGTTTCCAAAAGCAGAGGTAGCATGAAAATAAGCAACAGAGATAATTACCTGTATCTGAAAATCCGCATCTGTGATTTGAATTAAATCCCTCACATGGTTTAACGCGGTAAACAAGGCTTGGAGAGTTCTAAATTGATACATCAAAACCAAACCTTCATTATACTCACGGTATTACGCCGAAGCACGTAACGAGTGGTGAAGTCCAACTCCGCAGTTCAACGCCTGGGCATCACAACATTGAAGAAACGTAGCGGCGGTGGTGAGCCGTCGGCGACACTAGCTCCAATTTGACCGACCTGAGAATCAAACCCAGACCTTCCGCATCGATAGGGGGGAGCCCAACCAGCACGCCAGTGGGCTTTAACCACTGTCATATTGATCCATGTGGGTCAGAATTTCGTAAGAATGGCAGCAACTATGACACAACCATCGAATTATTAACAAAATATTCAAGGCTAATAAACGACTGGAATTGCTACATCATACCTAAACTTATGTTGTAGTGTGAGGGGACCAGCTTCCAATTGTGATAGCTCGTCTTCTAGTTCTTGTAAACTGCTTGGATGGTAAACGATCTATGAAAAAGCATTGAATGAATTTCCCAAACCATCAAGTAATCACCCTACAGCCTACAGACGGAAAAATCACCATTACCTTATCCACATATCCACTCTTCGTGGCTTTAGCCCCGCAGTTCTTCGTTCTACTTTCTTACTTTTTTTGACGTCATAATTAAAACAATTGACTATGATGCAGGGATTCGAACCAAGAACCGTGGACCTAAAAGCCCACGATAATTGGATATGAGGTCAGGGTAATCGGCGCAGCCAGGGAAGGGGTTAGGGGTACCAGCCCCCCCCCCCCCCCCCCTTTTCAAAGTACAGACTTTAAAAAAGTTATTAAACTATGGTATTTCCGTTTTAATATTTTTAGTCTGAGGCCGATCAAATTGCCAGAAATGCGGAGGGAGGTGAATCAATAATTTGTTCAACGATCATTTTAATTATGACTTTCTACACAAACATAGGTTGTAGTAAGACTAATGCCGCAGTGTCTAGTATTGCATTGCCATTCCGTTCAACTGACTGCCCCCAATACTTCAGACGAGCAACGCTGTCGCACTCTTTCTACATGAAGAGTGCATTAGCGCCCTGCCCCTGAAAAGTGGGTCATCACGCTATCTACAGTGCTTACTGCTCATTTGCACATGTCATCAGTTGCACACTTGCAGAAAAGTAATAAAGAAAAAAATGTGGGCGATTTTACTTCCCGTATTAATCAGTGCGCACACTGCCCAGTGATTAGCAGGAACAATTCTAGTTTTGCAGAGGCAAAAAAACTTCTGAATTACGGTCTGACCGTGGCGCAACAATGAATCAAATCACTTATTTTTCAACATAAACTAATAGGCCTGGCTGAAACCTTCTTAGTAGCGGTACCATAATTCAACAAAAAAAAATTGTCTCCCCCCCCCTTTATTATTTCTGGCTGCGCCGGTGGTCAAGGTGCATATCAAGTCTCGACAGGATAAAAATTGTTGTAATTTCAATGTTGAAATCACGCATACATAATTACATGATATGCCGCTGAATTTACTTTGGTAAAACACTGGTCATTCTGAATTATCGATACATAATTTAAGCATTCTGCAGCATGCCTTGGCATGCGTTTTTAAATTTGTGATCGCAAAGCTATTTCCGCATATAAAGGTAACTAGTTAAATTAAAATAGTAGCATAGGCGTTTTATTAAAGGACTGCAGGCACTGTTAAGACCGTGGTGAAGCAAAAACACAGCTACCGACGCAGTAAAATAAAAAGAAGCCTGTTGCATTTTACTCAGCAGCAATGGAAACGTGGCAAATTATGAATCGGCACACGATTATGTTTCTCATGATTAGTACGAAAATTGTAAGTAATAAAATGTTTGCAAACGTAATAAGGATGACAACTTAAGCGCTGCAAAGCGAGGTCAATACGGTATAATGAATGTTAGGATATTAGAAATATCTATGCTCATTTGTTTAAGCTGGCACTGTGCTGAAATGCAGTAACTTGCTATGAAGTTCAAAAAAGTGCTATATTGCGATTGGGAATTTCTTTTTTACAAATGTTGTTATTCCCCACACTAGGAGCAGGTTGCTAAAGTAAGAAACTGTTAATAGTGGGGCACGACCAACAGAATGTATAAATCACTAAACACAAACATACTGCAAAAAACAACATAGTGCTTTACCATAAGTATTCTTATTCACTGAGAACCATCTATTCATTGCAAATAACATAGTATATACTGCATTATACGTTAGCGACTAAAAAACGTAAAACTAATAGACTATGATATGTGCATTATCATACGGAATAGATATCTTTTGCTTCTGCAACAGATCCACTAAATACATTGCTTAAGGCCAAAATTGATCATAGTTGAAACCATTTTTTCTAAGAATTGACCATTAACATAGCAAACTGTGTTGGGATAAGCGAATAACAAAAAAATCATATTCTCCTGAACTCGCTTCATGCAAAGCAGCGGAAATTTTTTTAACATGGTAGGAATCGGTGCAATAAAAGAAAACATATAAGTTAAGCAAGGCTCAGCTTCCTCTGGCAGATTGCTCGATGACTGTCCAGAGCTAGAGCTGGTATTAATAAATTGCTAAATCATAACACCACTGCCACCTGTTTGGTCGTTGTCGGCTCTTCAGGTGGTATAAAGTTTACATTCTCCATTTGAATATGACAAACTCTTTAGCACCGGAAGAGCCGACCACGTTTAAACAGGCTGCAGTGGGACGAAATACATAAAACAATAACAGAAGACCGGTAAGGACTTGTTGGTTGTTTAACAATGCCTGTTTTCCGCCACTACTTACCCTGTCCATTCCAGCATTTAGAAGTTCTTGCGTTTTTGAAATTTCCGCGATAGGATTTCTAAACAGAAAACGTCTTTTACAAACTTGAAATAGTTCCAAGCGAAAACGCATAATTAACTAATGCCAAGGAAAAACCATAAAACAAATTTTCCAGGAAAAACCAGACCAGCTTGTACATGTACGAATCCTAAACTTTTTTAAGTCCTCGGTTAAGATATCAAGTGATTTTGAAGCAAAATGGAACTTAATTTATCGTTTCTTGCTCGACAGTACGTGCAGCAGACGGCTACATCAACCTTACATAATCATTCGAGTCATTTTAAATGTATATAGTAACTACGTCAAATAATAACAGTCACCAAGTTTATTGCTTATTAAAATTATGACGTCAAACCTGTATACGCGCACATCGGCGAGCAGATATTAACTTTTTTCAACAAAAAATAAGAAAAAGTATTCGCAGCAAAGAAAAAACGTTACTAGATTAACAAACGAGAAATTAAAACATGATACAGTAGAAATGCGCAGTATGACACAAAGATGCCAAAACTGTACGTTTGAGAACCTTGCGTTATCCTCATCTTTTTGAAAATTTAACAATTTGAACGTTTATCTTTGAAAAAGATGTTCTGCTACCGAAATAGCCGCCAAAATCTAAGAAAAGGCTTTGATTTGAGACGGAAAAAATTGTAGAAAGTTATCTTCCAACTTCAAGTTCAGTGGTGATAACAACCCATTTGCACAGAGGTTTATCAGTTAAGTAACAGTTCACAACAAGTTGTACGGTACCAGTAAATTGTCATACAACAACGTTATTAGTCAAAAATTGCATTACTTGCTGAACTCAGTTTGTCCTAACAGCGCTGGTAAAAAACTCCAGTTACAGACATCAGCCTAGTTTAATGTCTGTGAGCTTGGTGAAATTACATTACAAACCGCTTGAATCGATGTAAGGTCACACTAAATTTATACGCAATAACTACTGAAACTTAAAGATATAACCACAACTGACGTGTGGCTCTCATATTTCAAATCTAATATAACCTATTTTATTAAAATCAAGATGGGTGAAGTGAAAAACAACAGCAGCAGTGCAGTATCAAATGCAATTCTGACAAAGCATTGAGAGGTGTAAGGTAAATGCCTTGTTTCCAATTAAAAAGCATCTACGCTTGAAAAACAGCTATATATTTTATAAAGAAAAGCCCCTTTACAAAAAGAAAGCCCAAAATTAATTCCACAACTGATCTTTATTCCATAAACATTTGAGCAGAATTTTTCATCATTTCTTACACTTGAAACTTAACGGATTCGAAAAATTTATTTATTTTTTGATTTTAAGGAAAGCACGTTGGTAGAAGGCAGGTCGCAGTTCGGCATAATTAATTTAAGCAATTTCTTTGCCTTATGAAAACATGGAAAAAAATATTAGCCATCAACGATGAATTAAAGTCTACTGGGTAAGCTGCAATGTCGAGGTGATCTGCTGTGCATGGGCGGGCGCCGTAAAAATATGGTTATGCGGTCGCGTCAAAAGGAGTTGCGACAAAAAAGCTTTCCCACTGCTATCATTCAACAAATAACGAAAAATTGAGGCAAATATTGTGAGGTATTTCCCAAAAATATAACTGCCTAAACAAATGACGCTTAATGTGAATAAATTACATGGCATTGGTCCAAGCAAAGCGAAGATATATTATGGACATCAGACATCTGCAGCACGTAAGACAATGAAGCATTGAAATTAAGCGTGCATTATGAGGTCATAGTACGGTGGAAAGCTCGAATCAAGCGTGTGATTTTGCGTTGATATCACATGAAAGTAAACAAAAAATGCTTGCTTTAAGTGAAAGTTTTTGATATATAAGGCAATCATATCTTTAATCCACGTCATTACATTATAAGAGTTGTTGACCAGTCATCTAACTGTGTCATTTCAGACTATTACCCAAAGCTCGATCCCCCCTGCAAAGTTTGTCTTACTGACATCAATGACTAATGAAATATTAAACAGGCAAATAGTTAAAGAATTATAAAAGAAACAAAGCCCATCTTCACATTACCTAAAGCATCATAAAATGATCAGCACACATGGCGTCCAAAATGTACGAAAGGTCGCACAGAAAAAGATAAAAAAAAGGAATTTTTAGACGCCATTGTTAAAGGAAATTAAAAAGAGTGAGAGGCACGTTTTCATTAACTTCTGACGTCATCAACATCATCCTTTGACACGTAAAAGTACAAAATCTGTGTTAATGCGCACCACTGTTTTACCACCAATGCTATAGTTAAGTATTACGCAAGCACAATTAAATGCATGCAAGCAGACTGTTGAGCAAGCTACTAAAAAAAACACAGCAAAATCAATTGTGGCATGCGTCAATAAGTTGACAAGCAATTAATTGCAAACTAGTTCTTCAATACGAAATACAGTAGTTTGAAAAATCAAGAATTCCTGAGGAGTAATAATTTGGATTAAATTTTTGTCAAAGGTATTACGCCGAAGTGTGTAACGAATGGCGTGGTCCATCTACGCGGCCCAGCGCCTTTACAACACAGCTCCGAAGAAACGTCACACAGGGACCGAGCCATTGGCGAAACTGCGTCCAATTTGACCGGTGGAGGAATCGAACCCAAAACCTCCCTCACCGTCAGCGTGAACTTCACCACTACACCAACCCGTCGGACAAGCCTACGTCATCTTGTTAAAAAAAAGCCGAAAATTTGACGTAAAACAGATTGACGATGAATTATTTGTATTTACTAGCATATTTATCTCCCTATCACGAGAAAGCGATCAATGCGCTATACGAGCTCGCTTAGAAGTTACCGGCCATCTGTCTACCACTCCTAGATGGGGGAATCCCGCTAAGTGCCTTTCCCAACGACACAACAAGTAAACTTTCCGGCTTGTTCTCCACACTGTTCCTTTAATGCTGAACATCAAGCAGGGAAGCTGTGAATATCAATTTTAAAGATATTGATTTGACACGACTCGGAATCAAACCCATGTCTACAGCTGCCGAGGCGGAAGCTCTTACCACTCGGTTATCTGAGCTTCTGAGATCGGCCATCTGAGATACAATTAAGGAAACATTGAACTTGAAGATTCAAATCTTTACATACTTTCGGTATTTTTTTTGAAATATCGCAAACCATGCACGTTAATTTTCACATGAAGCATGCAAACCAAAGGAAAAAAGTCAATGAAAGCAAAAGGACACAACATTGGGATTAACGTTATCTTACAACAAGTTTTAGCTATGGCTAATCGTTTGACAACAAAAAATACTCTTGCGCAGCATGCACTTAGGTACCTCTTGTAAAAATTGCAACCTAAAAAGCACGGTAGTTTCACAGTAGACGTATGATTGGCTCTGTACCTTCTTGGCAGAAGACCAACGATGGTTGAATATGTACCAACAGAATTCATTCTCAGTGACCTGAAAAACAACAGGTTAGCAAAGGTTCGGGTCGTCGTAGAGGTTAATTTCTACATTTTTATCTTCCTCTTACGAGAACGTGACATAGGCGCTACGCATAGGACGAATCCAGACTCGCTTAGGAGTTGCCTTTGTTTCAGAGTTTTCCTTCCGACTTCTTTAATTCGCCACTTGTTAGATTCCACCAAGCAGAGATAGATACATAATTATCGTAAAGCATCTTATTCAAGGACGCAACAACGAGGCTGGAGTGGGAGTTGAACCATTAACCCTGCGACCATGACTGTCGTAAAAACGACGCTCCGAACCACTACGCCACACTGCCGACAGGATATGGAGGTTTTAAGAATCAAGTATACCGCCACCAGTGTAAAAAAACTTAACGGCATTTGAAGACTTTTTCACGATTAAATGATAAATATGACTTAGCAATGGTGTAAAACAGAGATCTTGGTACAAAAGCACCAAACAAGTTGCAGAACACGCTGTTCAAAAATTCGAATGAGTTCTGAAATACATGTATGCCATGGTATAATATATCAAAATTGTACGGAGATACGTAACGTGATTTCACGAAACAATCTTAAGCAGCAGCGACCGGCCGTTAGCTCAGTTGCAAAGCGCACGCTATCGGTGCGGGAGGTCTGGGATTCGATTCCCGGGCCGGTCAAATCGGCACAGTGTCGCCAACGACTCGCCACCGTTGCGACGTTTCTTCGGAGCTGTGTAGCCCAGGCGCTAAGCCGCGGAGATGGGCCCCGCAACTCGTTACACGCTTCGGCGTATTACGGCGAGTATAATGAAGATTTGATTTTTTTTTGATTTGATCTTAAGCAGCAACCACTGTATTGCTTTTATTTCAACCATGACATTGTATTTAACCGCTACATCTGTAAAGGATATAGAGATGACAAATCAATGCAGTTTTTCAGCTTACATGGATTTTATGTAGTAACATGACGATTAATGCTAAGAGTATAATGAAGATTTGATTTTTCCTTAGCCGTTTGGAATAGTGGTTAAAGACATCGCTATCGGCGCAGGAGGTCTTCAGTTCGATTCCTGGAGAGTTCAAATCGGACACAGTGTCGTCGACAGCACGTCACTGCTGTTATGTTTCTTTCGAAGTGTGTTGACCAGGCGCTAAGCCGCGGAGATGGATCCCGCCACTCGTTACACCCTTCGGCGTAATACCGCGAGTAAAATGAAGCTTTCATTTTCTGATTTTGAAGCAAAAACAATGACAAAGTTGCTTACTTGCATAGTGATTCTACATCGAATTTCTTTAATTGATATTCAATTATAATTAAATGGTGGTGGTGCTTCTCAAACAGTTCAAGGCAGGATTGTTCAGAATGTACAATATCATAATCAAATCCAAGCTTTGTGAGGCAGATCTGCCAGCTTTGACAGCTATCTTCTTTTTTGGACAACACTAAGAGAGCCTGAAACAATGTAAAAATGCTGTAACGAATCAAAAACTAGCTTCAACGATTTAATGATGCATATCGAAATAGAACAGGTTATGAGGAAGGCTGGTTAATTGGCATAGTGGTGAAAGACATCGCTATCGGTGCGGGAAGTCATGAGTTCGATTCCTAATCCGGTCAAATGGAACACAGTGTCGCCAAGGGCTCGCCATCGCTGCAACGTTTCTTCGGAGCTGCGTTGCCCGGGCGTTCAGTCGCGGAGAAAGTCCCCGCCAGTCGTCACACGCTTCGGCGTAAAACCGCGAGTACAATGAAAATTATTGCGGAGGATATTTGCCAGTGGGAAATGCACAAATTCAGTGAATTGAAACAGAGAATTAAACATAAATCATATTGTGGATCCCGCTGCGACTCGAATATTATGAATCGAAATAATAAAACACTTCAATTTTTTTCGACCGAGTCGGACAGACTCTTGAAATCAAGTTCAAATACCGCAACACCGAAGAAAAGTCTATCTAATTTTTAACTAAGATACAATATTTGAATAGACTAACGCATAATGACAATAAAGCTTTGTCCTGAATTAGCATACTTAATTAGTTTCAGTTTGCTATGTTTGAATTGATGAGGTTTCGATAGATTTTACTTACGTAACAATGATGTTCTTATCAGTTCACCAGAGTAGAATTGTCATTAGTTAATTCAATTTACAGCCTCAGCAATTAGGGAAAAGTTTTGTTTAAGATTGGTCAAACACATGCTTTGAACCAGGGGGTTCGCAGCCCATGACCACTGGCTCCCCAAAGGGCCACAAACGCAACATTTATTAATGGTGACTAACCACTTAAAGCCAGCGGACAGCTGTAGCTACTATGAATGAAATAGGGACAGAAAATGTTATTGCTGAGCAGGGGGCCAGTGGTGTTGAAAGTCTCAAGAAAGAAGCCACAGACCGCAAAAGGTTGAGAACCACTGCTTTAAACGTTATTTATTTAGGATAAGTCGTTCGAGAATTTCTAATCATTCTAAATTTGTGACATAAATTATAGCAAGTGACTTTGCTATGAACTTATGCTGGAGAATGTGTAAGTAACGGTCTTAAAATCGCTATTCGAGCTTATGCTAATGTTGTTTGATAAATATTGATCAAAGGAAAATCGGCCTTGGCAAACATAATCAAATACAATGTGATGTTTGATCGCTCGTTTATTTTACCAAAGTGATGCTTGGTGATTTAAAGGAGAGTCAATTTATTAACCTATTACAATTAGGCACTTCATTAATTAAAACAACATACCACAAACATGAACGAAAATGATAAATTAAGCTTGATATATTGCATTGCTTTTCACCTACTCATGCGCAGTATTGACTTAATACCTTCTCTAAAAAAAGATAATTGAACAAATAGGTTTAGTATAATAACTATTAACCCAGCATGTTGCATAAGAATGCTTTACGTGTGGAGTATACGGATGCAGCTTTTTAATCGTGTTCAATTAGCACGATCCTATTTCATCGTTTTTTCTACATTACTTTTGCATCAATAGCCATAAATAGAGAAAATAACTTAAAACTACGATGCACCGTTGCAAATTCTACAGTGTCTGGTATGGATCACTACAAAAATTTGCCACTGATGACTGTGATGCCAGGTTTCAATAGATCTGGAGACGAATTTAACTACTGTAGGTCATAAGATCATGAAACGCTTTGACTATCTTGACTCCTAAAACAAGCTATTACTGATATAATATATACATCACGGAGGACAGAAAAAAAGTGTTGGCTCCGTTATACACAAATAACTCCAAAACTATGACACACTCTTGAATGAAACTTGGCACATGTTAAGAGCAGTTACTTTCGGCCCAGTGATAAAATTTTCAACCAAAAATATTCATCAACGCAGCAATAATATTAAAATACAAAATCCAGGTAAAAATTATGCAATATCAGAACTTCATACAGTCGCAGAAGTATTTTACCTAGCATCATGGATTTGTATTCGTTTTGTGTTATTTCTCTGTTAAAGACTATTTTTGACTGAAACTATTTAATCAAAAATAGCTGCTCGTAAAATCAGCCAAATTTCAGTTGCAGGTAGATAACACTATCTTCAGTTAATTTTGATTGAACAGGGTTGCCATTTTTTTTGCCCATTTGACATTTCATATGTACAGCAGGTTTTCCGGACATATAACAAGAAAAATTGAGCTAAAGTCGTCTTGATTAAGGTGTTCATAACGAAGAACCTACCTTAAACGTTGGCTTTGTAATTCTCATTGCTCCAAGCTGAAGATGCATCTTGGGAGATGACTAGAAAGAAAAAGAATAAGTTCGCAGCATAGTCGTTGCTGATGCGATCAATAACAAGAATATAATATATAACTTTACCAAAATCGATCTTACCATTCAAAACAGGCTATTTTGAGCTTTACAGAAAAATATTGCCTGATTTTTGATAAAGTTGTGTGCTTTATCGAACAACTTTTGTACAAACTAGTATCACAACTATACTCACTCAATCACATGAAAAGCAAGTGGATCGCAACAAAACTAAGGCATTATAACAGGTCTGTGTCTGCACGTTTGATACTTGAATAGGCTATCTTTTTATTAAATTATAAAAAATAATGTGAACCTGCTAATTTTTGGAAAGAGTTTATCTGTGGTAACTTGATGATCTTGGCTAGTCTATTTCAAGACTAGAAAAGCACAACACACAATGAAACAATGTAGAAAAATGGATAGCGAGATAGCAGATAAAATTAATAAAGAATATTAAGTTTGAAGCATGACATTATAATTCTTATTAAATAGACAAACCACCCAGCAGGAGTAGAGGTTACAACATTGCTATTGGTGCGGAGAACTAGGTTTGGTTCCCAAGCCAGTCAAATCACACACAGTGTCGCCAATGACTAGCTATCGTTGTGACGTTTCTTTGGAGCTGCAATGTCCAGGCACTAACCCAAAGCGATGAGCCCACTACCACTCGTTACTTCTTCAGGATAATAAATCGAGTATGATAATGATTTGGTTTAAAATAGGCAAGTATGCTTACTTTCACCGAAAGTTGCTGATTATTTTCATGGATGTCCATTATTGGAGACCATGGAGCATCTAAAGATTCCTTATCTTCAGATATAAAAGAATGAGATAGGGGAAGTGTGTCGTTGCACAGCTGCTTAAAATTGTTGTCCCCGACCACCAGATGATTTTGAGAAGATCGATTTGAAACTCCAGTAATCGTACTGCCGTTCGAAAGTAACTAAGAAAAAACAACTTTGAACAAATATTCCAAAATTTTCATGATTTAGTTATCACATTTTAAAAAAAAGTATGTTTGCAATGAGCAAATTGTTTATGCATTTTTCTGATCACAAAATCAAAAATCAAATGTTCATTACGCTTGTGGCATTATGCAAAAGCGTGTAACAAGAAGTGGGGCCCCATCTTCGTGGCTTGATGCTTGGGCAACACACCTTCGAAATGCTGCAGCAGTGGCGATCTGTTGGCGACACTGTGTCTGATTTGACCAGTCTGAGAACTGAACCCAACAGCTCACGCATCAATAGCAATGTCTTTAACAACTTTTCTAATTATGTTTGCAATAAATGAAAGCTGTTGTCAGTACTGAGGCAGAATAAGCAGCGTCAATAGCTTTTACTAATATCAGATACAAATCAAAAATCAACCAATGTCCCTTGTGAATGTTTTACTGGTTTAGTTATATTATGT
This sequence comes from Trididemnum miniatum, assembly GCA_964006365.1. Classification (NCBI taxonomy): domain Eukaryota; kingdom Metazoa; phylum Chordata; class Ascidiacea; order Aplousobranchia; family Didemnidae; genus Trididemnum; species Trididemnum miniatum. Next base: position 2,875,715 of record OZ023241.1, read on the forward strand.
TGCTGCAAGCAAAGCTGGTTGATATTATAAATTTAGCAATAAATTCACAAACTCTTGTGATGGATTTTATCAGCAATCATTACGTCAAGCACAAATCATTCCATATATAAACCACACTTGTCACCACCACTTATGCTTAGAGTTCATAATCAAAATGACAAAAATTTGGCAGTGTGCAAAAAGCACTGAGGGCTTTTTCTTTTAAAATTGCTGTTTGCACACAGCAGCCCCAAAGTTACACAAACTTTAGGTCTCCAATCCTCCCCCCCCAACAGTACTCTAATACCCCTAATTTCTATTATATGTTTTAAGTCACTGCTGACGACTTCATGCCAGGGTAACACCAATGTCATGTTAGGAAAAAAACAAGAGGTCTGGTGCAACTGCATTTTGATAATGGAAACTAGTTCGATACTCCAGTTAAAATATCCAAAATTTATCCACTCACCGATTTTTTTGATTTACTTGTCTTTCTGTTATGATGAAGTTTACAACCACAAATGAAAAAACTTGTAGACACTCCCATACCCTACAATGGGCTCTTTGTACAAACTGTCAGCAATAGATGTTACTATATCATTTTCTGATATAATTTCATTAACTACTTGCATTTTTAAGTCATAAGCTCCATTAGTGCCTAAAGAAAATATTGACACAGGACATTAACAACTTTGATTGCATTGGGTTGCAACCAGCTAATTCGAACAAACTAGAAATTATAGTAGCCTAATAACACCCACGTTTATCACAAAACCACTAAAGTGACAAGCACATCTTTGCATTTACAGGAAAACATATCCGCGAGTATAAATATACAGGGCGATCCGAAAGTAACTTCCTATTCTAAACTAAAAACGATTTGTTTTTCAAGTGTAATTGTTCATTTAATAAACACGAGGAAAAAGTGCACTGCATGGACTTTCATTTAAAATTCAGTATCTTTTTATTTGTTTATTTAAATTTGGTTGAACCTACTTTAAAATTATTATTCATCACAATTAGTATGATAATTTACAAAACATAATTTAAATTTATTTCAAATTTAATTTAAAATTATGAAAATATATAAACAAGAGCATAGATGTAATTGCCGCACACTGAGTAACTCACACACAAAAATTGAGAAAGTTATCAGTAGGGCCCATTAATATCAAAATTTTTTCAGGACCTTATTACATGATCAAACGTGTACTAACGTTCATTTCAGATGTTCAGGAGTCTGTTTGGCTAGATTATATAAGTTCAAATAAAGTCAAAATTTTGCTTGAAGTCAAAACTTGTCAAAATTGTCTTCATCACAAAAATGAGAAAACTAGAAGTTTTTATATTTTGTTGTATTTTTGAGCTAATTTTATGCACAGTTTTATTTGATTACTCTGAAATAGTTGCAATAGTAAAAATGTACGCGATAATTAAGAAGGAAACAGCATTTATTATGCCTAAAATCATCCTAACTACATCGGTACTTCGTGGTTTTTGTTAGAAACATCCATGATAACAAACTGTTAATGTAGTCGCGATAACAACGCATACTTTTGTATTATGCACTATAAGTTAATACCAAAACATGCAATGGCTCGTTAACCTAAGTTTTGACCTCATGCGCTGCTTCGTTGCATTAACTGCAAGACTGGGTGATTGAGAAAATGTTGAGAGTAGGCTACCTTCTTCTTTAAACATTTATGTAAATTGCGGATTATATTGATAAAACATTTGTAATCATAAAAGTGCAACAAGACATATAGGCAAAAGTGGTTAGATCAAAATAAAGCCAAAACTTTGCTAAAATAAAATCAAAAATAACTTTTTTAGGCTAAAAAAATGGTCTTAGTCATCAGTAAGTTTGAATAAATTATAGTCGTTTTAAAGTAGGGATTTACTTTCAGATCACCTTCTATATACCTGGCTAATTACGTGAAGTGAAAAATGTATAAGGTTGGCACAAAACTGCAGTAGACTACACTATTTGTATGTCCTTGGCACAAAATGTTCTAAAATTTTCATCTATTAACTTCGAGACACAAATCAAAATGTAACTTCCTTACAAATAAATCATTCAAACAACAAAATCAGTGCCATTTTTTCAGCAAAAAAAATGCAACAAACAAAGCAGCAAACAAAAATAATTTATACAGACTATAGGATACTCAATCTCCTGACAGCCACAGTTTTGACCTTATTAGGTCTCATCAGAGGAGCTCAGACTATAGGATATGTATATACATACTGGATAAGCATAACAAATGATTTCTAGTTAAACAATAACACATTGCTTATAACACCGTATTCACAAACATAATTAACATGTCTATGAGTATGAACAAAATAATAATGTTTAGTCAATTGCACTTGGATCTAAAGCTTTTAAAATTTTTGATTTAACGCGATCAAATTAAACGATACAAATAGTGTAGTCTACTGCAATTAGTTTTCAAAACAAAATGATAACTAAGCTGGGTTATATACTAAAGACAAAATGGTACTGGTAAAGATTCAGATATGGTGCTGGTAGACAAAAATCAACATTGGTACAACAGTTGAAGTTCCAATTTGATTTCAAGAAGTACCGGTAGTGCAGCACTCAAGATGCGCACTGCATAGAATGTATATATTATTGCAGTATATAGTCTACTGGTGAGACTTTTGGTTTGAGGTTTAACAGTTAATGCTAACATTTTAAGCAAGTTTATTGGGAATTTCAAAATTCATAATTTTTAGTTTAGAAGTATTGAATTGGTACCGGTACTTAAATAGCTCAGAGCTTGCGACACTGAAAACTGTAAGCTACTGGTATTTTTTATTTATGTGGTACACTTATCCTCCTATCACAAGTGGTCAATATGCTGTACGAGTTGGCTTAGGAGTTGCCGGCCATATGTCCACCACACCAAGATGGGGAAATCCTACTAAGTGCCTTTCCCAACGGCGCAAGTAAACTTGCCAACTACCTGACTACAGAACTAGTTCTTTACACTGTCCCTTTAATGCTGAGCGTCAAGCAGGAAACAGGGGAAGCTGTACCGGTAAATACCAATTTTAAAGTTATTAGTATGACCTGACTCAGAATCAAACCCAAGTCTACAGCTCTCAACAGTTAAGGCAGATGCTTTTACCACTCGGTCATCTGAGCTGTGCAGCTACAACCTGACATCATCTCTTTCTCATATGTTACTATAATTTTACACAGCTGCAATACAATTTATACAACAGAAAAAATAACAAATACAAACTTTATTTAAAAAAGTTTTGCACTTGGTAACCCCATACACTGTATCGGTACATACCGGTATAGGCTTTATTGGTAATGGTAAGGTATAGGCCTACTGCATCAATAGTAGAGCTAAATTAAACTACAGAACAGACTGAAGACACAGTTACATATTTTACTTTTTCTACTTCCATACTGAATATGTGCATAACTCAGCCTATGTCAATACACAAACAAACCTGAGATCACATTTCTAATAAGCAGATTAGCGTGTGACTCATGGTATAAGTCTTGCAGCCTGTCTAGTGTTTCTTTTGAGACCGCACCACACCTGTAGGCTTACAGTACTTTAGACTGCAGACTAAACTGGGATACGACATCACCTGTAACACACCCCATACCAATTTGCCAACGCTCTTACATAAAGATAATTCCAAACTGATTGGCTTTAGAAGCTGGGATAATCCATCACTTATAAACTTTTTAACTCCCTTCGTATAACCTTTGACCCTTATTGACGTCATAGCTGCGTCAATCGGACATACGGTCATATGAAAACTTTAATTAATCGATCAAGCGTGTCGGATTCTGATAAACTCAAATCTAGCGTAAAATATCACCGTTATTCAGGGGTGCCGAAACGTCGTTAAGGCAAGGGGGGCAGCTTTTACAAAGGGCACCTTTAATACCAACGCAAGGGCGTAACGAGTAATTCAAAAACGGGGGGCCCACAATTTTCACACTTTTTTCAAGCGTTTTTTTTTGGCAGAACCAATTTAAAGCTGATTGAGAAACAAGAAAGACTCTAGGGGGGTACGGGGGCATGCTCCCCGGAAAAATGCTCAAAATTTACTTGCTGCAATGGCTGTTTTAGTGCTTTTTGAATAAATTTGAGGCAAATTTTGTATAAATTTTTTCACCCTAACTCTGAGTGCTAAGAGAAATATGACGCATTTTGTTCGCACATTTTCGATGATGCGTGCTTAAGGCGAAAGGTTTATTGCTAGCGAAGAGGTTGAAAATTATGATAAAATTGTATGCAGCAAAAACACTTTCGAAAGTGGCTGGTGGAACTATGCATACCCCTCATTCTACACCCCTGGCCATAAGCTACAGAAACCATCAAAAGAGTCTGCCATATTCAGTCACTTGGCACCATTAATTTTGTTTTTTTTTACTAAAAGACAATGTTAAATGGGGGGCCATAGCACATTGGTCCGGTGGTCCCCCTCTCCTAAATACGCTCCTGCAAACCGATTAAGGTGTCCATAGTGTCGTACCTTTTTTCTGATGTACGATTAACGGACGAATTATATCAGACGAGAATGTGGATTCTTTGATTTCGCCATTCTTAAACTTTTACACTTAGCCTACTGTACAGTTACGCAATGGCAACACCGTCACAGCTATTGCTAACCCGCTGGAAACAGCGGGTGAGAAGCGATGAAAAAGCACGAAAAGTCACGTTTCCGTTCTGCGACCCACTAATGAGTTACTAAATTTGTCGTAGATCAAAAAACTGAAAAACCCGATCACCATTAGGCCTACTCGCATTATTTTTTTCATAACTCAAAGTCCATGTCACCAAAAAATGACGCGATTCCAAGTCGTCCTAGGTAAACCGTAAACATTAAGAGTCTTCAAAAACTGGAATCGAGTCCTACTAAAGCTGGAATGCTGCAGAAAATGAAAGCAAAACTAAAACTACTGATATGTGATACATTTGCTATACAGAGAAGACGTTTTATTTCGTTACTATCCCAATGAAATGTTAAGGGCAGTTCTGCCCCTCTTGCCCCATAGTCAAAAAGGCAGGGAGGAGCAGCTGCCCCCCTTGCCCCCCCGTTTCGGCACCCCTGTCGGTATTCCATATTTTTTGAGAGAAGTAGCATTTACCTGTTTACTCTACATCGCCGAAAACTTTAGGTTTTCCTTTCACCAATAACAGCCTCAATTAATTTAACTTTTCAGTGTTGTACTGTCTTGCTTACACTGCTGATGATGACAGCTATATCTATGCTGCCGAAATGTCCATGGACCCTTGGTCTTTCTGTTATTCACCTCCAAAGCTTGCACAATAGATCGTGATACAGTGTGGTATATTAGGTATTTTTCTTGGATGACTTGCTGGTATGTTATGTGCTATGCGTTGGAAAAAATAAACACTACTTCTACCACCACTAAATAAGTTGCAAACTCTGAGGATGCTACAAGAGTAAATAGGATAATCTATCAACATGTCGTAGTAGTAGGCTAATGGTATGTATATAGCCTAATGGTAATACTGTTACTGTAGACCTAGTAGTTTTTCATAATCCATCAAAAGTCATGTATGGTCTTAGGGCGAGATGAGCTAAAGTGGCTGAGAAGTCCTTCTGATTCCATACGTCCAGAAGCTTTTCTGAATAAGCCTGGGCACTAGGGCAGCGCGAGAAAGCGCGAAATTTCTTACAAGCAATGAAACGCAACGCAACTATCGCGAGCTGATTGGGTTAAGCTTACTGGATATTGATATCAGCAGCCAGTCTGCTCGACGGCCAGCACTGTAGGCCAAGCCTTACCGGTACATTAAACTGGCAGGGTCTATACTACAGGTACCGGTAGTAGAGGATATATTTACCATGCTCAACCACAGATTTTCATGTTTGTTTTCGTCAAAACCATTATTGACAGACCTGCCTGCTGAGAACTCAGAAATATCGCTGCTTCCTGCACTGGTTACGCGTTTGTATGACACATCCAGGGGCGTGCCCAGGAATTTAAATGGGGGGGGGGCGAAATTTGAAGTCGTTCGTTTTCCGCCCTAAGTTAAGTGAAAAGCAAAAAAAATGTCAGCACGTCTACAGATGCACAATTTTCCGGTCCAAAGTCAAGTGAAGAGCAAAAAAAGGCCATCACCAAGCCCTCGGATTGTCCTTTATAAGTATATCACATTTTCACCACAAAAGTTTTCTGCGTTTGTCTGCGGTAAAGGGGGCGCCCCCCCCCCCCCCTGGATACGCTCCTGACATCCAAATGCAGTATGATATAAGCAGAGCTGGGCAATCGGTACTTTAAAAGTAACGACGATATCGGTACCGATACTTTGCCAAAAAATACCGTCGGTACCGATAACGGTACATTTTTAAAAAAGTAACGATGATATCGTTACTCGGTACCGATTTTCGGTACTTTTGAAGCGAAAAATTTTTTCTTAAAAATTAATTTTTGTTTTGGTTTTCGTCTTGCAAAGCAACGAAATTAAAGCCTTATCAAGCTTTTTGTCGTATCTGGTGCTAGTGTAAGGTCTGAGTTGTAGTCTCACGCGAATCTTGATACTGCAAGCGAACACGTCGGTGATATCAACGAGGTGACAGCGGCACGCTTACGTTTTCATTTTTAGTGCCACTTTCAGTAGAGGTTGGTGTATCAGTAGCAGCATACTCAGAACTTTTAGATGAATCAAAATCTACATTTTTCTCAGAATTTGCAGGTCTATAGTTTTACTTTGATTCAATGACGCAGAAATAATTTTTTTCCATGTAGTCTAGACCAGTGGCATTCAACCTTTCTTACACAATTCCCCTTTTCGGAAAGTGTGGGTTCAAGTTGCCCCCACAAAGCACTACACTTCCGCAGATCTACTATTTTTCCACTAAAAATCGGTAAGAAACAAAAAAAAGATCTGTACGTGGCCCGCAGTTTGCCCAGCTCTGGCGTTGAGGAATTTTTTTATGATTTTTATAAAATTTCGTTATTTGCAGCACATTTGCAAAAGTTTTTGAAAGATTTCGGTCTATAATTTTGAAAGATCATTACATAGGTATGTTGCTAATAAATCTGAATATATTTCTACAAATGCACCACAGTTTAAAAACATCTATTTAAAATTCGGCAGTTTGTTTCACTCTATCTTATTCAAATAGAATAGATTTTATTTGAATAAGATACCCCTGATTATCCCTTTTGGGTGAAACAAACTGTCAGGTTTTAGATAGATGTTATTAAACCGTGGTGAGTGAATTTGTATACATATATGCTTTAACTGAACTCAGTTATCCAGCACTTTTTGAAACAATGATTCGCATCGTTATTGAAGTTATTTCTATTCAGAAATTAATTGTTAACAATATTGGTTGTAGAATTCGTCTATAATAGCACCTCTACGGAATTTAAAAAAACTGCCGTTACAGGTGAATTGACGTCATAGGCGCAAGCAGGGGCAGGCTACGGTGCCATGCCCCCCTTTGGCCCTGTAATAAGGTGCTAAAACCTAACTTTCGGTCTATAATTTCTCAAACTAATGTTGGTTGCAGCCTCCTTTCATCTATTTTAGCCAAGTTTCTGCTTTTAGACATAAGCTGAGAAAGCATTTTTGCATTGTCCATAGTGACCGCACTCACTGCAAGCCCTTTTTCGATAAATAGTTCGCTAAACCGAGTGTTTTTTATGTGAAAACCGCAAAAATTCGTTGGCGACTTAAATTGCGTCCAACGTTATAAAATGTTTCAAATTCAAAGCATTTGTTCTGAAAACGTATACGGACCGGTCGCAAACTTCGCACGGAGTCGCAGCCCGGTGGCTGCCGACCACTGATCTACAATGACGTGGTTTCGCGGTTTTTCGAAGATGCTTTTCGCGGAAAAAACCGGAACGTTTTCCGCTTTTGCTTTCTTTAGTTTACTCAAAAGAAGTTACCGAAATATCGAGTAAAACGGTCTAAAAAGTAACGACGGTACCAAAAACGGTTCATTTTTAAAAAGTACCGACGATACCGATAACGGCACTTAAAAAGTACCGCGGTACTGCCCAACTCTGGATATAAGTTATTTGTGAAATGTAGTCCAAGTAGCCTATATCGCCACGTTGAAAGCTTAGGCCTGTGGGGTATTTCAATTTTACAATATCGTACTCTGTTTACTGTTTCGTCAGCAACAAAATGAATTTGATTTGCAGTCGATGAACCTCACGTGATGCTTAGTAGGACTTTCGCGGAAGTGGATGACGTGATCCTTCAGAGGACGAACCAACTTTCGTGGCGATGCAGAAAGCCCGTGGGCTTTAGGTAGGCTCACCATACGTCCTCTTTTTGGAGGACATGTCCTCCTTTTCAACAAAAAATAATTTGTCCTCCGAGGACGTCAAAAAATACCCAAATGTCCTCCTTTTCGGCATTTCGAACAGTGAAAACATGTCAAATCATGCTTGCACAGAAGTTTTGGGTAATTTAAGCCCAACTACGGTCTGCGGACGTGATGACTTTTTTCTGCACTTCACTTGATTTTGGTCAGAAAATTGGACATCTGCGAATGTGATGACCTTCATATTTGCTCTTCATTTGATTTTGGGGCGGAAAATTGGACATCTGCAGACCTGTCCTCCTTTTGCGTAATGAAAATATGGTAATCCTAGCTTTAGGCCAACTTACACTGGACAGGGTAAAACGTAAGTGTGGAAGTAAAAGTTCAATCAGCGTTCATTACGCAGGCTCAGTGAGACGTATGTTCAAAAAATATGCGCGCTTTATAGGCTATGAAGCGTCTGGATACCACTGGACACGAATCGACGAGCATGGTTTCGTTTGGATTGGTTATCATTGGGGTAAACCAAAAACTTGAAAAATCTTATTTTGTCCCTCACAAATTTGCTATATTAAGTAGCCTATGCATACTATCTTGAATCAACTAGATTGGAATCTTCAACCTTTAATAGCTTCATAAGCCACATCATGGCAAGTTAGATTTTTAGATCACTGAAGTACATTCATCATGGAAGGTGTCCTAGCTAAGCTTAGCATAGAATCCGCGAAAGCAGTTCCAGCCCAGTACACCAACCACTCTGCCAACTTCGTGCATTTTTGTAACCGTTACGAGACGCTTGTTGAAGTGGTCAATGTGGCGTCTGGTTAAGCCACCGCTAAGTGGCGCAAGATAGCAATTATCAGACAAACTTACCCATGCCGAACAAAAAACTATGTATCACCGCTTAGCGGATACAGAAATATTTATGGGAGTCGGATTCACGCGTTGATAAGCTGAACATTAAACATTTTCAATTGTTTGTTCATACAAGGAAGCAGATATTTGCAAAAACGCTGAATTGAAGCGTCAATGGGATGTTTTTCAACTCAAGCATTCAAGCACAAGCTCATCACCACGACAAGTTTAGCTTCGCATGTAGTCGAGAAACTCCATACGCTACTGACAGGAGAGACCCCGTGAAGGTACTTGTCACCTCTCCCCCCTAACGCTCACTGATCTTCCGTAGCCCCCACTAGCTGGTATGATCTAACACCCATCGCAAAACATGCACATCAAAACACACAAATTTCGCAAGACACACAAAAAAATTTGATGTTGAAGACAACAGTTCGAAACTGGCCTTTCTTGAACAAAATTATTGTAGATTTTTATGAAAAACAACTGATATTGTTGAAATTTAAAATAAAACTTCAAGGTTCCCAGTTTTAGTGTTTTTTATTTGTGTTCAACGTTGCTGTTCATTTTATGTTTTAATTATAAAACTTTAGTGTTGAGAATTTAGAACGTTTGGTTTATAATTTTCAGATATTACTTCGATTTTTATTTTTAAATATTTCATTTTAGTTTTTAGTAATTGTTTGCGACACCGAGCAATGCAAGCACGACATGGGCCGGGTGTACGCTAACGCTTAGTGCACGAAAAAGGACAACCGGTTATCATTTCTTTCGTCCTTCCAGACTCATCAGGTGCATAACAGTGAGAGCCAAAGCTAGCGCTAACTAAATTAACAAAAATCGACGCTTATATACAGTTTGCTAAACAGCAGGGCGCGGCAAGACAGAAAGCGCTCGCGGTCCAAAACTTGATTGCAAAATCCAAGATTTCGTAAACCACAGACGCAAAACGAAGCAATATTTTCAGATATTATTTCAGTTTTTTAAAAGATAATATCGTAAATTTTAATTTTATTTTTAAGTGTTTAATTCTTGTCGGCAATTAATTAAGTTGAAATTCTTTTGCTTAAAAATTTTAAATTTGGTCATTTTAATTTCACTTTAAAAGCAAGTTTCAAATTCATCATTTCCTTTTATTGAGCCTTCTTACGAAAGATTTTGACCGATTCAAACAAAAACAATGAGACGCACAGAGATCGTCTCAGAATCGTAAGCGGACCCGGGCTTTCCAGGTCAAGTTTAAAAAGTTTTGGGCTCCGCACAGGGAGTGCAAATGAGCGACTTGTCGCTCTCTCATAGGCCTACTGTTAAGACAACTGGGCTGATCGACACACCGGTAAATTTGAGTCTACGCATGCGATCTGGTGCATAACGTTATTCTATTGCCTCTCGAAAACATTAACTTGTTTTCCTCTTGAGCGCTAAAGAATTTATCAGTTAGTCGATCAAAACAAGGAGGCGCACAGGAAGCAAATCTTAAAAATACCTGCAATCTTCTTCCAGGCAGGGCATCGAACCGCTTGAAATATCGCTCCGGGTTTAGGTTCAATTTACGCAAAATTTATTTTTAGCGGTTTCGCTCAGGTTCAGGTTTTTCGTCGTTTGATTTTGCAGGTTTAATTCCGATTAAAATACATTGAATTATCAGGTTCAGGTTCGCAGAAACAAAAATTTAAAGGTTCAAATTCCGTTTGGGTTCAAGAATTTGAAACCGTCAATTCGACTTAATATGTTCTGGTACACAGCTACAGGCGCATTTTTTACAAAAACTATTGAGCCTATAGTGTTTAGGCAATTGCTTTCTAAGATGCTGCTGCAGCTCATAAAGGATGTCCTCAGAGGCAGAAATAACCTCACATTAACTTCAGAATCATTCGACTTTTTTCCGCCCTATGTAAAATCTGAGTCTGGTCTAAATCACGCAATAGTCTGTATCTTTGGTTAAAAAAAATCCATCTGCGCATTCACGCTTAAATAAATCGATTTTACAAAGTAATGAAGCACTAATTGCATACATCACCGTTGCTAGTTGCAGTGTTGCTCTCGCCCTTCAACAAGAACAACAGCATTGCAACGCAAACGCGCCGAGATGAATGAAACAAAACCATCAGAAATGGATCACTTTTAGTCTTATGGCATTGATAGCACAGTCGCAAAATGCACTCCGTTATTGGCTTAGGTCAGACAAAAATTATTCTAACGGTTCAAATCCGGTTTAGGTTCAAAATTTTTGATGACCTTGGGTTCAGGTTTACTGTAGGTTCACGTCTATTAATATAAAGGTTACGGTTCGGGTTCAATGAAAGGAAGCGGTTAATACGGGTTTTCGGTTTACGTTCCGGTTCGATGTGACGCCCTGCTTCCAGGACGCGAACCCAGCACCTTTGAATGCTTGCTTGGGCAGGCCAAACACGAAACGGCACTGAAGTCTGATTTTGACCCGCGTCGACGCTGTGCATAAAATATCAAAAATTTCCTTTATAAAAAACTTTAGTAGTACACGCCAAAGTGTGTAACCAGTGGCGGGGCCCATCTACGAGGCGTAGCGCCTAGGCTACACAGCTCCGAAGAAATGAAGCGGAGGCGAGTTGTTGGCAACACTATCCAATTTGACCGGCCCAGGAATCGAACCCAAGACTTCCCGCATCGGTAGTGATGACATCAGTCACTACGCCCGCGGGCCGGTTCAGGTGTGCAACCAAACCTAAGGCCCTGCGGTGAAAAATACCTACAGTTTTCCACGATACAGCACCAGCGACGGAGAGTTCCCTGAGTATACAGCACGAAACGCCCCCTCAAGTACAGTTATGATGGATGGCTTCGCTCTGCGTAATAAAAATTAAGAACAGTTATAACGACCCGCAATGGAGAGACGCGTATGACCTCTAACGGTGACGCGCAAGGGTTAAAGGATGAGGTGTTATGGATTTGATTCATGGCATGAGCAGATCGCTCTTGACACATATCGGGTGACCGCCGTCTCCTCAGTGTCCCCAACTGCGCAATTGCATTTCTAATCGGGTACAACAGCTCAGATTGCCGAGTGGTAAGAGCGTCCGCCCCTGTAGTTGCAGACTCCGGTTTGATTCCAACTTGGGTCAAGCCAATGACTGCAAAATTGCTATTCACAGCGTCCGTGCTTGACGCTCAACATTATAAAAAGCACTGGGCGAGAATCCCCATCTCAGAGGAGTAGACAGGTGACTGGTTACTTCTACAAGCGAGCTTGTTATAGCGCTTTGATGCTTTCTCGTCATTCAAATATAAACATGCAATTAATTACAACATTACATTAACACATTTGTCAGTTTGTTGAAGAAACACGTATAATGAATCAATGAAAAACAAAACAAAAAAACGAAATATTCTACTTAAAAAGATAATTTGCAGATTGTCAGTTGCACAACTGAAAAGTTGTCGATGATTTCTCACTAGTGGAACACGTGTGTAAGTGACACTTATTCTTTGAAGTTTGCGAAGCGGTGATTCATCATGAGGAGTCTTGTGGCAGCTTGTAAGGTTGATTATCATGAAGAGTGTTGTGGCAGCTTGTAACGGAGCACATCCTGCAAACTTCTCGGGAATGGCGTCTGGAATTCGCGACACCACCAAGCGGTGAACCTCGGTAGCGTTAGATAGGACTCTCCAGTGATCCCCGACGGTGAGGTTCACCATGCCCGTCTCCAACACGGCTGGGGCCGGAAATAGAAATTGCGAGGTTTGCAGGAAGCCCATTACATTCTTTTTCTTTTCAAGGTTTCAAGCACACACATTTTTACATATCAAGCAAAGTATATATTATATCACTTCTTAGATACTACTAGAACCTCTGTAATAAATTCTGGGAATACAAAAACGCTGCTCGGACGAGGTACGGCTCTTGGAGGTTGGATAGCAGCACTACGTACAAATAAACTACATAGTTATACCTACTTTCCCTCGTCTTTCTACAGAAAGACATTTACCGGGGTTCCTGTAGCTCTAAGTGGCAGACAGGACCGCTGTGACTCTGTCGAGTAAGCACAGTGCGGCCAGCAACGTGTATTTTCTTGGTGCTGATTCGAGAGTGCAACGCAAATGAATAACAAACTCAAGGTTAAACCAAAAACTCAAAAACTGGTATCACAGCTGCGTGCACGACGTGCTTAAGGGTACTGCGCAGAGAAAGTCAGCTAAGTTCACGTATTGTGCCGTTTGGAGAAGACGCTCAACGAGACTCTCCCATCATTGAGTGGCAGACAGGTAGCCGGCCCATCGGCGTGCTCGTCGGAGCGTCTCGGTCGCTTTCGAGCTCGAAGTTAAGTGAAGAGAACTTGGTTTCGTAAATATAGCTACCAGAGACTCTTTATCGTTGTAGCGTTCCTCCATGTTCGTAACTATGTGGGGCTTATGGGTCCAAGCGCGGAGCAAAATGGGTACCGAAAACTGCTGACACGCTCCAGCGTATGTTTAGAGCACAAAAAAGAGCCAGAGGGCAATACATTGTTAGATAGTAGATCTAATAAATGGGAATGACGAAAATGTTTTTCAACCAATCGGTTACTTTTTAACTTCTTATTTTACGTACTTCAATTTTAAATGTTTGCGTTTAAATTTTAAGTTTAAGTTCTTAAGTTTTTACGTTTCACGTTGGATTTTAAGTGTTTAAATTTTCAAGTTCAAATTTCAAGTTTTCAGTTGTAAAGTTTTAAGTTGTTAATTTTTAGCCAAGATTTTTGAAGTTTAATAAATTTTTATATATTAAATTAATTTTTAAATGTTTAACGTTTTCAGTTGTTAAGTTTTAGGTTAATTTTTAAAAACATAAACGTTTTTAGTTGTTAAGTCCAATGGCCCCCCCTAAATACGCTCCTTGGTGCCTGTAAACTGCTGCACCATCGTTTTCGTCAGTAGCATAGCGGGGGGAGGGGGGGTGAATTCTCTCCACTCATTATATTGCAGGGGCGTGTTCTCTAGAGGTTCAAGGTGTTCAGCGCACACCCTGCGATATCACAGACACACACGTTAATTACATTCAATTACAATATTTGGATTTTCTCATCTTTAATGTTCGTAATATCGTCGTGAGTTTTTTTTTTTTTTCGATGAACGAAATATTGCTTTTTTTCAACGCTGAGCGATGACGCAACATTCTCTTGTGCGATAGTTTCAACAGATATCTTTGAACACAAGCCAGCCAGCCTTTTTCCGTTGTATTCTAGAGATGTACTTAACCGTTACTTTTGAGTAACGGTTCCAAGTGATTACTTTCGAAAAGATATTTGATACTTTTTATCCGTTTCTTGTATTCGTTTGGGTAATCACGAATCAAAATCTATTCGAATCTGAACAGAGCAGCAGAATCAAAACAATTAAATACCACGCGACCAGTGGCGTACGTACGGAAGGGGGTTTCGGGGTCAACTGCCCCTCCCCCCCCATTGAAGATTTAAAAAAAAATTTAAACCTTTCTATTTGGAACGAACCGCCTTTTTTCATACAAAGATTGCCGAAAATGCTCTCATGTTTTTCTATACTACCCAACTTGCTTATAAATTCTTGAAAATCCTTCATTGTGATGTAATATTGCAATAATAGGCCTACCGGTACTCAAACTTTTCTGCTGCGCTGCGCTTGACGTTGAAGATTGCAGAAAAAATGACACCTTTCTTTTTTGAAACGATCCGACTTTTCTTCGAACTGGGTTTGCTGAAATTGCTGTCATGTTTTTTTTTTTTTGTTCTGTTCAACTTTCTAATTTAATTTCGAGAAACTTTTGTTATGATGCGATACAACAATACCGGTATTCCAACTTCTCTGATGTGTTTTGCTTGAACTGCATTTTTGTCATTGATGTTGTTGCGAAGGAATTAGTAAGTAGGAGTTTTCTTTAATACGGTGTATTTGCAGCAACTGCAGTATGAGGCTGCGCACAAATTTTTTTTAAAAAACCAAATCTTCACTGCTCTCGTTTCATTAAACTCGCTGAAGTGCTGCAGCGTGGTAGCGAGTGGAGGGGCCCGACCCCGCGACTTAACGCCTGGACAACGCAGCTCCGAAGAAACGTCGCAGCGGTGGCGAGCCGCTGGCTACACAGTGTCCCGTTTGACCTGCCTGGAAATTGAACCTCAGACCTTCCGCATCGATGGCGACGTCTCTAACACTGCGCTATAACCGCCCGGTTTGTTGAAAAATTATTATAATATGAAAATCTAAATTAACGCTGCCTTACTCGTAAGTGCTAAAAATAAAACAAAAATACTGCCAAAGAAGACCAGACCAACGAAAGACTTAAAGAGGCCCAGAGGCGGAACGGGGGGTGGCAACATTGTTTTTACGTACCGTAACTGTCTCAGGAGCTGGAGTGCTCCGTTTCCCAGACACCCCAATGATGCGCTTGAGAGTATCTGATGATATCGACGCTGTGATTTGGGAGAAAAATACTTCGATAATATCGACGCTGTTTTGGACCTTAATCGCATGGTCAGGGGTTCCTTTCGCGCTTAAGTTATTGTAGTTTAAAAATGCTTTGGTAGGGAGGGCAGTTTGTTTCTCATGCATGCTTCGCTTTTCTAGACAGGGAAAACTGCCCCTTTCATGAGTGCATATTATATGTTTATATCAATGTTGGTTCTTGAAAAAAGTTTTTTTGGAGGAAAAAATAACTTGTTTTATTCCTCTGGCTACACCCTGTTTGTGACGTTACGAAAGCTTGCTTACTTTAGTCAGTTAACCTTTCTGTGGACCAAAAATAAGGTCAATTAAAATTTTTTCAGTAAATTTTTAACCACGGATTGACAGCTTGAGTTTCTGTGAAACCTTTTCGCTCCTTAAGTGAAGCGCAAAGAATCAAGCAAAAGTGTGAATGAAATAACTGGATTGTTTCCTTCGTTATGGCATTATATAGCTTAATCATGGTAGCTGCAATTGCGCAATAATCTAGACTACAAACATTACAATACGATGCACTTTAATACCTCTAAACTACTGTAGGCTAATTGCAGTATCTTTTTGTCATCACGATGTGACGTCACTGAACCCCCCTCCCCTTTAAAAAATCCTGCGTAGGCCACTGATTGTTCGTTTAGTTGTGTTGTTTTTGCATAACTTTGATAATGTTTTTTTTTCATTATTTTGATGTTTTCACAGCTGCGAGGACATATATCTGTCACTCCACCCGAGCTGCGAATCAATAACGATCCATCCAATATTGCAGCTGTAGCCTGCTCTGCAGCATAACATACTGTAACAGCTGTATGTTCAACATCGTGTATAAATCATACGATGTCACAGTAGGGTATTTTGTGTTTGTATAATCCACAATATATAAGACACTGTTCGAGCATACTATACAATTAAACGCACTAAAATTTACATTTTTTAGGTAAATACAAAAATTTTCAATCAATTTAATCAACCCCGACACAGCTCCCCCCCATTGCAAAATCCTGGCTAGGCGTGCTCGCCTGCATGTGAGCTAACTCTAAGCTCGGGTGCCTGAGTTTAGCCTTGAATGCCAAAGTGGTAAGAGCGTTCACCTTGGGAGCTGGAGACTTGAATTTGATTCCATGTCGGGGCAAACCAATGCGACTTTAAAATTGGTATTTATAGCTTCCTTGCTTGACACTCAGTATTAAAGGTCCAGTGTGAGAAACAAGCCGGCAAGTTTACTTGTTGTGTCGTTGGGAAAGGCACTTAGCGAGATTGCCCCATCTTGGTGTGGTAGACAGATGCGTGGCAACTCCTAAGCGAGCTCGTAAAGCGCAGTGATAGCTTATGGCGCGCCAAATTAAAAAAAATGTAAAGTTTTCATCCGTGTTTTAAGACAGATTTGTCTCTTAAAATTGCCAACTAATTTACGGTTGAAATATTATTTTTCAATTTGGCGCGCTAGCGCGCTGAATCAAAAAAAAAAAAGAATTATGGAAAATTTTTCACTCTTGATTGAGGACAGATTTGTCTCTTGAAAGTTGCGAACTAATTTACCGTTAAAATAATTTTTTTCAATTTGGCGCGCTAGCGTGCCGAATTAAAAAAATCTAAACATTGCACACGCGTTTCAGGACCTAAATCAACTCACATTTACAAATCAATCACCTTAATCAACTCACATTTAGGTTACAGCTTAACAAATCAACTGGTAGTTCAATAATTTTTTCCAATTTGGCGCGTTTGCGCGCCGAATTAAAAAAAAAATTGTTGTAACGGTAAATCAGTTGGCAACTTTGAGAGACAAATCTGTCCTAAAACATTGGTAAAAATTTTATATATTTTTTTAAAAATTTGACTCGCCATCGGCCTACATCGGTCGCTTTCTCGCGATAGGAGGATAAATATGCAACTATATGCAAAAAATACAGTACAAAGATCAATATTCTGTTCTGACTCATGACACTGCAAGTTAGTGTTGTGACCTTTGTCATTTTCGAGATTCCAAGTCCGAGTTCACAAAAATTTATATTTACGAGTCAAGTCCGCACGATACGAGTTCGAGTCCTTAGCCTTATACTGGAGGTCATGACATGATTAATATTAACAGTCGATTTCTTAACATTTACATTTCACAAATTGTAAAACACGATTCGAAAATATTTGTCATGCAGTTTTAAAAATGAATAAGGCCACCGATATCATTAAAACAGGATATTTTCTTAGTCAAATTGTCTATCACTCCACCCGAGTCCTTTTTATACCGTGAGATCGCAACCCAATTTGCAGTAGGCTAATTTGTTGGCACGGGCTGCCCCGAATGGCAGCTGCATGGCACAAGAGCTTTCCAGAATATGCCAAGCCAGAAAACTATGCGTAAATTGCAGCGGCGTAGCCAGCCCAAAATTTCGGGGGAGGCAAAACTTCATAAGCTTTTCCGGTGGCGCATCCAGGATTTGGCAAAAGGGGTGCCCCAACCGGGGATGTGAAGGTGAAGCCCCCAGCTTCCGGAGGCTAAGAGAGTCTGGGGGCAGGACCCCCAGCTGCCACGGATTTTTAGGGTTTCTGCAAGAAAAATACTCATTTTAGCATATTTTTTTGTGGAAAAGTGGTCTTAATCCGCCCTTGCTTGCGTTGTCAGTAGATTTACGGACGCCCAAGTGGGCTTAATCCGCCCCCGCTTACGTTGTCAGTAGATTTACGTTATATAGCATTAGTATCTTTGTTTGTAGGCTAGTGGTCACTCAAAATATTTCGGGGGAGGGGGTAATTGCCCCTTTTGCCCCCCCCCCCCGGCTACGCCCCTGGTAAATTGTCTTTTCCAAAAAATAAGACGAATTGCCCAGTTCAGGAACTGCACCGAGGAATAGTCCTTTGATTAAAACTTGTCAATCAAAGCTATTAGCATTCCAATCACTGATCTGACACCCCGCACAAAATGTGAAGGTATTATTTTTATATCGTATGTTTGTCTCGATGACTCGAAGTAATCACTCCGGACATAAAAAAGAGTCTATACGCTTTGGAAAAATATAACATTGATACTCAAGGACAGGGCCGGGTTTAGACAATGAGAGGTTCTAGGCTAGTTCTATTTTTTCCACTAAAAATCGGTGAAGACCGAAAAAAAAGAAAGAGTTCGTCACGTCCGCAGATGTCGTGTTTTTACTGCAAATATCGGTGAAGACCAAAAAAAAAAAAAAAAAAAGAAAAAAAGATCTCCGTTGTTCGTGATGAGGCCCCTCATTTTCTCCGAGGCCCTAGGCTTCAGCCTGCTTAGCCTATTGGTAAATCCGGCCCTGCTCCAGGGCGTTAGTAGAAATTTTCTGAGGAATGAAGGGAAAGATTTATGCCACATTAAGATAGGATTTTTGCGATTACATTTGAAAGATACCTAAAGGCTTTTAACGTGTATGGAACAAGATCTGAGGGGGCACACCCGCGAGTACGATGCCCCCTGCGTGCGCCGCGAGTAGGTAACCAGAGTTGGATTAGAACAACATTTCACATCAATACAATTACACCCAAACATTTTTCGAAAAACCAAATAAAGCGTGTAACGAGCGGCAGTGCCCATCTTCGCGGCTTAGCATCTGCGCAACACAGCTCCGAAGAAACGTCGCGACGGAGGGTAACTATTGGCGACACTGTGTTGATTTGACCGGACGGGATTTGAACTCCAGACCTCCCGCACCGATGGCACGAGCGCTTAACATTTGAGCTAATGGCCGGTCCAACATTTTTCAAATAGGCCTACATTACAATTGCAACTACTTTATACCGAAAATCTCAAATTATAATTACAACTTCATGAAAAGGTGAAATCGATTTTATTCAACTATAACCAAAGTCTCGTCAGCCTTGCTACGCACAGCCAATCCAGGCTAAACTCATTCCAGACTGTAAAGACTCTGTTTTTGCATTGCTTTACCTGTACATCTCGACTTCATCTCTTTTCTAGGTTGTGCCCTATTTTTGGCAGGCGACTGGCCCCAAACAACGATACCCAATGAAAGAACCTATAACCACTAACCCACAACCAAGTTACCGTTAGCCTAACTAGCCCACATCACTAGAAGCCCCCATGGTAACCCACTCATTTGCAGCTGCAGACGCGTTTCGACCTTATTATGGTCTCATCAGTGCAGCATAGCAATCTCCCACCTTCCTAAAAAAAAAAAAAAATTCTAACCTTCAAAACAACTACTTTCTCCAAATCTAAGCCTCTACTCGTTCTGCTCAAGGTAGAACATTTGAAATAAAACCTTCAAGAAAATAATACAGGCTGGATTATGATGTCACAGATTCACTGTAAACAATCGATAAGAATAGAAAAGTCCGGTTGGTTTAAACATTATTTTCCCGGTAATCTGAGAAGGAATATTTTGTTTCAGGTTTGTAACTATACCAGTTACCAAAACCTACAAAAAACCTCTCTGCCCAACCCGTTCGCCCGTGAAAAAGCGGGGGACAAGGCAAGTACTGTGTCTGCACATGCAGCCCAGAAAACACAGTGAACGTCAGCGCTTATCGGTGGTTTAAACATCAATATCCCGGTACGTTTGTCGAACTGCATGTACAGTTACAGGATCCAGCAAGATGATACAAAGAAGGATATGTAAGTCAAATAGAATTCATCTTTCCTCTAGACCATAATAAGGTCGAAACGCGTCTGCAGCTGCAAATGAGTGGGTTACCATGGGGGCTTCTAGTGATGTGGGCTAGTTAGGCTAACGGTAACTTGGTTGTGGGTTAGTGGTTATAGGCTCTTTCATTGGGTATCGTTGTTTGGGGCCAGTCGCCTGCCAAAAATAGGGCACAACCTAGAAAAGAGATGAAGTCGAGATGTACAGGTAAAGCAATGCAAAAACAGAGTCTTTACAGTCTGGAATGAGTTTAGCCTGGATTGGCTGTGCGTAGCAAGGCTGACGAGACTTTGGTTATAGTCGAAACATTAATTTGTCCCTTGCGATTTTATTCAATTCATCCGATTAATCCGATCCTGCTGGTAACCCATTATCCACCACAAGTTCGCTACTGCAACAAATCAGCGAAATGCAAATACAACTTGTACGCTACAAATCATATTTTTAGTCGCAATTTCCTTAATTGAATCTTAAATTAAGTTCGACGATAGTGCAATTCGCAAACACCATCATCTTCAGAAAATTTGAGTTTTAACGCATTTTTCAAATCTGTAACGAAAAGATCAATTTAAAGTCTTCTAAAATCCTATTATCCAATGAAAGAAGCTAGAACGCAGTCTCGGAAAAGCGGTAACAGTGACAAAAAAAAAAAATTGCTCGATCGTCCTTAACTGAAATACAAGACCTCTATGCAAACTTCATAATTTTACTCGTTTAGCCATTCCTGTCCAAAGTCCAAACTTGCTTTCAAGAAAGGCCTATAATCCTTTACTGATCTCTTATTTTCGTTGATTAGGCCTAACTTCGCAAAAATTAACCGTAATAATTTGATTAAACACTAGGAGAATTGTTGGCAGGTGTAATCACTTTAATTGATGTGACAATGCGTAAGTTCGTAGTACTTCTCTACCTTTTTTTCATGGATTAATTTTGCATTAAAACAATGTAACTATTTATTCAACACAGGCAATTTCTTCGAAGACTTTTTTAGAACAACGCAAAAATTTGTGCCGCTTTTAGTACGTTTGCAATCCTTAAAAAATATTAAAATTGACACACTATAATCTGCTGAAATTTTTCAATTCGCAATCACGAGTCTGAGTTCTAACAATTACCAAGAGTCTGAGAGGCACGAGTCTACTTTTTCCAATTATGACGTCGAATATTTGATTATGGTGTAGAAACTTTAGAAAGCCCGTGGAGTTTTACCCATTTTATTTATGGCCGAGTGGGAAAGAGCGTCTGCATCTGAATCGGAAGACTTAGGGTTCGATTCCGAGTCGGATCAAACCAATGACTTACAAATTGGTATTCACAACTTTCTTGCTTGACGTTCAGTATTGAAGGGACGGTGTGGAGAACAAGCCTGCAAGTTTACTTGTTGTGCCGTTGGGAAAGACACTTAACGGAATTCCTCCATCTTAATGTGGCAGACAGGTGGCCGGAAACTCTAAGCGAGCCCGTACAGCGCTTCGTCGTTTTCTCGTGATAGGAGGATAAATATGGCAATAATAACAATAATAATGTGAACAGAATAAGTCTCTAATGGAGACTGTGCTCTAATCTAGAGATGGCACGGGCTGATTTTTTGCAGTCCGGACCGTCCATGACCCGGAACCTCCTGCCCAGTAAAGGGAACCGACCCAGCAACTCATCCCAAAAATATAGCACGGTCCGTCCCGAGCCCATTCTTTTATGAACTTTCAGTCACATTTAAAAGAAAACTGAAAGTTGAAAAGGAATTCAAAACTTGGTAGCGGCTCGTTAACAGCCCAAATAAAAAAAAAAAGATAAAACTGGTCCGTTAGCGGACTACCGAAAAGACCGGTTAACGGCTCGTTAGCGGGGCTTTTAGCGGCCCATGCCATCTCTATCTCTCTACGCAGCTTTATCCTCTCGGCCGTCCGAGCAATGAGATGCAAAATTCAACAAATTTTGAAGTGTTGGTTAACCATAATAATATTCCTCTAACTAATAGCGTCAAATATCTTGGATTATTTTAGACAACAAGCTCACATGGCAACCACATATAGAGCAAATCAGCGTAAAGCTCTTTAGACTAGAGCTTGTGGCATGATTTTTACACTCAGGCATTACGTTCCCCTTTCTACTCTAAAACTAATTTATTACTGTATGTTTCATTCGGTCTTGCAATATTCATTAATAAATTGGGGAAGAGCATCAACACACCTACTTTATAAAATCAAACCTTTTCCAAACCGTTTTTTACTTGCGAGTATATTTTGCCCAAGTCGCTTTTCTGTTAATGCTTTATATTTTGAGTTTGGAGTTTTAAGATTAGATGACATGATTGATATGGAGGATGCCAAATTTTTATTTAGATTCAGTAACAACATGCTGCTAAATTATTTTAACAGTTACTTTACTAGTTTGGGTTCTATTCATCGTCATTATACACGTCAAAAACGTAAAAAAGATTTTTTTCACACTTATTCTCGTACTGAAGGGAAGAAAAAAATGACAGAACATAAGGCTTTAGAAATATGGAGTAAATTACGTACAGAACAAAAACAAGCTTCATTTTTTAATTTAGGTTTAAAAAGACTTTTTAAATGAATGCCCTGAAAAAATACGCTTCTTGAGTAAACAATCTACTGTAATTTTAGCTACACTATGTTTTGGGTGAATCAAATTCACTTCAACCCATGTGTTTAAGAGTGTTGCTCTACTGCAATGTAATTTCAGTAAATTGTGTTTTCTTCTTTTTGCTGCTGTGCCCTAATGTAATGTTGGCTGTAACATACTGAGAAAATTTCGACACCCCCTCCTCCCTTTTTACCCTTGTAGGATACTTTGTCATTTTCGCGAAGGTCTTACGTGCTTATGACCAAACTTTTTCAGAGTTAGCGCAATGTTTATCAATAGGCTAACCACTATCAGCTGGTCTGACACTGGTTATTTTAATTATTTTACAGTAATAATTTTGTTTGAGTGTAACCATGTCTACAGCCAAATCTTCGCTTTAATAGTATTTTTGCTCTTAAATTTCCAACCGAACACTTCTTGTATCTGCCGCTAATCACGCACAATCTAATGTTCAAAGTGTAACAAACAGACTTTGGTGAATTCTGTGTCTTTCGCTATCACTTACCTAAACGTCGTCTTTTTACCTAAACGTGTCTTTCGCTATCACTTACCTAAACGTCGTAAACGTTTTTGGTGAATAAATTGACTTGTCAGTAAGAATTGTAAGATGCTACCGAAATTTGAAAGGAGAAAAGTTCACGTTCGTAAACCGCAAACTTTGTACGGTACTGTGTCAGTGCTGAACATGGCAGCCCGTCCCAGTCCATAGCCTAGCTGATTTTTTGTGTTTGGTGTTGTTGGTTCTGTCGTGTACTTCCGTAGTTGAAGTGTTATTGCATCTGTAGCGGCCGCTGTCCCTCGTAGTGCGTTCGGCCCAGTGAAGGAGGGGACAGCCCAGCGGCAAGCGTACACTTTCTTCTCGGGCTGTCGCGTGTTCGCCACCCAGAGAGCAAGTGGGTGGTCTTCTTGACTTTCGGCTAACTCTTCTGTCAGGAAACAGACGTTGATTTGCAGTTTCTGAGTGTATTCATTTTTGCCAAGTGAATAGACAGGCACCGACAGGCAACCAATTACAATAATTCAATATACACGACTTAACTCGGCAAGACGCCGATACCATCCCTGGCCGAAACTTACTCCAATCTTGTTCTTATAGAAACCTTATTCAACTTATTCAAATAGAATACAAAAACGTAAAATTACATACAAAATATAAGTAGCAAAATAATGCAAAAATAACATCGACTTAATTTGAATCAACTTTAACAGCTCACTGATTTCTTAACCATTCCTTTTCTATAAACTCAAATCAAGCCTTGAATAAGAATAACATACGATTTTCCTAACATTAACTCACACAGGAGAGAGAGAAAGAAAAGTAGTAAATTCCAAGTTAATGAGGTGGAAATTCAAAATCAGCAAGATTTGGACAGTATAACCTTTTCTAAATATACGGAGTCGGCAGACTTTGACCAAACAGCGGAAATTTGCAACACAAATCGAAGCGAAAATTAAAGCATATGCTCAGACGATTTTCATAGCAAAAACGAGATCACCTAACGCTTTTACACTCACCAGAACATTATTATTGTGACACTCCTACCTAGAACAGTCGCTTGTGTGTGCTTCTCCTTAAAAACTATTTAAGTTACTTAAAATAAAACAACAGCCCAGCCCAGACAACTCATTCAAGGTAAACTAAAGCAGCGCGTTTTTGGAAAAGATACTTTGGCAGCGACGAAAATGCTGTCTGCTTACTAGCTACACTATAATAACCAGTGGTGTAAAAAGTATTTTGAAACTGTACTTAAGTAAGAGTATTGTTACTGACGGCAAAACTACTCGAAGTAAAGTAGAAAGTATGGACCAAAAAAAGCACTTAAGTAAAAGTAAAAAAGTAGTCATTTAAAAACTACTCAAGTAAAAGTACTCGTGTAACGTTTTCAAACGTTAAAGTGTCAGCTACACACTTGCCGATGCGGTGATGATGGACTTGCTTGAAGGTGGCAAAATGGTGAAACAAAAGAAATTATTACCGCCCAGATGGCCGATTGGCTAGAGCGTCTGCTTCTGGAACGGTAGACTCGGGGTTCGATTCAGAGTTGGGTTAAGCCAATGACTTAAGAATTGGTATGTAGAGCTTCCCTACATGACGTTTAGTATCGAAGGCGACAGCGTAATTCTTATCGCATGAAGTGAAGTTTCCATGGCGATGACGAGACCGAGTGTTATGAAGTTGAATAATGGAGAATCGGAGAATTGGAGAGTAAATACAGATTTTAGGCGCAACGAGGGATTTCAAGGCGAGACTGTAACTCAAATGCCGCAATAGCAACTACTTCTACTTTTTTAAAATAAAAACTACCCAAGTAGAGTTACTTTATACTAAAAGTACTTAAGTAAACGTAAAAGTACCCAAAAAAAAAACTACTCAAAAAGTACTCGTTACCGAAAAAAACTACTCAAGTAATCTACTCAAGTAAAAGTATTTCGCTACTTTACACCACTGATAATAACACATAATTTTATTTATTTATGTATTTATTTCAGACCACAGGGTCCATAGTGACGAAATCATATCAAAAAAAATAAAAAAACAGAAAAATTTACATACACAAAAAAGATAACAATTAGTCATTTGCTATATAGACCATATCGAGGTAATGACTAAAATAACCAGAGCGGAAAAAACATAAGAAGTCATCAACGCAGATATTAACGTATTCTCGGAATGAAAGCACCGAGAAACAAATGAAAACAAGGGTTTTCTGATTAAAGCATAGGAAGTAGTTACATGGGCAGAAACTTGGCACTTCCGAGCACTGACGTACGAGGTAAATTATGCAAAATTCTATACGAGTCATTATAAGCGACACGCAACTTTCTGAAAGTATCAGAACGATAATTACACCATAAGTTACTCGCATAAAAACTTGTACAATACGAATGGAAGAAAGTATTTTTAACAACGGAAGAGCATTTTGAAAAGCGTTATTTCAATTTGTTGCCAGTACCATAGAGAAATCTTACTTGTCTAAGAATGTCGCCGTCATCAAACAAATTGCTGTTAAGTTGTGCCCCTAAATACCTTACTGAATTTACAAAACTGATAGTAGCATCACTACCAAGCCTAAGAACAGGCATGCAGGATAAACTAAAATGCCTCGGAGCACACAGCATAGCATAAGACTTGTTGCAATTAAAAACAATATCATTAACTTTAGCATATGCACAGCAAACATCGATTAGATCCTGCAGTCCTGCCAAACTAGGACTCATCAAACAAATATCATCGGCAAAAAAATATGATATATGCAAGAATTACCCACATAGCAACCAGCTCTGACATTATTTAGCAGCCTAGATAAGTCATCAACGTGGGCGTTCGCAGAAAAAAATGCAGGGGGGGACAAAAACATTCTCGAGATGGCCATCTTAGTGAAAGCTATAGTCAGGTAAGTGTCAGTGATAGGGTGACCAACTGACCATACGTCCGGCATCGACCGATGCCGTACGTGCAGAACTCTTCTTTCATGTTATTGTGCATTATGCGGACATAAATCAATTTATGTGCCACTAGGCTTAACAATCTGTTAAAACAACTTTCTTTTTGCATTGTTTTTTTAGGTCTTGTTATATGTGGTTGGTTTGATGCTTACATTTCGAAACAATCAAATCTTCACTATACTTGCGCTATTACGCCAAAGTGTGTAACAAGTGGCGGGGCCCGTCTCCGCTGCTTAACCTTCGAAGAAACGTCGCAACGGTGGTGAGCCGTTAGCGATACTGTGTCCGATTTGACCAATCCGGGAATCGAACCCCTGACTTCCCGCACCGATAGCGACGTTCTGATCCACAATGTCTAAATAAAAAGTAGTTTGAGCTCTGAAAATCAAACTTATAGCTGCGGCCTATAAATTAGTGCTGCTCAATTTTTTTATTGCAATGTACCGGCAGCGCAGTATCTGCCATCAAGGCGTACCAGTAGCACATCAGCAACAAGTCCAAATTTGTTTTACAAGATACGAGATACAAGATACGATACTCGGTATATAGGCAAAAACCAGAATTTTTCTATACAAGATGCAAAAAGTAAAATTGGACATGCTGCTGTTGCCGCGTGAATTTGCTAGTATACGTACGTCCACATGACGGATTGGTAATCGGCTGATTGGTGTAGCAGTAACGATATTGCTTTCAAAGTCAGAGATCTGGGGTTCGATATCCGACCTGTCAAATCGAATACAGTGCTGTTCACGGCCACCGCCAATGGCTGGCCACGTTTCTTCTGAGTTCGAAGCTAAGCTGCTCACGCGCTAAGTTACGGCGATGGTCTTCGCCACTCGTTGCACGCAGCTTCTGGGTAATACCACGAGTATAACCAAGATTTGAGATTGAAGATCAATAAAAAAGACGCACAAAAACTTTTAACCGAATTCTTCATCTTATGCAAAGTGTGCGCCTGCTTATCTTCCACCAGTCTATCCGATTGTGGTTTGACTGAAGAGTAGCATTTGACACAAAGACACTTTTCTAGTCTTTGCGTCATGACAAAAGATAAATCGCCATGTCTGTTGACCTGAATAGAATGCGATAGTATGTACTATTGCATACGACCTTGAAAGACAAGAAAGTAACCTAAACGAATGGAATCATGCAGAGAACAAAAAATGAATTAAGTATCAAGCAATAACTCGTACTGATCAACGTAAAATGATGCTCGGGACCTGTACCAATATTTTCTAACGCGCTTAGCACTGGTCTTGGTAACAGCATGCCTAAACGTAAAACCAGTTTCAATGATGTGTGAAGGGTGGAGTTTCCACTCATTGAACGGCCGGACTAATTTAGACAGCAGCATTTAGACAACTAGACAAACTCTTTTATGCTTTAATTCAGAGGTGGGCAACCTGCGGCCCGACAAAGCATGTGCTAATAGCCAAATGGTTCCGAAACCTGTTTTTTTGTGATCAAGTTCAAACCCAATCAACACACGAACTGCTTTGAATGCCATTTTCCAGGCTGAAGATCTTGTTTTTCTAGTCATCTTTTATTTCAGAGACCTCTTTTTCACGCGACAGACCCTTTTTTAGTATTACTCCTGCCAAGAAGTGTTTTTTTTTCTCAAAACTGCGGCCCGCTGGAAGCCTATATTTATAATTTGTGGCCCAGTATCACCAGAAAGTTGCCCACCCCTGCTTTAATTAAACAGATTATTGCGAAATGTTTTGTTATTTTACTTTTTTGGTTTTTTCAGGGGGGGGGGCAAGTGCCCCTTCCCCTGCAGACGCCCATGGTCATCAATATACACTGCAAACAGGAATGGACTAAGGACACCTCCTTGTCGAACACCATCAGAGACAGAAGAAGAAGAAGACGACATTTGACCATCCCAAGACTCTTGCATACTTTGTGATTTATATTTGAATAAAACACTACTACTATATCAGTACCATAACAACCGAACGAAATAAATAGGCACACCTCGCAGTACTAGTTTTTTGAATAAAATTTGGTGATTAATTTTGTCGAAAGCTGTGGCATCATGTAAAAAAGCAGAAAATACCGGCGTATTTTGATCATCAAAAACTCAGTCTTTTGTAACCGACGTATCAAATCT
The DNA here is from genome assembly GCA_964006365.1 of Trididemnum miniatum. NCBI lineage: Eukaryota > Metazoa > Chordata > Ascidiacea > Aplousobranchia > Didemnidae > Trididemnum > Trididemnum miniatum. The sequence goes on from OZ023241.1 coordinate 2,904,059, forward strand.
GTTCTGCTGCTTTCTTCTCCAACAAACTAATAGCGTGATAATTTCCTGAAACGCCATCGACCAATCCATAACGAGGTATTGTGACGTCTCGTGGAAGAGAGAAATCGTGACACTCCAGAAGTGAGAGAAATCACGTGATGTGGGAAGGTGATGGGCGGGGCTAGTTACTTCAGTGCCGCACATCAATGAGAAGTAGACTAGAGTGAGTTAAGGACATGTAAGCTTAGCCACCGACGCGTCTTTACCTATTTACTGGTCTGTGGTAGTCTAGCTTGTCAGCTTGAGGCAAAAAAGGCCTTGAAAGTGTCGCAACTGGGCCGCACAGGAACATCAAAAGGGCCGGGGGTTGGCCATCGCCGGCTTAGCGGATGCAGAAATATTTATGGGAGTCCGATTCACGCGTTGATAAGCTGAACATTAAACATTTTCAATTGTTTGTTCATACAAGGAAGCAGATATTTGCAAAAACGCTGAATTGAAGCGGCAATGGGATGTTTTTCAACTCAAGCATTCAAGCACAAGCTCATCACCACGACAAGTTTAGCTTCGCGTGTAGTCGAGAAACTCCATACGCTACTGACAGGAGAGACCCCGTGAAGGTATTTGTCACCTCTCCCCCCTAACGCTCACTGATCTTCCGTAGCCCCCACTAGTTGGTATGTTCTAACACGCATCGCAAAACATGCGCATCAAAACACACAAATTTCGCAAAACAATTACCAAGAGTCTAACAATTACTAACAATTACCAAGAGTCCGAGAGGCACGAGTCTACTTTTTCCAATTATGACGTCGAATATTTGATTATGGTGTAGAAACTTTAGAAAGCCCGTGGGGTTTTACCGACTTTATTTGGACATATACCTGCCGATCAGATGGCCGAGTGGGAAAGAGCGTCAGTACCTGGATCGGAAGACTTAGGGTTCGATTCCGAGTCGGGTCAAACCCATGACTTAAAAATTGGTATTCACAACTTTCTTGCTTGACGTTCAGTATTTAAGGGACGGTGTGGAGAAAGCTTGCAAGTTTACTTGTTGTGCCGTTGGGAAAGACACTTAACGGAATTCCTCCATCTTAATGTGGCAGACAGGTGGCCGGAAACTCTAAGCGAGCCCGTACAGCGCTTCGTCGTTTTCTCGTGATAGGAGGATAAATATGGCAATAATAACAATAATAATGTGAACAGAATAAGTCTCTAATGGAGACTGTGCTCTAATCTAGAGATGGCACGGGCTGATTTTTTGCAGTCCGGACCGTCCATGACCCGGAACCTCCTGCCCAGTAAAGGGAACCGACCCAGCAACTCATCCCAAAAATATAGCACGGTCCGTCCCGAGCCCATTCTTTTATGAACTTTCAGTCACATTTAAAAGAAAACTGAAAGTTGAAAAGGAATTCAAAACTTGGTAGCGGCTCGTTAACAGCCCAAATAAAAAAAAAAAGATAAAACTGGTCCGTTAGCGGACTACCGAAAAGACCGGTTAACGGCTCGTTAGCGGGGCTTTTAGCGGCCCATGCCATCTCTATCTCTCTACGCAGCTTTATCCTCTCGGCCGTCCGAGCAATGAGATGCAAAATTCAACAAATTTTGAAGTGTTGGTTAACCATAATAATATTCCTCTAACTAATAGCGTCAAATATCTTGGATTATTTTAGACAACAAGCTCACATGGCAACCACATATAGAGCAAATCAGCGTAAAGCTCTTTAGACTAGAGCTTGTGGCATGATTTTTACACTCAGGCATTACGTTCCCCTTTCTACTCTAAAACTAATTTATTACTGTATGTTTCATTCGGTCTTGCAATATTCATTAATAAATTGGGGAAGAGCATCAACACACCTACTTTATAAAATCAAACCTTTTCCAAACCGTTTTTTACTTGCGAGTATATTTTGCCCAAGTCGCTTTTCTGTTAATGCTTTATATTTTGAGTTTGGAGTTTTAAGATTAGATGACATGATTGATATGGAGGATGCCAAATTTTTATTTAGATTCAGTAACAACATGCTGCTAAATTATTTTAACAGTTACTTTACTAGTTTGGGTTCTATTCATCGTCATTATACACGTCAAAAACGTAAAAAAGATTTTTTTCACACTTATTCTCGTACTGAAGGGAAGAAAAAAATGACAGAACATAAGGCTTTAGAAATATGGAGTAAATTACGTACAGAACAAAAACAAGCTTCATTTTTTAATTTAGGTTTAAAAAGACTTTTTAAATGAATGCCCTGAAAAAATACGCTTCTTGAGTAAACAATCTACTGTAATTTTAGCTACACTATGTTTTGGGTGAATCAAATTCACTTCAACCCATGTGTTTAAGAGTGTTGCTCTACTGCAATGTAATTTCAGTAAATTGTGTTTTCTTCTTTTTGCTGCTGTGCCCTAATGTAATGTTGGCTGTAACATACTGAGAAAATTTCGACACCCCCTCCTCCCTTTTTACCCTTGTAGGATACTTTGTCATTTTCGCGAAGGTCTTACGTGCTTATGACCAAACTTTTTCAGAGTTAGCGCAATGTTTATCAATAGGCTAACCACTATCAGCTGGTCTGACACTGGTTATTTTAATTATTTTACAGTAATAATTTTGTTTGAGTGTAACCATGTCTACAGCCAAATCTTCGCTTTAATAGTATTTTTGCTCTTAAATTTCCAACCGAACACTTCTTGTATCTGCCGCTAATCACGCACAATCTAATATTCAAAGTGAAGCAGATTTTGGTGACTTCTATGTCTTTCGCTATCACTTACCTAAACGTCGTCTTTTTGCTGCGTTTTTGGTGAATAAATTGACTTGTCAGTAAGAATTGTAAGATGCTACCGAAATTTGAAAGGAGAAAAGTTCACGTTTGTAAACCGCAAACTTTGTACGGTACTGTGTCAGTGCTGAACATGGTAGCCCGTCCCAGTCCATAGCCTATAGCTGATTTTTTGTGTTTGGTGTTGTTGGTTCTGTCGTGTACTTCCGTAGTTGAAGTGTTATTGCATCTGTAGCGGCCGCTGTCCCTCGTAGTGCGTTCGGCCCAGTGAAGGAGGGGACAGCCCAGCGGCAAGCGTACACTTTCTTCTCGGGCTGTCGCGTGTTCGCCACCCAGAGAGCAAGTGGGTGGTCTTCTTGACTTTCGGCTAACTCTTCTGTCAGGAAACAGACGTTGATTTGCAGTTTCTGAGTGTATTCATTTTTGCCAAGTGAATAGACAGGCACCGACAGGCAACCAATTACAATAATTCAATATACACGACTTAACTCGGCAAGACGCCGATACCATCCCTGGCCGAAACTTACTCCAATCTTGTTCTTATAGAAACCTTATTCAACTTATTCAAATAGAATACAAAAACGTAAAATTACATACAAAATATAAGTAGCAAAATAATGCAAAAATAACATCGACTTAATTTGAATCAACTTTAACAGCTCACTGATTTCTTAACCATTCCTTTTCTATAAACTCAAATCAAGCCTTGAATAAGAATAACATACGATTTTCCTAACATTAACTCACACAGGAGAGAGAGAAAGAAAAGTAGTAAATTCCAAGTTAATGAGGTGGAAATTCAAAATCAGCAAGATTTGGACAGTATAACCTTTTCTAAATATACGGAGTCGGCAGACTTTGACCAAACAGCGGAAATTTGCAACACAAATCGAAGCGAAAATTAAAGCATATGCTCAGACGATTTTCATAGCAAAAACGAGATCACCTAACGCTTTTACACTCACCAGAACATTATTATTGTGACACTCCTACCTAGAACAGTCGCTTGTGTGTGCTTCTCCTTAAAAACTATTTAAGTTACTTAAAATAAAACAACAGCCCAGCCCAGACAACTCATTCAAGGTAAACTAAAGCAGCGCGTTTTTGGAAAAGATACTTTGGCAGCGACGAAAATGCTGCCTGCTTACTAGCAACACTATAATAACACATAATTTTATTTATTTATGTATTTATTTCAGACCACAGGGTCCATAGTGACGAAATCATATCAAAAAAAATAAAAAAAAACAGAAAAATTTACATACACAAAACAGATAACAATTAGTCATTTGCTATATAGACCATATCGAGGTAATGACTAAAATAACCAGAGCGGAAAAACACATAATAATCCCGCATGTACTAATTCTTTGAAGGTTTTATTTTAAATGTTCTACCGCGAGCATAACGAGTAGAGGCTTAGATTTGGGGTGTGTAGTTGTTTTGAAGGTTAGAATTTATTTTTTTTTCCAGGAAGGTGGGAGGTTGCTATGCTGCACTGATGAGACCATAATAAGGTCGAAACGCGTCTGCAGCTGCAAATGAGTGGTTTGCCATGGGGGCTTCTAGTGATGTGGGCTAGTTAGGCTAACGGTAACTTAGTTTGGGGTTGGTAGTTATAGGCTCTTTCATTGGGTATCGTTGTTTGGGGCCAGTCGCCTGCCAAAAATAGGGCACAACCTAGAAAAGAGATGAAGTCGAGATGTCCAGGTAAAGCAATGCAAAAAAAGAGTCTTTACAGTCTGGAATGAGTTTAGCCTGGATTGGCTGTGCGTAGCAAGGCTGACGAGACTTTTGTTATAGTCGAAACATAAGAAGTCATCAACGCAGATATTAACTTATTCTCGGAATGAAAGCACCGAGAAACAAATGAAAACAAGGATTTTCTAATTTAAGCGGAGAAAGTAGTCACATGGGCAGAAACTTGGCACTCCCGAGCTTTGACGTAAGGAGGTAAATTATGCAAAATACTTATACGAGTCATTATAAGCGACACGCAACTTTCTGAAAGTATCAGAACGATAATTACACCATAAGTTACTCGCATAAAAACTTGTACAATACGAACGGAAGAAAGTATTTTTAACAACGGAAGAGCATTTTGAAAAGCGATATTTCAATTTGTTGCCAGTACCATAGAGAAATCTTACTTGTCTAAGAATGTCGCCGTCATCAAACAAATTGCTGTTAAGTTGTGCCCCTAAATGCCTTACTGAATTTACAAAACTGATGGTAGCATCACTACCAAGCCTAAGAACAGGCATGCAGGATAAACTAAAATGCCTCGGAGCACACAGCATAGCATAAGACTTGTTGCAATTAAAAACAATATCATTAACTTTAGCATATGCACAGCAAACATCGATTAGATCCTGCAGTCCTGCCAAACTAGGACTCATCAAACAAATATCATCGGCAAAAAAAATATGATTTATGCAAGAATTACCCACATAGCAACCAGCTCTGACATTATTTAGCAGCCTAGATGGGTCATCAACATGGGCGTACGCAGAAAAAAATGCAGGGGGGACAAAAACATTCTCGAGATGGCCATCTTAGTGAAAGCTATAGTCAGGTAAGTGTCAGTGATAGGGTGACCAACTGACCATACGTCCGGCATCGGCCGATGCCGTAGCCTACGTGCAGAACTCTTCTTTCATGTTATTGTGCATTATGCGGACATAAATCAATTTATGTGCCACTAGGCTTAACAATCTGTTAAAACAACTTTCTTTTTGCATTGTTTTCTTAGGTCTTGTTATATGTGGTTGGTTTGATGCTTACATTTCAAAACAATCAAATCTTCACTATACTTGCGCTATTACGCCAAAGTGTGTAACAAGTGGCGGGGCCCGTCTCCGCTGCTTAACCTTCGAGGAAACGTCGCAACGGTGGTGAGCCGTTAGCGATACTGTGTCCGATTTGACCAATCCGGGAATCGAACCCCTGACTTCCCGCACCGATAGCGACGTTCTGATCCACAATGTCTAAATAAAAAGTAGTTTGAGCTCTGAAAATCAAACTTATAGCTACGGCCTATAAATTAGTGCTGCTCAATTTTTTTATTGCAATGTACCGGCAGCGCAGTATCTGCCATCAAGGCGTACCAGTAGCACATCAGCAACAAGTCCAAATTTGTATCACAAGATACAAGACACGATACTCGGTATATAGGCAAAAACCAGAATTTTTCTATACAAGATGCAAAAAGTAAAATTGGACATGCTGCTGTTGCCGCGTGAATTTGCTAGTATACGTACGTCCACATGACGGATTGGTAATCGGCTGATTGGTGTAGCAGTAACGATATTGCTTTCAAAGTCAGAGATCTGGGGCTCGATATCCGACCTGTCAAATCGAATACAGTGCTGTTCACGGCCACCGCCAATGGCTGGCCACGTTTCTTCTGAGTTCGAAGCTAAGCTGCTCACGCGCTAAGTTACGGCGATGGTCTTCGCCACTCGTTGCACGCAGCTTCTGGGTAATACCACGAGTATAACCAAGATTTGAGATTGAAGATCAATAAAAAAGACGCACAAAAACTTTTAACCGAATTCTTCATCTTATGCAAAGTGTGCGCCTGCTTATCTTCCACCAGTCTATCCGATTGTGGTTTGACTGAAGAGTAGCATTTGACACAAAGACACTTTTCTAGTCTTTGCGTCATGACAAAAGATAAATCGCCATGTCTGTTGACCTGAATAGAATGCGATAGTATGTACTATTGCATACGACCTTGAAAGACAAGAAAGTAACCTAAACGAATGGAATCATGCAGAGAACAAAAAATGAATTAAGTATCAAGCAATAACTCGTACTGATCAACGTAAAATGATGCTCGGGACCTGTACCAATATTTTCTAACGCGCTTAGCACTGGCCTTGGTAACAGCATGCCTAAACGTAAAACCAGTTTCAATGATGTGTGAAGGGTGGAGTTTCCACTCATTGAACGGCCGGACTAATTTAGACAGCAGCATTTAGACAACTAGACAAACTCTTTTATGCTTTAATTCAGAGGTGGGCAACCTGCGGCCCGACAAAGCATGTGCTAATAGCCAAATGGTTCCGAAACCTGTTTTTTTGTGATCAAGTTCAAACCCAATCAACACACGAACTGCTTTGAATGCCATTTTCCAGGCTGAAGATCTTGTTTTTCTAGTCATCTTTTATTTCAGAGACCTCTTTTTCACGCGACAGACCCTTTTTTAGTATTACTCCTGCCAAGAAGTGTTTTTTTTTCTCAAAACTGCGGCCCGCTGGAAGCCTATATTTATAATTTGTGGCCCAGTATCACCAGAAAGTTGCCCACCCCTGCTTTAATTAAACAGATTATTGCGAAATGTTTTGTTATTTTATTCGTTTTGTAGTAAAAACTCATCTGTATTTTTTAACTTTTTGTGTATTTTCTTAACTTGCATTTTTTCATGCGTATTTTTTCAACTTTTTTGGTTTTTCAGGGGGCAAGTGCCCCCTCTTGCCCCCCCTCTGCGGACGCCCATGGTCGTCAATATACACTGCAAACAGGAATGGACTAAGGACACCTCCTTGTCGAACACCATCAGAGACAGAAGAAGAAGACGACATTTGACCATCCCAAGACTCTTGCATACTTTGTGATTTATATTTGAATAAAACACTACTACTATATCAGTACCATAACAACCGAACGAAATAAATAGGCACACCTCGCAGTACTAGTTTTTTGAATAAAATTTGGTGATTAATTTTGTCGAAAGCTGTGGCATCATATAAAAAAGCAGAAAATGCCGGCGTATTTTGATCTTCAAAACTCAGTCTTTTGCAACCGACGTATCAAATCTGTTCTGCTGCTTTCTTCTCCAACAAACTAATAGTGTGATAATTTCCTGAAACGCCATCGACCAATCTATGACCTATCCATAACGAGGTATTGTGACGTCTCGTGGAAGAGAGAAATCGTGACACTCCAGAGAGAAATCACGTGATGTGGGAAGGTGATGGGCGGGGCTAGTTACTCCAGTGCCACACATCCATGAGAAGTAGACTAGAGTGAGTTAAGGACATGTAAGCTTAGCCACCGACGCGTCTTTACCTGTTTACTGGTCTGTGGTAGTCTAGCTTGTCAGCTTGGGGCAAACAAGGCTTTGAAACAGGAACAGGGAAAGCACGAGTACCGATACTAGGCTATTTTTCTGTTAAGTTTGCGTGGGCTGACTGGCTACTAGTCTGTGGTAGTCTATGTATGCTCTACAGAAAATGCTGCATGGATTGGACTAAACTAGGAACAGAGGAAGTCAGGTCTACTAAACTGTACTATCTCTATGATATACGTAGCAGACAGAGCATAGCCTACTAGTAGTTTGGTCTTGTAGCCTAGCTAGAATTACTTGAGACTTGTGCAAAGTTTTTTTTAGGCAGAGGCTAAGGTTACGTGATCGTGATTTTCGTTTTTTGAATTCAAAGTTACGTGATAAGCAGTTTTATTCTATTTCTTTTCTATTCTAGTATCTTCACGAACCCAATTGTTAACTCCAGGTCACACAAATTCGAATCGAACCGAAGCGATCCAAACCGAAGCCACCAAAGCGCAACGAACCAAAGCTGCGACGAGAATCAAACCCAATACTAGTGCAGCGCTTCCTATTTAACACTGCACTCCATCCACTGAGTTATCGAAAAGTTGTGGCAATCTAGCATATAATGGCGTTTATAAATCGATGCTTGTTGCACAACTCTCTTATACAGTAACTCAGTAACTTTGATTTCAGAAAACAAAAATTACAGTCACGTAACCTTAGCCACTGCCTTTATTTAAAGGTCTACAGCAGTGTAACAGGTGTAAGCTGTGGTTTTGTGCTTCTAAGAGTAGACTACTGGTACCACAGTACCGGTACCTGTACGAGTATATGTACCAGTATTGATGTATATCGGTATCAATGCAATACAGCAACACTAGTGTGGTACCGGTAATTTCTCTCATAATCTGTACCACTAACACAAAAGTAGTTCACAATCATCTTTATAAGGAAGCTGGGATCTTCAATATCTAGGTCTCATATCTTGCCTGGATGCTCAGTGCTTGAAGCACTTTGAATATAAATGGTCAATACTTTAACACATGCTGCCACACTGATAATGCTGTGTACTAGCATTTCTTTATGAGTACATATGTTCGTGGTTTCGTACATTACTGGTATTACACCCTGGTATGTTCTGATGTGACAATTGCAATTATTCGTAGTCTACTGACCTGCTGACACTGTAACAATTGACCCAATACCGATATTTGGCAGTACTGGTATATTACCACTTATGCCTCTTCATTTTTAGATTGCATTGGCAAAGCCAGGTAAATAAACCATCTGCTGTAATATGATGCAGCTTAAACATAAAGAGCTGCACCAGCTCTTGATATTATTGATACCATTTTTGGGTTAGCACAGAGCATAATAATAATAATAAATGAAAAGATGAGTTAAGCACAAGCGCTTTTATATCGTATCAATCAATGAGCATTGACAACTGAAGAATTATTTGCTGTGGTGGACAGACAACTCGTACAACATCAGACATTTAAATTACGAGTTCGCAACTCACTCAGTTCATACTCAACCCATTATCTTCTAATTCCCACCAAACTTAGATTGAAAACCGAAGTGCATTGTCTGGTTAGTGTATTTTAAGAGCAGCTTGTCTAGCTATTCAAAGTTTTTTATAGGTAGTAAGCAGTGTTAGATTCATTGGTTTATCAAAAGTGCAGTAAAGGTGTTTGTATTCGCTTGTGTTTTTAGTGTGTAAATTGCTTTGTTTTTGGTGTGTGTAGATCTATTTGGAAAGATGTATCTGTCACCACTCTTGCCAAAGATCTGCATATCTTACGTGTTAAATTTCGTATCTCATATAAAATTTCACTTACTGTGTTCAAATGTTTGCCTGGCAATGCTCCTGATTACCTCAAAGAACTTATTACTTTATCGAAGCCTTCATGTAGTTTGCGTACCGTCATTTGTATTAATCGACTAGAACCACCTGCTATGAGTAAATGCGTAAAAATGTCTCACACCTTTGAACACTGTGCTATTTCTGTTTGGAATGATCTACCACCTTCCATTCCCTCCAAAGCTTCTCTGCCTCAATTGAAGTCATGTCTGAAAGCACATTATTTTGATATTGCATATAAGCACGCACGATCTTTTTCTTTAAACATTGCAGTATTTAATGCTGATTGTGATATTATTCAATTTGCTTAGAGGTGTATGACCTTTTGCTTTTAAGTTTCCCAGTATTCCTTAAAGTATTTTTTCTTTTACTTTTCTCACCGCTTAGTCAACACTCTACATATTAGTTATGTTTAAGCGGTATATAAATCTGTTGTTGTTGTTGTGTTTTCTGATTTTTATCTGTTGCACATTTATTGTTATTGTGCTTTTTAACTTCTACTTTTAGAACCAACTTAACATTTTTGTTGATGTAGTAATGGCTTTACGCTACTACAAATATGAATTTCAATTGTACAAAGACAAATGCGTTTGATTTGGTCAAAAGCAATGTGGATTCTATTGGAAAACTTCAAGAGACAATTTGCCAAAAGAGTCGCAAATTTTCTGATGGCACAAATCCATTGATGAATCCTTCATGTTCGGAACGAAGCACTTCTCCCGAGTCTTACCATGATTCATCATTGCATAAAATCACATCACCTCAAAGCATGCCGACCCCACATGACCATGATATTGCTAACATTCCTTCATTGATATCAATGGCACATCCTACATCATTTACAAATATTCCAAGATTTCCGAATCCAATGACTCTTCATGAAGATGGATATGGCGTGGGATTACCAACATCTCGCGTGGTGAGAAGAATTCATTTTGTGTGATTATGACTTCAGAAGTAAAAAAAAAATGTTTAAGATTTTTTTTACTTCGTGTTGTTCGTTACTGGCATTTTTCCATAAATTATTAGTTCATTGATGTGAAAAAATGCTTGGTGAATAAAAATTGCCTGAAACTGTCCAAAACCATGATAGGAAACTGTTGTTCAGCATTTAACCTCATTTGTGTTGTGAGTAGATGTAAATGTGCTCATTTGGTTACGTTTAATTAATCCAGAACTTGAATAAAATTCTCTATTCCTTTATATGTTTGCTATGTGATTACAAACAATACAGTCAAGATACAGCTAACAATACTTGAGCGAACGTTTCAGCTTACATCTGATGCCTTTGTCACTGCCAAAGGCTTATGCCATAAGCTTAAGTCATCGCCAAAAGCTACGTTATGCTGGGTCTTAAGCCATGGTGCAAAAAATGAAGGAAACCGAGATTGAATCTGGAAACGTGCTAGTGGGTCACGTGTTAAATGGGCGAAGTGGAAAGGATGTGGAGTCTAAGTTAAGAACTGGTTTGAGTTGTTGAATGAATAAGGACTCAAGGATGAGGAGTTTGTATTTATCTGGGGAGTGGGTAAGGATTTGCGGGTGGTTCAAGTCTACAGGTAAGGATTTGCAGGTTCAACTTGGATATGCTTACATACTTTCGTAACCATATCCAATCCCACACCCTCCATAAAGTAGACTTTAACCACCCGCAAATCCTTACCCACTCCCCAGATAAATACAAACTCCTCATCCTTGAGTCCTTATTCATTCAACAACTCAAACCAGTTCTTAACTTAGACTCCACATCCTTTCCACTTCGCCCATTTAACACGTGACCCACTAGCACGTTTCCAGGTTCGGTCTCGCTTTCCTCCTTTTTTGCACCATGGCTTAAGACCCAGCATGACGTAGCTTTTGGCGTTGACAATGACACCAGATGTAAGCTGAAACGTTCGCTCAAGTACGTGTAGCTGCATCTTGACTGTATTGTTTGTAATGAAATTGCCAACGAACTCCCAACTGTACCGTTTGCCAATGTTTGATATTTTATTTACTGAAAAGTCACTAGGGCTGACAACATTCAATTCAACTTTCACTTTTGCAAGTTAGAACATTAAAATTACACTTGAACACAAAACATGAATATTGGTATGGAAAACGGAACTTGGAGCAAAATGGGTCAGCGTTTAGGCATGCCAGTCGACACTTACTAGGCATAACTGCGTGGCTGGTATATGGTTTCAGATTAATGCTGAAATTTTGATTAGAAGTGTTTTAATGAACAGTTTTGACTCAATATTATAGTTGGTGAAAGACATATTGTATTATTCGGATTTAAACGTTCTACCAATGTAAATTTCCTTATCTTTGACGTTTCGTCTTCCGTTCGCAAGGCTTCTTCAGAAACAAGCGCATACTCTAAACGTTTTTGAAAAATAATTGCGCAGGCTGTTAGTCAGAGAAAATAAGCAATCCGAGCCTTAAACCTGAACAGTTTGTATAAACGTTTAGAGTGTGCGCTTGTTATGCTTGAAGAAGCCTTCCCAACGGAAGGCGAAACGTCAAAAATAAAAAAAACTTGCATCGGTAGAGCGTTTAAATTTAAATATGTCAGACCCGATGAACGCAAATTTGTCTTCTATTTTCAGACATAGTATATTGTATATTGGATAAGATTTTGCTGATTGGTTACATCAAAATAATTGCGCCAATAGAGCTGATCAATTCAGGATGTCTACAATATGTGCGACAATTCTTTTTGAATGGCTTGCAGTTTCTATGCGTACGCTATCTGTGCGGGAGGTCTGGGGTTTGATTCCCGGGCCGGTCAGATTTACACAGTGTCGCCAACGACTCGCCACCGTTGCGACGTTTCTTCGGAGCTGTGTTGCCCAGGCGCTAAGCCGCGGAGATGGGCCCCGCAACTCGTTACACGCTTTGGCATAATACGGCGAGTATAATAAAGATTTTGATTTGATTTTTTGCCTTGCCGTGGTTTATGTAGTTGTGAACAGATAAAATTTTACTAAGAATCTTCTCTGCTTTTGAATTTCTTATTTTAAGGTTTTGCATCAAATTATTATAGCTGATTGTTATTGGTCACTTATTAAAAATCTTGTGAAGACAATGATGCTAACAAGTTTGTAACAAACATTTCTCAGCTCAGAAATAACTGTGTCGAATTTATTAATCGTGTTGTAAATCTTTTTTGCCGTGTTTTTTTTTTATAAATAACTGCAAGGTTATTTTCAAATTATATTGAACTTAGAATTTCACATTAATTGAGGGAAACCGCGAAGTAAGCTTGTGCTCTTCGAGTGAGCAGCCAATCGGTATACTTATCAAATGCGATCGGCCCCAGCCGCGAATCAAACCCGTCCCGTAGGAACTGTCACTTGCGTGTGGTACCGCTAGGTCAAGTCGCTAATTAACATCCAGTGATCATACCGATGCCACTATTGCGAGAAAATAAACCTTTTATGCGTAAAATAGTGATCGTGCTTGCCTTTGCATTTAATATCTTGGCTTGTTTGACAGTATCTGTTAATGTTGTGGATTGATGGAGTGATTGTCATGGCCTTCATTTCTAGTGCCAATAGTACTGTAGTGTACTGTCGGATTAGGAGGGGGTGCTATGGAGACTTTATCTCTGAGGACCTAGTCAAGAATGTGACTGACTTGTTAAATGGCGTCTTACAAAAAAAAATTCTGATACTGACGTCATAATGAAATTTGCAAAAAAGCATAAACCTCCCAGAAAAATTAGCCCTCCCCCCAAAGTTTTGGTGTGGCCCTGTGTACCAGTACCGGTATGTAATATTTTCGGAAAATAATGAACCCAGTTCTTACTTACTTATGTTTTAGGTTTGTCATATTATTTTGCATTAATATATAACGTGTGGAAAATAGTTGAAAATTAATTTTACAGCATTTCATTTTTTCTCTTTGAGATAGTTTCATTCAAATGAATTTTATTTTCAAATTTCATTAATCTTTGTATCTACAGTAAACGTATCGTTGGAATATGATGGCCATTAGGTAGTGAACGTGTGGTGCAGTCATTAGTTGAAATTTGTGCTGCATTTTTACCGTGACACAATCTGATAGTATAACAGCATTAATTTTTTACGCCATCACATGACTTGTCATTTTTTGCCAATCACTTTACATAATGTTTCAGCATGAATTCCAATGATAAATTTTGACTTATAGCTGAGTTTTTGCCCTGGGCTAATTAGGTTATGTAACTCTTGCGCTTTGACACGTTATTCGAATCAAGCGATGCAACTTTGCAGATGTCTTATCTGATCAACGGCTTGATTATGTTGAACGAAAAGCTAGTTGCTGTGCATGAACGTCTGTCTATTTTGCGAATAGTTTTTGTACGTACCTCACAGGAAGTGTGCTGTGTGCAATTATACGTGTAACGAGAGAAACTTTCACGTGGTTGTTGGATTGTTGTGTAGTTTATTGTAATCATCAAAAGTGTAATATATTACGAATTTGTGTTGATGGTCTGCCACAAAATACGATTTTCAAAGCCATCGACGTGACTTCACTGCGTATCAAAATCTGCAATACATGTGAATTGAGGTGTTCATTGCTTAGTGGTTCCATTCCTGTTCATGACTGTTTTCCTTTTTTTTTATATATTCCTATGTGTTAATTCCAATGTCAAGCTGTTATTATTGTGGTGGTATCAGACTAAGCGCTCCTGCTTTAGAGCATTGCTGATCTTAGTATTCGTGGCGCACAACAACGTCTACGTAATTAAGATTAACCAAAACTGTTTTTACTCGCGTTAGTAACCGAAGCGCGTAATGAGTAATAGGACCCATCTCCGCGGCTCAGTTCGTGGGCAACTTATTTCCAGTTGTTGTAAGCTGCTGTGGACAATGTGTTATATTTTATCGGCCCTGGAATCAAACCTGAAACCTCCCACACGGATAGCGATGTCTTTAACCACTTCACGTTTGTCAATATTTTTAGCCTCGTTCGAGCCCTGTCAGTCGGCGCACTCGCCACTTCGTTCCCAACGATTGCAAGGACGAGTACTACTGGCAGAAACGGAGGAAGAACAACGAAGCAGCTAGAAAGTAAATACTTTATCTGAAGTACCAGTTCGACTTGCTTGTGTGATGTATGTGTTCGTATCGGGTGTTTTACTTGCAAACTTGTAACAAAGTGCGTGATTATTCTGCATTATTGACTCGGCTTCGAGACGTTCAACCCAAGCATGCCAACCTCTTCTCTACATTAGAGATTCTTAACGGCATCCCCAATAAAAATCTGATTGTCCTATGTCTTATAAAGTTTGTTTTTTTAATCTGCACCTTTCCAGGTTGCGCTGACAACAAAACCCCAACTCAGTATGTTTAGGAATTGGGTCCCAGGGACTTTGACAGGTTAAAACCAATGTTTTACATACAATCCGAGCCTTAACCTTAGCTTTAGCCCAATATCGAGTTTGTCTTGCGCCGAAATGCCTGCTTTGTATATAGCTTACCATTACCCTATCACAGGTTCGCATCATTACAGGTTGTGCAAAACTTGGAACGCTGTTTGATGCTGTTATGTGACAAATTATTGGCATTGTTCGAAAAGCAATTATATGCGTGATTAACCTTATCACAGGTCTTGCTGTGAGCATGATGAGTGGCACGGGGTTGTAGATTCAGAACAAACGAGAAATTCTAATAAAATTACACAGGACTTTGTCCATCTCTGTCATAATCCGCTTAATAAACTCACCTCGAAATCGTAAAGGCTAAGTTTTTCAGATTTGTTTAATTAAAAAAGTTTGATTATAAGTGTGAAAGTATTAACGAAAAATCACCCAGAGTTTCGATATTGCGTTTTGTGCATATAGATAAAATTTTTGTGGTGATCTTGTGTTGATATTGTGGGATGGTACAAGGGGCATTCAAAAAGTGTTTCAGGATTTTACCAATCTTGTTTATATTTGGCACAAACATGATAGAACTCACCTTTTTGCGATTGTTACATGTTTTTCATTTGTTTTCATATTTTTAAAGCTTAAACTAGTTTTTTAAATGGCTGCTCCTCTTGCAGCTCGTCATAAACAAAGAGCTGTAATCGAATTCCTTGTTGCGGAGGGAGAAACCCCTCTGAGGATTCACAACCGGCTGAAAAATGTCTGCTAAAATAATACCATAGACTATATATAGATATGTAACAAGATGGGTACAGCGATTTAAAAAAAATACTAGAGACCATGAAGAGGTGGATGAAGTCAGCATAGCCGATAAGCCACGCGGTGGTCGCCCACCCATCTCTACCAATCCTAACAACATAACTTGTGGATTTTTTGCCGAAAGGGGAAACCATTAACTTTGAGGTATACAGTGGGACTCTTAGGAAGCTCAAAGCAAAAATTTGATGTGTTCGGCCAAACTTGACATGGCAAATGTGCTCCTACAGCATGACAATGCACGTTCTCACGCAAGCATCAGGACAATAGAGGCCATCATTTCATTTGGATGGACTGTGATACCACATCCGCCATATTCTCCTAATTTGCCACCATCAGACTACCACCTCTTTGGTCTAATGAAAGAAGGACTGTGGGGCAACCCATATGGCAGTGACAATGAAGTGAAAACCGCTGTCTTGAATTGGCTTAGACATCAACCGGCTGAGTTCTACAACACTGGTATACATGCCCTCGTTCAAAAATAAACTGTAGCTCTTGAGAGAGGTGGAGACATGTAGGGAAGTAAAAATGCAATCCTTACACTTATACCTTTTTTTAGATGTATAATGCATGTCTTATTGTAATTTGTTCGTAGCTACATAATGAAGTTGGGTGCATTACTTTTTGAATACCCCTCGTACAAAGGTTTTTATAGTTGTTGTTCCGACTTTTTCAGAATGTTTCTGATACTTAGCTTACTTACCTGTGCGGTATTTACAGCTTGAGTTTTCGAAATATTTTCTATTCCAATATAATCTCTTATTACAACGGCTTTTAAGACTGCTATGAAACAAAGTATTCTAATCAACGACTTCCCTGCCAAACATCATATAGCTCTTTTATTTGAGATGTTTTATTTTGGGGGTGTGGAAGGGAGAATGATAATATTGCAACCGCACAAGTATTATCTTCAACTAAACAATGTGAAAAAAGTCACTTGGCTCTGGTATAATCTCGATTAAATAAAAATCATCATAATACTCGCGTTATTACGCCGAAACGTGGAAGGTGTGACGTGGTCCATCTTCGCTGCTTAGCGCCTAGGTAAGCTGTTCCGAAGAAACGTAGCAGCGGTGCCAAGCCGTTGGCATCATTGTGTCCGATTTGACCGACCCGGGTTTCGAAGCCCAGACCTCCCGCGCCGATAGCAATGTCTCGGCAGATGAGCTAACCGACCGATTTTTTTTTGATTTGATAATCTTGATTTCAACCTGGGAAAGTAATTTGGATAAAAGTTTTTATTAGCATTGTCATGTCCGAATATTCAATTTGTGGAAAATTTGTGTTTTCAATTAATTTTATTTTGACGCTTTGTTCGGGATGATTACGAAGTAAATAAGAAAAGAAAATTAGGCGTAATAACCTCGCATCCATTGTCATTTGGTTGGATTTTACGCTGTAATTTAGTTTTACAAAGGATAAACCATGACTGTCTAAAGTGTTTTCCGCCATTTTTCGCTGGATTTTTAGTGCACAGTGACTTCAGTCGTTGCATAATAGATGCAAATGAAATAAATATACTTGGAATTGTTGAGGTGACCATGCAGGTGGACGTTACTCTACTTTTTCAGATGTGTAACGACTTAGATTGTCACTGTTTTCTTCGTGAATATCAAATTCAGTTTGACCTATTATGTAATGGCTACCAGTGCTTATCAAAAATTGCGTGTAGTTACTATCAGAGCTGTATTAAAATGTTTTTGAGCCACCCTTTTTGTGCAAACCTGATTGTGATGTCAGCTGCACAATTGATTTTAAGGACGCGATTAAACGAACTTGTTTAAGCGTGGCACGCTCTGAACGGCGAGCCCTGGTGCTCTAGCCATAGACTCCTGGGCTATACAGAAAATTACTATTTATTTATGCTGTTATTTCTACTTTTGCAATCGCATTTTGTCAAATAATTGGTTGATATAGTTAGTTAAAACTCTCCAATGTCACACCATTTTATGCTGAATAACATTTTATGCTGTCTAGCATAAAATGCAGTTGATGGCAACTGAATTTACGTTGTCGAAGTATGCAATTTCAGGAACTAGCGTTGCTCTTCTTTGTTTATCCAAGATTCGTGTTCAATACGAATTACGCCAAGCAGTTTTTGTTGCCTTTTCCTCGACTGTTTATGATAATCCGGCAAGCCCAAATTGTCATGTCCATTATAAAAGTTTTAGTACATTTATGTGCGCTTTCGTACATCCACACTTACTTTTCTAAACCCGCTTATTCTTGAGGGTTGCTGGGAAAGGTTCTGGAGTTAGAGCCTGCTACCATCTCGATCCTTTGCGACAAAGAAGCGATGCTGTGGTGAAATGTGTAAGATCTTCCACGTAATTTCGCCATCGAGTTGTGGGACGTCTTCATGGCCTGGCCATACCAGCGCAGTTGCGGTCTTATACGCGAATACTTTTAGGTCTCGAGAGAAACGGCGAACCATTGATTCAGTTTTGGAGAAGAAAGTGTTGCTTCTTACTCACGAAAACAAATTACTTCGAGACGAACTACATGCGTTGAAAGTGAGTGCTTGATTGATCGACTGGAGACAGGTTATAATCACCAGCACTTGCTACGAAGCACGTTGTCTCGGAAAATATCTTTTTTAATAGACTTACACGCAAGCCGGAATAATTTGAATGATTTATTATGAATTTGTCTGCAGAGTAATTGTAATCGCAAGTTTGTAGTTCGATCCCGTGGAAGGTTTGTGACTATGACCTTTGAAACCTCACGGTTGTTAACCTTTAAAAGCAAGTAACGAGTGGTGGGATCCATCTCCGCGGCTTAGCGACTGGACAACACAGTTCCGAAAAACTTCGCTGCGGTAGCGAGCCGTTTGCGGACACGGTGTCTGATTTGACCGGCCCGGGAATCGTACCCCAGACCTTTTGCACAGTTATCGGCGTCTTACGTTAGCCGCTACTTTATCTAGCCGGCGTTGATGCACATATTCGTAAGAAATGCATTGCACGCCATTTTCCTTTAACATTCAATTCAAATTGAGTTAACTAAGTTATTTGTGAGGGTGCCAGTTACTTGCTTCATAAACCTTGCCACCATTTATTACCACATCAACGTTTTTAGTTTCGTTGTTGTTTGTGGCAAAGTCCTAAATTGCAAAATTAATCCTTATCTTCGAAGTGCTGTCATAAAGTGTAATTCTTCGTTGTTTTCAGTTGAAATATGGGGAGATTTCTTCGGATGGTCAACAAGATGAATTGGAAGCTTATAAGGTCAGTTTGCTATCTCTTTATCTCTCCAAGTATGCTGTGTCGTACCGGTATGTGAAAGTTGCTTAGGTTTCGCACTAAACGTTTTCAATTTCCTGGCTCAGAATCGAACTCGTGTTTTGAACTTTCATTTTTGAATGTTGAATTTTGTTGGTTTTGTTGTTGCTTGTTTGATGAAGTTGGTTGTTTGTTTATTTGGATTTATGGATTGATGATCAGCTAATTTGTAGGGTGTGTTTAGTTCAATCGAAGTTAATCTTGCTGTTAGTTAGGAAACAAAAAATTTTGCGTAAGTGCCGGTAGTTCTCGAAGTATTATAACGATTCATGAGTATGACTTGGTATCCAGATCCGGTGTTTTATCGAAGATTTTACTGAAAATTTGGTCAAATTCTTCTAAATGACTTGATGGTTCCTCACTGCCAACGCTACACACCACTTGGTCTAATGAGCAAAATTAAAATGTTTTGCCGTTAGGTTAGCCATGTTGATTTTAATAAAGCTGGTTGTGTTTCGTATTGAAGCTTATCCATAACTTCGCCTGGTATAGTTTTTATGTGAAGTTGTCTGGTCATCACATTTTTTACACTTTTTATAAACTTGTTTTTTTGAATGTGTGAAAGTGAAATGTTTATCTTGCAGTGACTTTCTCAGATCCATCGGAATTTTGCACTTGTTGCTATCTTGCAACTTCAAACTGATAAGCTCTGCAATTACTGCGCAACGTAAAGCAACTTTTTTCCATACATATTAAAACTAGTATCCACTGCCAATCAACTTAGCACTCAAAATCAAAAGATATTCTTGAAAACGACGTCACTTGAACCTAAATAAACCGAAATCGCATCAAATGTTTGCACCGAAAATAATATCGACATTTCTGAGTATTTTGCTCAATGAACGGGTGCAAATCTTGATCGTTATTGTCTTCTTAGTGTGATTCCTTTTTTTTTTCATCTCAATCAAATCTTCATTTTGCTCTGTGACGAGTGGCAAGGACCATCTTTGCCGCTTATCGCCTGGGTAACACAGCTCCGAAGGAACGTCACAGCAATGGCAAGCCATTGGCGACGCTGTGTCCGATTTGATCGGCCCAGGAATCGAACCCCAGTTTCCCAGTAGTATGTCGTTAACTGCTCCGCCTACCGGCCGTTTGTTTTTGTTGTCTATGCTTAAAGGGGAGGTTCGATGCCAACAAACAAAAACTTATGAAAGAATTTTTTACACTGAATTCTTTTGTCATTATTGCCAAATTTACAAAGGTTTCGTTAAAAGCCTATTAGGCTGTTTAAAATATACCGATAGGTGGCGCTACACAACGATGACGTCATTGGAGGGCAAGTTGAATTGTACTGAGTATTTTCATAGTTGCAGCACGCACAGGTTGGTTGTGGAACGTGTCTCAACTGCGTATTCAGGTCAAAGGAAACAAACTCATTAATGTCATTACGGTGCTTATGGAAGGTAAACAAAGGGAAGGAATTTTGTTTGAACCATTACACGTTCAGCAGCAATTTGTTTCTCAATATCTTTGTGAATCTTAGTTGTGTAAAGTAACGAAATACTTTTACTTGAGCAGAATACTTGAGTAGTTTTCTTCGGTAACGAGTACTTTTTTGGGTAGTTTTTTTTGGCTGCTTTTACGTTTACTTAAGTACTTATAGTATAAAGTAACACCCCTGGTAGTTTTTATGTTAGACAAAGTAGACCTTAAGTTACTAGTCGCACTTAAAATCCCTCGTTGTATCTAAAATCTAATACACCATAATGTACACTGTAGGGTTATTTCTCTGCTAATGTCTATTTTTCTTCTCTGCTAACACAGCACAGCATTTCTTACATTATGAACCAGATTATCGACCCCAGTCCAAAATCACAGCTGCACTGCATAGCTGCAATCCTAACTAACACTAAATGATATGAAATGTTGTGTGGTTTTATGGCGCTTTATAACTACTACGGTCCTTTAGCGCCAGGACTGAATTTTGTCAAGATTTCACTGACGTATTTTTATTCTCTGTTCATTTCACCCTCCGCGCTGCACTTAATTGCTGAGCGTTTAGCAAGTGTAACAGCAGATATCAGTTTTAAAGTCTTTGGTTTGACCCGACTACGAGCAAGGTTTGCACATGGAGTTGGCCGAGTGGTTGGTGCGTGGGATTCCGGAACTAGTTTCGCGGGTTCGACGCCCAGGTCGGTCATCTTCCATGATGCATATAATTCACTCATATAAAAACCCAAGCTGCAATTGTGTGGCTTAAAAAAAAAAAGAAAAAAAAAAAAGGTTTGCCAGAAAATCGAATCAACAAAGCACGCTTCACAAGCTACCAAGCATTATCTCGCTATCACCCGTGCAAACGCCAAAAGTACAGCGATTGCACCCGCAATCATCAGTTAAATTGATAAATTGCAAATCTCGGGTTCGGTTCAAGTTACAATTACAATAATATATTCAATCCATAAATCTGAAGGCCCAGCAGTGAAACTATCGTGTTTCTCTTTCAACCTTAATTATGGAAAAAAGCAAACTCTAACGCTAAAATTGAAGTGTTAACAGAAATAAGCAGGTTTCCGCTTCTGAGTTAACGCTTATTTGTTCATAGGCTATGTTTATCCTTCTTTGCAATAGAGGAGCTACAGGGGCGTAGGGGGGGGCCGCTAGATTTCGGGAGGTAAATTGGACGTCGAAAATTGCGGCCCCCCTTTTTCAGATTTCTGGGCATGCCCCTGAGCTATAACGAGCTCGCTTGGGAGTTTTGAGTCACCTGTCTACCACTCCGAGATAAGGAAATCTCGCTAAGTGTGGCTCCGTATGGCACAACAAATGAACTTGCTGGCTTGTTCTTCAGGCTGTCGCATTTGATGCTAAGCGTCATGCAGAAAAGCTATAAATACTAACTTTTAAGTCATGATTTAATCCTGCTCTGAACCGAACCCGAAATCTACCGTTCTAAAAGCAGATATTCTATGCATTGGGCCATCTGAGCGGTAATAATTTCTTTTGGTTTACCATTTTGCACCTTCAAAGCTGCAAGTCATCATCGGCAAGTGTGCAGTTGACACTTTAGTGACTGAGAACGCTATACTTTTACTTGAGTAGTTTTTAAATGACTACTTATACTTTTATTTCAGTGCTTTTTTTAATCAATACTTTCTACTTTTCTTCGAGTATTTTGCCGTCAGTCAGAGCTGTTTAGAGAAAATCCCGGCTCCGCGGCAGAAATACGATTCGGCTCCCCCGGTTAGAGATGAAACCGGTCAGGATTTTCTCGACCCGACCGGTAAATTTCAAAATCTACGCGGTCGACCCGCTTGACTGGTCACTGACCGGCCCGGTCGATCGTTTTTTTTTACTGAAGGTTTATGTTCTGTATTGAATAAACCTAATAACAAACTGTAGTTTGCTCAAACTTTGTCACTACTGTAGATGTATTGAACACGTCAAATTTCATCTAATAAAAAAAGTATTTGAATGAATGTAAACAGAAAACAAACTTTTGTTTTTAGAAGGTGTGATTTGTTAATGTCGTTTTTTACAAACTATTTAGAAAACACGCATCGTTATGTATATTTCGCTTGGTGTTTAGGTGTATTTTAGTTGCAAGAAAAGATAATTTGACCGGCCGGTTGAAGAATCTCGACCCGACCGGTGACCCTACCGGCCGGTCAACCCGACCGGTTTCCATCTCTGCCCCCTGGTACCAAAATTTAATTTTTATTTTTGTGCGTCTCCAAAAAAAAGGTCTCATAGCGAAGACGTAATTACCCCAACATTTCGCGTGTGTTTCGCTCTAAAGAAAAAAGTTTTATAAGAGCGGGACCCCTCAAAACCTGTGATGGGCCCCTGGTACTTTGTACTCCCCTGCCCCTTCTCACCAACCCTGCCGTCAGTAACAAAACTTTTACTTAAGTACAGTTTCAAAATACTTTTTACACCACTGATGAATCTACATAAATACACACACATGAAGCAAAAGCATGACCTGATATTGATTAGATCACTAAACAGATTAATACGAAAGTTGGTTAAGTATTTCACTGAAGTCTCCAAACAGAAGTAAAAAGAATCTTACTCCTACTATCAATCCACCCATACCACACTACAAAAATTCAGCTCTTCACATTGTTTGTCACCGATATCACAAATAACAATTATTTCAAACATCGATTCTATGCTAACTGCCAACTGTACATTTCCCCTACAATACAGTAAATACCATAAAAGCTTATACTCTTTGTTACCCTGTTGCTGCAGCCAGGAGCCATGCAAAAACTAACCATTTATTTTTCTAAAACTCAGCCAGGGCAATGCAATCATCAAGAAGTAGTGAAGCCTAGACTGCTGATTGAAGAAACTGTATCTGCTTGCCCTCCAATGACGTCACGAATGAAACTGGCCTATCAGAAGCCAGTATTTTTTTACTTTGTTTTGCTAATAACTTAACGGAATCGAATTTTAACATCCGACCAAAGCTATTGAGTAATTCAAGGCATAGCAAAATTAATGCTAGAGTACTGTTTTGCACCGAACTCTACCTTTAATTTGCTCCGCAGAATGTTTGCCGTTATGTAATGAGTTAAAATAATTTGGTTTGCAGCATCCAAACCTAGAGCCATGACTCATTCCGCTTTTAATATTTTAAAAATAATTACCACAGAATGTGGCGATATGCAGAGTTCTTAGGAACACAATTTAAAGCTTCCTTTTTTTGAGTGGTTTCCATTCATTTAACCCGCGTCTTTGGATTTTTGCCCCGTGTAGAGTGTTGGTTGATATGCATGCGTGCGTGGAGTCGTGATCCCGTGCGAAACGAATCTGTATGAAAATGAGAAATGTCGATATAAACCAGTGCTCGACATTTTTATACCTCCATTTAAAATTTATTTTGCTAAACTAAAAATTGAACGAATTCAGGGAGACAGCGAATTGAGCTTGCGCTCTTCGAGTCAGCAGCCTCTCGGTATCCCGTGAAGTGAGCTTGCGCTGTTTCACCCGATATCAAATGTGATCCGCTCCAGTAGTGAATCAAACTCGTCCTAACCTGCGCCCGGTACCGCTACGTCATGACGTTGACTGATATGTTGCATAAGTAAATGAAACCGACTCTTAGAAAATGGAGAATTACAAAATTTTTTCTGCGATGTTTTTGTAATATGCAAAATTACGATAAAATTGTTTTCAATTGATTAATACGTGCTTAGAACGCGTAATGACTTCGACTTTGTTACATAATAAATTCGATCTAAACTTGTGCGCATGTAGTTATAGTTGAAAGATACTTTGTACCATGATATTCCAAATTTGTGTATGATTATAGACCGTAAGCATATTGGTTAAAGGAACCGCTATCTGCGCGCGGGGTCTGGGGTTCAATCCGGGCTGGTCAAATCGTACACAGTCGCTGCGATGTTTCTACGAGGTTGTGTTTCCCACGCGCTGCGCCGCGGAGATGGATCCCACCACTCGTCACACGATTGGACGTAATGTCGCGAGTTAAATGAAGATTTGATTTTTGTACGCTGGGTTATATTTTTATTCATTTTGGCGTAGCACTGTCTGCGTCTTATCATTGTATGTGCTGCGGTATCTTGGATGTAGTATTAAGCTGGCAAGTTGTCAAGTGCGACGGATGTATGCACTGCAAGTCGTTTCTCATTTGGCGAGTGAATCCAGTATAGTGAATTACTTGTTGAATATGGTTGCAAACTCGGTTGCGAATGATTTCCAATGCATTTTTATGACTTTATTACTTAGCAACTTGTTCGTTAGCTCGTTGCTAAAGATGTTTATCACATTGATCAAAGTACAAGACAATCAAGTACTTGATTGATCTGAAAATGCAAAATAACTTCCATTAAAATTCTTGTGCTTTTCACAACTGAAAGATACTTGTAGTTCAGGAGCGATTTCGTTCAAATGCGTGCTTAATTGGTTGAATCCTTTATTGTCATTTTCTTGTCACGAAAGAAGGAGTAACGTTCTAAAAATAGGATGAGTCTAATTTGTTTTGTTTTATGTTCAAATTCTCGCTAAGCAGGGAGAACTTAGTGAAGCGTTGATTTTGAAGACGAAACGACTAGGCTTGGATAAGAATTGTACCAGTGGCCTTGCGATCGTAGTTGTCGACGATTCAGATCGCTATCATAAGCTGCTTTCATGTCGCAAGATCACCCCACATAACTTGCATATTTTTATTCCAATTTATCTTCACTGTGAGAGTAGGGGAATGTAGCCCCGGGCCCCTCAGTGTCCTCTTGAATAAATAAATGTCTGAGGCTTACTTCAACATCAGTTGCAGAAAAGCACGGTGTCCCCTAAAATTTCACCCCGGGGCTTCCCTATACGATCCCTGTTTATCTCCAATACTGTGTCATGCTGCAATCTCATGACGTCACACAATCCGCTACAGGTACATGCTTATCGTACTGAGGGTGCCAGAGTGTAATTATCTTCGCAATTTTGCAGTCTTCTGGTGTTGTTAATGCAAGACTTGATATACTCGGTTTTTATATTCCCTGTGAAATAATTTGATCGCTTGTCATAATGATTTATTCGCGATCTCTTATTAGTATTGTGACGTCATTAACAGCCTTGTTTCATAACAATCTCATAACATTATGTTAATCATTCGCGTCGTGACTGAACCGATTTAGAATAATTCAATTGCAGAGCCACGAAGTTCTATTTTTAGTCGAGTGCGTTCAGGATTATCTTGCTTGTAATACAATAATAATTTGTAAATTTCATTGCATATAGCTGCAAGCGCGTAATGCCGCATTTAGTGCTGTACTGCTGTAGTACACAAACAACGTTGTAAGAAAAATAAAGTCTCAGTAATTTTTAAAACTGGTCGTTTCTACTACATAGAATCAGCTGTCATCATCAGCAGTTTAAGCAAGGCAGCCCTGAATCTATTTTATCGAAACGTCCAGTTGTAAGGGCCACTGAGGCTTTGTTTTTTCCCCTGAAGCTATTTTCGTCTGTTATTTATTGCATTGCGATAATAAAAACTTTTTTGCTTCAAATGTTCTTTTAAAATAAGCGTGGGGAACCTGCGGCCCGGGGGCCACATGCGGCCCACTTAAGATTTGAATGTCGCCCGCGTCAGAACTTTGTTAAGTGGACAACATACTGGTAGAATGGAAAACGTTAAGATTTCTTAACAACTGCTTCACATTCAACTACATGCTGTTTTCGTGGCGTAAAAAACGCGCGAGAATCTCTGATTTTTGCGGTAAAAAACAACTCAGCATGAATGCTAAATAAATTTGCAATGTAATGTTGTGTATTTTTAGGACAAAAATTTCAAATTGAGAGTGAATGTGGCCCGCTGAAAGTATCATGCAATCAATGCG
Source organism: Trididemnum miniatum (assembly GCA_964006365.1). Classification (NCBI taxonomy): domain Eukaryota; kingdom Metazoa; phylum Chordata; class Ascidiacea; order Aplousobranchia; family Didemnidae; genus Trididemnum; species Trididemnum miniatum. The sequence goes on from OZ023241.1 coordinate 2,930,483, forward strand.
GCCCGCTATGCTTTGCCGGTTCCCCACCCCTGTTTTAAAACATAAACCCCGTCCAATTTTCAGTTCATGAGGACCAAAAGCCCGTGAGTTTTTTCAATCACCCCCAAGTTTTTGGGTTCGTAATCACTTTTTTTGACATCAAAAATATGCTTATAACGCACAAAGCCCGTAGTTCATTTATATTGAACAGATGGACAGGGTTGGTGTGTTTTGCTAACTTTAAACAACAAACTTGGTATTGTGTGCTTCTGTGCGTCTTTCTGCCCTCCTCGAGGAATAGATGAAAAATATCTAAGAACATCAGGAATCAAATCTTCATTACACGCCCGGTATTACGCTGAAGCGTGTAACGAGTGATGAGGTCCATCTCCGCAGTTTGGTGCCTGGGCAACACAGCTCCGAAGAAACGTCGTAGCGATGGCGAGCCGTTGGCGACTTGGCGAATGGCGATACTGTGTCCGATTTGACTAGCCCGGGAATCAAACCCCAGACCTACCGCACCGGTAGCGATATGTTTACTACGCCTACCGGCCGGTTTATCTTATGAAGGTAGGCCATTTTTTTCTACTAAATGACAGGAATTGAATAAAAAATAGGGTTTTACGAGACGATTTTTATTCCCAGTTATCCTTATACGTAGTAAATGAATGACGTAGTTGATGATTTGCATTTCTTGCTCCGCTCATCTTTTTGTTCCCTCCCGGTTAGTCCAGTTAAGCGCACCGATATCGGTGCGTGAGATCTGGGGTTCGATTCCCGGGCCAATCAACAGCCCGCTGCCGCTGCAATGTTTCTTCGGAGCTATGTTACTCCTGCGCTAAACCGCTGAGATGAATGCCATCATTTATTGCACGCTTCGACGTGGCACCGCGAGTATAATGAAGATTTGATTTTTTGATAACTAAGTTCATTGTTAGCATGCTTTACGCCATGTTCTTTTGCTGATCTTTTTTGTTTTGTGATTTGCAAATTAAGATAGGTTCTTTCATTTTTAGGGGGTTTGTCGCACCGATAGTCGTTTACTCATCGCATTTACGAGGTTGTGCATTATGTCGTTACGTCATGTAAAACAATTATAGAAATTTAATGAATTAGAAATGAGACTGGGGCTGATCTACTGTGTTGTTGTGCGCATTATGCATGTGTTATGTTTTTGCATTATAACATCGTTGTAATAATAGAAATGTCACCGCAATTTGCCAGTTCGAATAATTTCGATCCTACTCTTAAATCGATTATTTCCTATTAGTTTTCGCTTTTAATCCGATGATCTACAGGTTATTTTCAAATAAAATCATTTTCCTCTTTTAACTTATTATTTATTCATGTGAATTTAATTATGACGTCACAAGCATGACTGCAGTGCTGTTAGCGCACTATGATCGAGATTCATGTTTTATTATGACTAATATGTTTTGATAAAAACGTTTATTTTTGTTTACATCTTTCGTCATTCTTCCAAATATTTATGATATTCTAAAATGAACTAGCTCCAATTGGGTGACAAATTGTCTTCTTTTTTTAAGTTTTTGAAAAAACAGTGCTGATGAGGGTCCTACTAAACACCGCAAAGGACGACTAAGAACCTCATATTGATGTACTAAACACCGAAAAGTACGACAAAGGACCCTAAAACCCTAACCGTAATCTAACCGTATCCCTAATGTAAAGTCCTTTGTAGTTCTTTGTTATGGTATGATTCCAAGTCCTTTGTTGTTCTTTGCGGTGTTTAGTAGATCAATTTGAGGTCCTTTGTCGTCCTTTGCGGTGTTTTGTAGGACCGTGCTGATAATGATGTAAATTTCATTGCATATTATTATGGGGAGAATTAAACAAAATTATGGGAAGAATTATACAAAATTCTTAAATCTGTGGGCTAGATTAACTTCAAAAAAAGTTGCAAAATATCGCTATTGGAAAATTATTAATCTTAGCACATTGTTATTCTAATTGGCCGATTTGATTTCTACCGGCTTTATATGTAAAAATAGTCGATCTGACGTTGCTGTGCAAATTATTCCAAATTTATACAATCGCTCACTAAAACACATTTATCGTTATTATTGACCCATTGGTTTCAATTATCCGTTAATCTCCTTCACTCATAAAACTATTACAATGCAATCCAACCGGGAGGTATCTTGACTCGATAACCGAAAGGTTTTTCGATACCTCCTGGCCATTATAATGAAATGTAAATATTTTTGTTGCCTGTGAATGGCGTCTGTGCGTTTATTATAATGGCAAATAAATTACTAGTACTACTAGTATGATGATCAAGTCAATTCTTCATTAAACTCGCGGTATTACGACGAAGCGTGTAACGAGTGGCGATGCTTGCCTCCGCTGCTAAAACCTCCTGGGCAGCTCACCTCTGAAGAAACGTTGTAGCAGTTGCGAGCCGTTGGCGACGCTGTGTTCGATTTAATCGGCCCAAAATTTGAACCCCAGATCTTTCGCTTTGTTGTCAAAATGTCCACTTAGAGCGAGAATTGTTGTAGCTATGCTCATAAACTCTGGAGCATGGTTGATGGAAATTTTATGCACATTAATCACAAAATTATAAGCCGGAACATGCTGATACATAAATGAGACGTTTTGGTTCAGTTTCAGTAACCAATATCAATCTAAAGAAAAATATAGTTACTGAGAGTAAGACACTTAGAAAATGCATAGGAACAACTACAATTTATTGCAAAGCGAATAGGCCTACGTTCCCTATCTAAATTTATTGAACCTGAGAATCAAAAGCCTTGAGAAACGTGAAGAAAATCGCTGTCTTCAGCGTCAAAAAATATAAATAAAGCAAAAACTACCCTTGAATTGTAACTTAAGGCAGATTCTCAGATTTTGTAAATCTGGCGGTAAAAATTCCAAAAGTATGTCCAAATTAAGTCTCATCAAACTTAATGGGAAAAAAACTGACGCTTTAGATTGATAATGGTTTTATTTTAAATTGACATTGATATATTCATATAATTTAAATTTGCTGCGTTTTTTTGAGATTGATAATTGGTTATTGGAACTTAACCGAAACGTCTATATCAGTTTGTTCTAACTTAGTGATTAATATGCCGGTCTACATTTGGGCGCGAGAAATTTGGACGCAGACATTTGGGCGCGAAATGCGTACAATTACTTTTTCATTATTTTCAAAAAATTTTATAAACACCATTTTTACAAAAATTTTATATTAGCAACCGTGTTAGTGTTTTAATTTTTCGTAATTTCTTAATTACTGCAAGTAATTAGCGAACGAACCAACTGATGATAGGAAACATGAATGTCAGGGCCAAGTTACCGATGAGCAAAGACGTATTTTTATGTTTGATTGATTGTATAATTCAGAGGACTTTGCGACAATCATAATTATTTTGTGCAGTAAAGAACAAACAAAGGTTTTGGATTTACCCATGATATTTTTTGTTTGCGCCGATGTTTTATTTACTTAACCTAAGCTAAGCTACGTAATTGCTGCAGGAAACAAGTGAACTAAACTGGAGATGTGTACTTACGGAAACATTGTTAGAAAAACTAATGCGTAGTCAACGTTAAGTTACCGATAAGCAAAGACATATTTCTATGTTTATCTCATTGTTTAATTCAAAGGACTTATCGATAATTATGTTGCGTAATAAAGAACAAACGAAGGTGTTTCCTTTATGCAAGAAATTTTTTGTTAATTAAAAACGTATGCGTAAGTCTTTGCCCACATCGGTAACTAACCTTGACTAAGCATTATTTTTCTTTCTTAAGTTTTCGCAAATCTATATCTATCTGTTGACTCGCTTGTTGTAACAATGTTGGTTATGAATTATTTTTTTAAAGTAGAAAGATGATAGTAAAAAATGCGCTGCAGCGCATTTCAATATGTTTCCGTAAGCATACATCTCTTATTTGGTTCGCTTGTTTCGTGCAGCAATTAAGTAGCTTAGGTTAAGTAAATAAAAACATCGGCGCAAACGAAAAATGTCTTGCATAAATCTAACCTTCGTTTGTTTTTTTAATACACAAAATAATTATCGCATAGTCCTTCGTATTATGTAATTAGATAAACATAGAAATAAGTCTTTGCTTATCGGTTACTTTAACTTTGACTACACATTAGTTTTTCTTGTTTAAGTTTCTGTAAATATATATCAATTGGTTCGCTCGCTTATTACTTGCCGTAATTAAGAAATCAGAAAAAATTAAAACATTTACCAGCACAGTTACAAATATAAAATTTTTGTAAAAATGTTGTTAATGAATTTTTTTAAAAAAAGTAGAAAGATGAATGTAAAAAGTGCGCTGCAACGCATTTCGCGCCCAAATGTCGGGTGTCGTTAATATGTTTGCATATCTTGTATTCACTGGTTATTGAATTGTGTATTTGATTGTGGTTATTGGATTTTCTGGACAGTTTCAAAAGTCTGCAAAAGTTGTAGTTGAAATATAGGCGTTAGTCAAATTGCTTCGCGTCAACTTTCACGCCGTTCGTGAAAGCCAATTTTGATCAACTAACCCCCGCATCTCCCACCCAGAAGTCAATTACGCCCATGCTTAGTATATACTATATATTTTCTTAACTTGGTGTTTTTTTTTGCGTTTATCACTGTCGGACGCGGGGTACTAAGGTCACAATTTTGACGTCAGTGACTCAGAGCGTGTAATAAGTAGCAGAGAAAGTCATTCATTTTGCCATGCACGTTGATGTTGGGCGAAGGTCGTTACGCATTCGTCCTGTTAATTCTAATGTCGTCTTGGATTATTTTTACGAGCTCACTAATATTTGCATGATATACTATCATGACGTCATTATGTCCCCAAGTAGTAGTGCATGTGTCAGTCGGATGGAAAGAAATCAATAATGACGTCATAATTCGATCGTTGTTTTTGCTTATTATGACATCACGAAATGGTGGTATTTCAGCTCCTCTAGTTGTCATTTTTTTTATGCGTGATCACTCCTTGCGTGCTTACGTTAATAGTGGTTTGTTCAATTTGTGCGTGCATGCGTGTTTACGTCAAATTACAAGAGTCTGTTGGCATTAAAAAAAGTCTCTGGGGAGGATTGGCCCGACACGCTGTGTCATTTGATCACCTCGTTTGTAAATTTCAAGTGAAATCGCAATTTTGATCTATTGATTTGAACAAGCAAGCTCTAATAGCTTGATCTTGATTACTTCTATGTAATAAATGTTAGTCGCAGTCACACCCAGATGCTGATAGCAGAAAATGTTACGTCTTTTGAAAGTGTTCAATATGTCATTGTGACGTTTTCACTTCGAACGATCAATCTTTTGGTTTAAACTCTGCAACTCAGGTTCGAACCTTGCAGTGGTATTGTCTTCGTCATTGTGCTTGATTAGACAGCTCAGATGGTCGAGTGGTAAAAGCGTCCGTCTCTTGAGCTGTTGACTCGGGTTTGTTTCCGAGTCGGGTCAAACCAATGGCTTAGAGATCGGTACTCACAGTTTTCTCGCTTGACCCTTAGCATTAATGGGACAGTGTGAAGAACACGCCGGCAAGTTTACTTGTTAAGCAGTTCAGAAAGGCACTTAACGGGATTCCCCAATCTTGGTGAGGCACACAGATGGCCGGCAACTCCCACGCGAGCTCGTTATGGCGTTTTGATCGTTTTCTCGTGATAGCAGGATAGATATGCAACTAAATACAAAATACGATTACAGAATGGTTGGCTTCCTCAAACATTAAATTCTCGTTTCAAATAATGGTTAGTGTTTTTTTTTAATATCAAAAAATTTTATTTCAGATGAAATTGGCTAAACAAGATCAAATCAACCACAAGCATGTTGACGACACGGTCATGTCTGCTATGGATTTATCCAGTCATAAGATCCAGTCATCACTTGGAAACTCCATGCTTTCCTCCACCGCCATCGCTCTTCCGAGGTTGAACGTGGTGCTAGAAGGAGAGAAGACATCATCTGACCCAACATCATCTGCGAAACTGGTTCTTTCCAACTTGGCCTCAGGTACCCTTATTTTGTCGCCCGTCAACGTTCCTGGTGCCAGCAGGTTGTCTGGTAACCCTGTTTCGCCTGATCACAAGTTGATATCCTGTAGTTCTCTGCAAGATATGGTTGCTGCCATGCAGAAAACAACAGCAGGGGAAACTGCACATGCTGTGGCCAATCTGTTCCGTACCAACGATGCCATCGAGGAAGGAACAGAGGGAGGTGGTAGATCAAAGAGCAGAAGCTCTTCTTTTGATAAAGTAGCAGAATTATCTGCAAGTGATGCTAGAAAGCTGCCGTGTAAGTTGCGATTTAAGAACGGACAAAAAGATATCGCCGTTGACTAACATTCCGAGTGAGACGTGAGGTTTAGTGCTTGCAGGTAAGTTACATTGCTTTGCTGTTCGTTTGCTGCTATTACTGTTTTTCAGTTTACACAATCATTTACAGACAAAAGATGTTTTTTGTTGTAATTTTATTGATTGTACGCCATACATTGCAGCGGTAGAACGACTTAATATTCTTTTTGCCCGTTTTGACATCCGAAGTTGATTGCAATAAGAATATTCATCACATAGATTTGCTAAATATTGTTTGATATAGGCTTAAAGTTTTTGTCAAAGACTACATACCGCTATTGTGGCTTAACTTGTTATTCAATTTGAGTTTTCTTACATTTTTCATGTCATTTCGATTTGAAAGCAGTTCTTCGCTCTTGTTCATGATCGTTTTGAGTTCATGAATCGCGCTGCATCTCGTCATATTTCCATCCACTGGATCAGTGATTTTTAACGGAATCCGCAAAGACCTCCAAAGGTCTTCATTTGAAAACATGGGTGTAGTACCCGGTCTTATATTGTTTGTTCTTTCAATATACACCTTTCCAAGTTCGCAGGCAAAGACTCTGCAAGCCAGTATGTTAAAAAATAGGGTCCCAGGGACGGGATAGGTTAAAAATTACAGGTGTGGGCAATCGACAGCGGGGTTTGATGTTTGTGGTTGGCTTATTTTGTTGTAAGTTTCAAAAAATAATTGGTGTGTCAAAAACCTTGATTTTCATTGCTATTTCATTGCCTGGGAAAAAAAGCTTTGCTTGCAAAATGCGAACCCCATTTTGCGGATTAGGATTCACGTTTTTAGTATTCCAGGTTAAGAGAAATACTTATTTTAACGTTATGCGTATTTCCGCGGTGATGCGTTAGATTTTCTACCATGCTTGTAGAAACGTAACTGCAATATTGTTTGTGTCAAACAGATTTTCTTGTTGAATGTGCATAGTTTAATCCACTTTGTGAAACTGATATGGTGGCACAATGTCATTATGACTTACTTAAAAGCTTGATACACTTACCCTTTCAACTTTCGCTCATCTAATCCAATTGATCGCAGATCTACCCTAATTTGAATTTGTGTCACACATGAAACGGTTATATCCGCAGTTTCAAGACTCATTGAATGCTGTGGATATTTTCGTGGTTCTGTAAAATCTCATATCTATTTAATGGTTTCTCCTCAAGTTTTAACGTGTATTATATAGCTAACATCATGATGTAAGAAACATAAGCAGTGATATTTTGCGGTTTTACGTTCACACGATTGTGTTTCTAACCGACTGAAATTTGCATATGACGTTGTTTAAAAGACGATATAGCTATTTAGTAGGGATGTGCCGAGTCGAGTCCGAGTACTCGGCCGAGTATTAAGGCATTACTTGAACTCGGCCGAGTCCGAGTGTTAATGAATACTCGGCCGAGTACTAAAGGATTATGATTTTGACTTTTTTTTGCTCTGCACCCGATTTTGAGTCGAAATTAGGATTTCTACGGACGTGATGACCTTTTTTTTGCTCTTCACCTGATTTTGGGTTCATATTTTGACGTCGTAGATACTCGGCGAGTCCGAGTAATTTTCCTTGAGGCACATCCCTACTATTTAGTCCGCCTTAAAGTTCAAACTGTCCATCAAAATTTTGAAGGGAGCTCAAGTGTAAAATTATTTTTTTGCTGAAGGTGATAAAAAAACAACGAATTCAAAAATGATAGTAAAAATTTTCTAAATGTAGTTGGTTGACCAAAAATATGCGTTCAACGTTTGAAGTAATGGCGTACTAAAAATAATTTAGGCGTTGAGGCGTTCAGGAGTTACAACTGCTATGTTCATCCGCCCAATGGCTTTGACCTATCAAAGGTCAAATGCCTTTCTTAGTGATATCAGTATATGTAGAGAAAGCGAATTAGGTTGACGAGCATTGCAGCTGTAACTGTTGCACGCCTTAATGCGTAAATTGTTTCTTATTACTTCAAACTTTAAATGTTTGTTTTTGGTTAGCTAAATGCATTGAAAAATTTTTTTTGTCAGTTTTAGATTCGGCGTATTTTTTAACACCTTAAAGGGAGGGTGTAACGGCAATTGACATTGCCTTTTTTCTACAGCTTATGCAAGTAAACTGTGCTGACATGCACTTTACGCAAAATTTTCAACAAAATAACCACCCGTTTTCATTTTACGGGCTATTTTATACCCGATTTTTTCCCTTAATGCAAGTAAACTTTTCCCTTAATGCAAGTAAACTACGGGAAAAATGGCCTGACGTCAGATAAGGCTACTGTGACGTAACAATTGGAATTTAGCTTAACAAAATTGTATGTGCGCACTCATGCGCATGTTTTGCGTTGTTCGTGTGTGTCACGTTTGCATTTACTGATCGTAGTTTGTCGAACCAGCAGACAATTCTCAAACAGCGTGTATCAAGACAAGACAGTATCAGCTGAGTTGTAATGCAGTCATTGCAGTGGAAGTGGTCGCCATCCGTATTTACATTATTTAGTATCGCCAACCGTATTTGCATTTACAGTATAGTAGCACTTCGGTAAAACATTCTTCCCGGCTCCACCAGCAGAGAACAAAGTGACCAAACTGGCAAATTTTGGACGATTTTCGCGTCGATGCCAGCTGCCGCATATCCGTTACGTAAACATGCAAGCTTCATGCTGCACTGAACTCGAGCAGGAACTGTGAATACCGTTCGGTATTTTTTCTTGACTGGACCTGAACGAAAAGTGAACGAAAGGTCACCTTCGAAAAGTGGCGATTTGTAATAACCTTGTTTTAAAAGCGTACGCATCATTCGACAGGTTATTTATCAATGGTAGATTGGTGATTTATCAATGAATGCCAACATTTCAATTGGCATTGTTACGTCATAGTAGCCTTACCTGGCGTCAAAAAATATTTTTTACCACAAAAAACGTTGTTTTTTCAAAGCTCAATATCTCAGAAAGTGGTTGGATTTTTTTGTCAAAATGGTTGCGCTTTGTAGAGACAAAAAAATCCAACATCTCAATTGGCATTGTTACGTCATAGTGGCCTTACCTGGCGTCAAAAAATATTTTTTACCACAAAAATACGTTGTTTTTTCAAAGCTCAATATCTCAGAAAGTGGTTGGATTTTTTTGTCAAAATGGTTGCACTTTGTAGAGACAAAAAAATCTTTCATCTTACACCAAAAACATGAAAATTTTCGATTTCCGTTGCACCCCCCCCCCCCCCCCCCCTTTTAAGTGAAAAAATGATTCTACTCTTCAATTTCTCTTCACGTTTTTGACTGACCTCCATATCCATGTAATATCCCTCTAATTATAACAGCGTTATTGTGATTTCATAGGTGAAATACGGTGAGAGAAGTATATATTTATAACAATGCACGTTCACGCGGATTGTCTGTCGTGATTCCGGATTCTGCTGTAGCTAGCATCCGCTTTTCCGTTTTCTAGCACAACTCTTTGTGCGCATCTGTCTGCGTCATAATCATTTTCGATGTTATAATTGTTTTGGGAGACCGGCCGTTGGCGTGGTGGTAACTTCGCTGTTGGTGCGGAAGGTGTGGGTTCGATTCCCTGGCCGGTCAAGTTGGACATCGTGTCACCAGCGGCTCGCCACCACTGCGACGGATCTTCTGAGTTGTGTTGTCCAGACGCTATGCGCGGAGATGGACCCCGTCTCTCGTTACACGCTTCGGCGTAATAACACGAGTGTAATGAAGATTTTTGAAAAACTACGATTTTAGTGCAGAACCCTCAGAGTTATGTGCTGGGAAGCAGATATTCTTTGTTGTTTTGTGGCCTGTATATTCGCTTGTGACGGTGACTTTGCTTTCCCTACGTTGTAAGTTCATTGAATCGCTTTTTTTCATGCTCTTCTCGCTGCATCCGAGCACTAGTACATGATTTTTTTTACCTGTTCCCAGAGGTAAGGTGTGTTTATGGACTGGCAAGCGCATCGCCCATACGTCACATTCCTATTGCGTGTTTAGTGGGATTTCATGCAGAAATTTTTGCACAAACTTTGGGCCTTGTAAAGTTCGTGTATATATCAATTCAGGTTTTGGGCAAATGCTTAATTGGCATTGAATATGATCTTAAAAAGTTGTAACAATGCAATTTAATATCAATCTATAGCATGTCTTGCCGTGTGTACACTGAAAACTGACCTAAGAATTAAATGTTGTTGAAAGTTTTTTCACAATTGTTATTTCCAGGTAACCATTAGAGCAGGGGTTCTTAACCGAGGGTAAATTTACCCCCTGGGGGCAAATTTTACTTACCGAGGGGGTAAATTTTCTGAATTAAAGACCAGCAAAAACTTTAACTTTCAGTATTAAAGAAGCAGCAGTGTACACAGGGGGGAAATTATACTTTTTTCTTTCGGCAAGGGGTAAACGAGACAAAAAAGGTTAAGAACCCCTGCAGTAGAGTAACTTGTCTGCCAATATTTGAACCAGTGGTTTTCAACCGGATTTCCACGGAACCCTAAGTTCCGCCAGTACGGTCCATGGGTTCTGCAAGTTTGCAATTTAGAGCTGGGTTCAAATTGATTCGTAAGTTAAGTTAATTCACAGGAGTTTGTTGAGTCTTTGGAATAATTCTTTGGTTGATAACCTCTGATTTGAACCATATTATTGACATATTTGTTGCTTTTCGTTAAATTTGCTTGCATTTTGCTCAAGAATTCACAGCATTGAGTTTTAATATCATTCTGGATTGCACTACTTTTTATCGAACTGGCAGAACCTGTTGAATTGGTGTTAATTTTGTGAAGATTTAATCCAATTATGTTTTCATGCTACAATGCTTGCCTTTATTACATCAGTAAACGTCATGACTGCGTCATTCGGACCAATGAAACAAGTTATATTGCTTGTTTTACTAATTCAGCTACGTTAATTTAAGCAGTTGTAATCTTGCTTTTAAAGATTTTAATTGTTAAACTTGATATCAAATTTTTCTCTAATTTTTGTATTTTGATGCGCTTGCGTGGGCATGAATGGGCGGTAGTACATGTGTATATGTTGTACATGATTTTAACGCTTTTTGCGGCACAACTGCTCTAAAGGCCCACCAGAATTCACAAAATTAAACCTAAAATTCGTAAACATGTGTAACATTTTTTAAAGCCTAAGCATGCATTTTCATAACCAACTGGAACTACAACTAAAGTCGTTACCAGTTTAACCCCTTTATGGTTTAACGAGGCCATCATTACTCATCCATGCTTGAACTGACGCACTTTTTTTCTTTCAAAATAGTTTTTTGCCTCTTCTCTAACATTTCTCTGTTTTCTGGTGTTTTTGTCAGCAGTTGTGTCGATGTAGCTATTAACATGATAACAAACAGTACATTATTCTTACGAATGAGATTTCTATTGTTGTACTTATTAATTCGTACATGATATTGTTGGATTCTTCTAATTTTTTGATGTAATTAACAACTTTGGTGAGAAATTATTTGTGTGCTTTTTTACGACAGCTCTACGTGGCAGTTTTGATTTGAGCTTAGTTGTGTCAACGTCTTACAGCGGCAACCACCCCGAGACTTCAAACTCTCTCATTTTTTTCATGGCTGTATTTGCACTTCTAAAACCATCATCGGTGTACAACATTGGCCATAGTAAATCTTAAAACTGGAACTTTCGCCAGCATAGATTTAGCTGTCATTATTAGTAGTGTAAGCAAGGTAGGACGAAACTGAAAGAACTAGAATTGTTTGCTGTGTCGTCGGTATCTTCGGGTCTTGTGCCCCTGCCGTTTTCGCGCCTTCGTAAAAATTTTCACCTCGTTAGAAGTATTAGCTAATAAATGGGCTAACTTTTTGATGCAAAGTCGCCACAGTAGCCTATTTTCTAATTGATGGGTAGTTTTAGTCTGCCCGTTCATTGACTACACTGGACGCGACTCTCCTAGGTAATTGTCCAACAAGGTCAAACCGCTAATTCTTCGCAAGAATCCCATTTCGGCTGCTTAAACTCGAGATATCACTTTCTCATTCATGATCCAATACTTATGGCCATAAGTCAGAATAGGAACATAGACTGATCTGAAAATGGATAGCTTTGCCTTGGTGCAAAGCCGGCGTTTCAGTACCACAGATTGGTGGAGCTGGCGCATTACTGCACTAACTTGCTTTTCCGATGCGAATATCCTATTCGCTATTTTGTCTACCATCGCTTGTGAATGAGACGTCAAGGTACTTGAATTTCTCTGACTGTTTTAGTGATAATCCACCAATTTGGAGAGAGTACTGCTTTGGTTGTCTGGACAGGCACATGGTTTCTGTTTTTATTGTACTGATTGTCATTCCGGCAACAGAGCATGTATCCGAAAACCTCTCATGAGCTTGCTGGAGACCATTTTGGGTAGAGTCGAGTAGCACAAGATCATCTGCAAATAACAGACGTTGTACCGCTGCGCTTTTCAAACTGGTAGGCGCGAATGTTCACCACAATCATTTAAAAATACTCATATAATAAGCGTGTAGCATAATCCGTTTAATTGCATCGAAACAACAGCTATTGGTTTGATTAACCGAAGTGTTGGTTGCAAAATCTCATTAAGGTGATTGTTTAAAATTATTACAGTAGCTCGCAAGCAAGAAATCTAAGCCAGCATACAAAGTCTTGCTTTACTCTGTAGAGCGAGACAGCGCTGTTTCTGGTAATTAGCCTTCATCATCCGCCCTCAGGTATGTAAAATTCATTCTTCAGGACGAATGATCTTGCCAGCTTCAATTATCCCTTCGTATAAATATTTCTTAAAGAATTTAATCTTTGTGGTACGCACATCCACTCGTGTGGCTACGTCACCATTCCAGTCAAACTCTTTACGTGGCCAGGGTGAAGAGCAAAAAACTAAAAAGCAAATTGCTTTTTAGTTTCTTGCTTTACTCCTTACTAAACTTGTAGCTCATTGTGACGTACTAATGCGATATGATTCGTATTATCCAATGATTTCGCAATAATGCTCGAAAATGCAATTGCCAAGTCCAGCTGCCCTTTCAACTGCAGTTACTATATTTAATCAAAAAGTAATGAAGAAATATTTCGACTATAACCAAAGTCTCGTCAGCCTTGCTACGCACAGCCAATCCAGGCTAAACTCATTCCAGACTGTAAAGACTCTGTTTTTGCATTGCTTTACCTGTACATCTCGACTTCATCTCTTTTCTAGGTTGTGCCTTGCAAATGAAATGAATTTGTCCCTTGCAAATGAAGAAATAATTATAATCGTCGGCAGCGTGGCGCAGTGCTATGGAGCGTCGTTTTTACGACGACCATAATCGCACGGTTAATGGTTCAACTCCCACCCTAGTCGCGTTGTTGCGTCCTTGGATAAGATGCTTCACGATGATTATCTCTGCTTGGTGGAATCTAGCAAGCAGCAAATTAAAGAAGTCAGAAGCAAAAGTTAACCGGAAAACTCGGAAACAAAAGCAACTCCAAAGCGAGTCTGGATTCGTCCTAAGCATAGCGCCTCTGCCTCTTTCTCGTGACAGGAGGATAAAGATGAAGAAATCAAAAAACAATGCAGTAAATGCCTTCAAAATTAAAAGACACAAACCGTAATAAAAGATTCAAAACACCAAGTGAAATATACATACCAATACCAGTGCAACAGCCATTGAATAATGAGTAAAAATGATATTAAAGCCCAAACAAAAACAATATTAACATTAATCACATGCATTTTGAATACAGATAATGGTGCTGTCAATATTTTCTTTTTGGGTTCCTTTTCTCGGACCAGCTTTTGGCACAGGGCGTACGTCGGTTGAATTAAATTGTGAACTGACAGTTGAGCAGCCTGGCTCTTCGGATGAAGCATTAGGATTGATGCAGATCATCGTAGTAGGCTAGTTGCAACCACTCAAGAAGTTTCGCGTACCTCTGAACCATCGCAATTAGGATTTATGTTCTAGTCGCTCGAGCTTGCGTCAAAGCATTCGCTAGAACGCGAAGGGTTGGTTTGTGACAAAGCAATTGGCACCAAGGCTACTCCGTCTAAATTCAGGTTTGCTGCGATAACAGACGATTGGGTTGGGCATGAATACAGGGAATGTGTAAATGCTTGGTTCATTTCAGTGACACCCTCTGGGTTAGGCCGATCAGTAACTTTCAAAGGAGCAAAGTCGCAATCTTGAAACACCTCTGGTAGTAACGCAATCTAAGCATGGTATGGTAACGATCAAAGGCTTCTAGCAAGTATTTCACTGTCTTGGCATTCTGAAAGTGAAACAGTGAGAATAACCGGACATGGTAGGTGCATTTATCACAGGAGTCATCTTTAGAAGTTGATCACTCTTGCGGAACTTACTAGAAATGGCCTGCACAAGTCAAAATTTACGCCAGCATTTACATATCGGCTTTTGCGAAGGCTACTGCAGTATGGATAGCCTACCTAACTAACATCTAGGTGTGGAACGTCACGCAGTGTTGTCTAGGTATGGTAGTAACATTGTGTTACAACCGAGGTCTGGCATCTAGTAAGTTTACCGTTCGAACTGGTTTCATATGCCAGATTAAACCTTAGATCAAGCCTATTTTAAAGATATAAAAAGAACTACAGTATCTTTAGCCAATAAAGTGTTAAGAAAAAAATACATGAATTCAAAAAAGTTACTCATATAGGGCAGATGTGGGACTAATGAGCCATTTTTCACTTTTTGCTTTCTAACTCCTGAATTTGTGGGTGTTAGCAAACAAAATTTTATATTTGAGTAGACCAGTAGGTGATGAAACTCCATACTGAAGTTGGGCAAGAACAAATATGTTTTAGTTTAATTATTAAAAATTTAATTTTTTTAGAAATGGCTCATTGATCCCCTTAGTTTGTGGGACCAATGAGACACGGTGTGGGACTAATGAACCACTGGAAGGAAGCTGCAGAAACAGTTAGATCTACGATGAAATGAAGTTTTATCACAGTAATAAAACTAAGAAGTAAAATCAGTGTGGTAAAAATTAAAATCATTCAAGAATGAAATTGTAACTATGCGTTCTCATGCTTATCTAGCAGTGCATAGTCAATGAAAAGGGCTCTACACTATCAGCGCCGTTTCCTTTTTCGAGTTTACGCTATGTCTTTGTCTTTTTCATAGATGCGACCTTTTTTTAGTTGAAGTCATTGCACAGTAAATAGATTAAACAAACAGATTTATTAACAAAACTAACCATGCAAAAATCACAAAAAAATCTATCAATCACCCTTGAGAATTAGATGCCATAACGAGCCAAAATAATACATAATTTTAACATATTAGCTAAACGCTTCGTAGCAGCAGCTGAAGATGGCGGTGAAAGAATTTGAATTTCTGTATATGTCACTTTTCTTAGCAGTAGCCAGATCATCAACGTCAGGGACGACAAAATTATGTTTAATCTGCTAAGACTGTTTTAAGATTTCAATTTCATAATCGTCTTCGCCATCAGAACCACTAAGTAGCAGTCCAATAAAATGTCTGAAGCTCCCAACTACAGAAAACACTTTAACAAAGACATAGAGGCCTGCCTTAACTATGTCCACATGCAGTGCATACCAAACTGCCACTGGCTCATTGGTCCCTCTTTGCACTGGCTCAAAGGTCCCACAACTGAGTAGGCACAAAATTTCACTAACTGGTCGCTACCTAATAGGGTATTTGCCTCTGAGCGTGGCAAAATCATTTTCTACATCAAATAAACTTCAAAAACAAGCAATACCATGCTACCTTCTGTTTAACTGTTTCACAGCTCAGATGGCCGAGTGGTATGGAGCGTCTGTCTCTTGAGCTGTAGACTCGGGTTTGATTCCGAGTCGGGTCAAACCAATGACTTTAAAATTGGTATTCACAGCTTCCCTGCTTGACGCTCAGCATTAAAGGGACAGTGTGGAGAACAAGACGGCAAGTTTACTTGTTGTGCCGTTGGGAAAGGTACTTATCGGGATTCCCCCATCTTGGTGTGGTAGACAGATGGCCGGCAACTCCTAAGCGAGCTCGTATAGCGCATTGATCGCTTTCTCGTGATAGGAGGATAAATATGCAACCAAAAACTAAACTAAACTTCAAGTTCACAGACAAAAAAAAAAAAAACAATCATCGACAAAAAAAACTAACGAGCCAGTAGAAAAGGTTATCCTTGCTTGCACACGTGTGGATGATCATAACTCGATTAAAACCCGGATGTAAAACTTAAAAACTATTTTGAATCAATTCCTAAAAGAGAAAGAAAATTCGCCAAGAACTTTGCGAGAAATCTACTATGGTCACTGGTCCCACCCTGATCAAAGGTCCCACTTCTACCCTACCTAAACATTCGAATTTCTTTCACCAAATTTTTAGTGAAGTACCAGTTGCTTCTAAAATACGCGTAAAACTGCAGAGACTAACAAGAAATGTTATTGTATGATGTGGCCAGTACATTCATGTGGCCTGTATACGTCACAATTGTAAGAAGAAAAATTGAACGTTACAACCATACCCCTGTTACGTTCATACCCGGTCTCACCTATATATCTGACCACTTCTTGGTATTGATTTATTTTTTCTTAATAGCATACAATTCTGCTAATCTGTTGACAAGTCTTCAAAATTAAAATATATAATATAGTGAGATCATAAAATCAGCAAAAAAGATTTACTCCTCTATTGCTGTGAAAGCTATAAATTACCAGATATATACATAAGGGAGGCGTGGAAACACAAAGTTTGAAAACCACTGTTGCACAGTGTATCCACCGATCTTTACTGCGCCACAAAACTCACTTTTCTTAACCATTCTATCCAGTGTTAGGAATCGATACTCAAAAAAGTAAAGAAATAATCGATATTCGATAGTTCACCAAAAAGTAAAGAAATAAACAATTTCGATGGTAGTTTAAAAAAGTAAAGAATAAAACCGGCCGTTAGCTCAGTATTGCAAAGCGCACGCTATCGGTGCGGGAAGTCTGGGGTTCGACTCTCGGGCCGGTCAAATCGACATAGCGTCGCCAACGACTCGCCACCGTTGCGACGTTTCTTCGCAGCTGCGTTGCCCAGGCGCTAAGCCGCGGAGATGGGCCTCGCAACTCGTTACACGCTTCGGCGTAATACGGCGAGTATAATGAAGATTTGATTTGAATTGAAGAATAAAGAATATTGTAATCGATATTCGATATTATACTGAGTGATTTTAGCTTTTTCGAAATGACCTACTGCAAACCTAGAGTTGACACCAAATGCACTTTTGCAAGCAAAGTTACTGGTACTCGCCAGAATCACAAGTTTTGTCAGATGCTAGTTTCTCAACTCTGTGGCAACTCTTCCATTTTGGCCTTGCAATTTGCTTTTGTCCATAGTTAAGATTAAAAGAAAAATACGATAGTTTGGCTGGTAGAGGTTTACGGAATGAATATATTATTGCGAACATTAGCGCCAAATAATTGAAATGACAAAAGCAATGATGCTGATAAAACATTTTAAGCAAACGGATGGTTAAACATTTAAACCACAGCAGTGACATTTTGGCCTTTGATCAGAATCGAACATGATGGACCCGGATAGTGTTTTCTTTTAATTCAAATGCAATTTGATACCGTACGCTAAGTGACAAAATTTTTCGGGTCTTCGCCCCATGCCCTATATGAGCGCGCTGCTCTTCTGGGCCATGTTCTTTTTAATCATTGCTTATGGTCCCAGTAGTTTACCGGGCTTGCATGCTGTGTAAAACATGCTTCTACTATACGAGTAACTTACTTACAATTTGTCAATTTCGCAATAAATGTTGCACTAGTTTGGAACTGGGTTAGCGCTTTGCGCAGACTGGATTGTCTTCAAGATTTAGCAATATCAGCAACTATACGTTTGGTTATCTATCTGCTGATTGACGTGCTTATAAAAATTGACTGGGGAGTTCTAAGGCTATGTGGAGATCGTTAAAATCTTTAAAAGGGTAAATAAGCTTGTGTTTATACAAGTAACAACCAGGCGAGAAAAAACATTTATTCAAACGAAGAAGGTGTACGGAATATGATGCTATATGCTATTTTGCACTTTCATGCTGCTTTATTATTTTTAACACCAATTTTTGGACTTCGCTGCAAATGAAAAAGTCATAAGCCCTACAGGCTGGCTCAAAGCTCGTAGTGATACCATAACCCTTGCAGACCGCATACCTGTCCCCAAGGGCTATAAGACCCCAAAATATTTTGCTTTCCAAAATTTTTAGACTAACTTGTTTCCATACATTGAACATTTGACTGTAGGTGCAACGTTTTTGGAGGACTCCCCTTAACAACTTTTTTGTAGCCCTCCTCCCACACTCCGGACGTGCCTGCAATATCTCAGTATGTGAATCTTCCAAATATCTCGGTGTTACCATAGACCACAGGTTAAACTTCAAACCTCATATACTCTCACTCGAAACACGTGTGTCCAGGTCCGTTGGTATTCTAAGCAAGCTACGCTCCACTTTTCCTTCTCCTACCCTCCTCCTCCTTTATCACGCCCTTGTACCACCCCACTTAGCCTACGGACTCCCACTTTGGGGCAGTACATACAAAATATATCCTTCGAAGTTGCAAATTCTCCAAAACAAGGCATTGCGAATAATCACGAAGTCCGATTGGCGTACTCCAATAACCCCAAAATTCCGAAACTTAAAAATTCTCAAAATTGCGGACTTGTATACATTTGAACTTGCGAAATTGATGCATCAATACTATTATAACTCTCTACCCCCTTGTTTTTCCGATTTTTTTAGCCCACTTTCGGCCATCCATAAACGTTCAACCAGGTCAAAAACCAATCATAACCTATACCTTCCCAAATTCTCCACATGTCGCTGTCAACAATCAATAAAATACCAAGGAATTAAAATTTGGAATTCATTAAACCCAGAATTGAAAAAACAGTCTTTCAAAAAATTTAAAGCGAATTTGAAAAACGATCTTCTTAAAACCTACCAGTAACCCCTTTCACTTTACTAACGTTTCTTTTTTCCTTTAAAGAGTATACCGTGTAGTAACGATATAGCAGTGGCTCAAGCGGCCGCTGCAATCTGTGGGTGGCTGCTTGACTCGAAGACTTTTAACAGTCACTTCGCAGTCTCCCTTGGGATTACAGTTGCATGTTGTGCTCCTTTTTTACGAACTTTACTGCGTTTGCGTGCATAATATTTGTTTACAAAAAATATACGAATATATTTTTTTCTCTCCAGTTGTTTGTTTTTGGTTTGTTTCTTCTATTTAATGGTACTGTTCTACTGTAATCTCGCCAAAAATAAATTGATTGATTGATTGCAAGACCAGCTTCGGCTAATACTTTTCGCTCAATTACAAGAACTGAGTAGTTATAGAGCGCAGACCTCCCGGTACAGCGACAGATCGAACAAAAACTGGAGTTTGTTAAGCAATTTTACTGATAAATTCAATAGTCAAGCGGTCTCACTGCTGAGCTTTATGCACTAGTAGCAACTCATATCAACCTTGAGTTTCCGTCTACGTTAGGCTACTTCTGGTACCGGTATTGGGTAGGCCTATGATTGTTTTTCAGGACACCAAAATACAGTAGGCTACCAGCTGATCACTAATTCAGTAGGCCACCAATAAAGCAGTAAAATTACCGGTACTTATATACCTACACTACCACTACACTGCTGACTTTGCTTCCATAGCGCAATACAAGGCCTAGCTACCTAGAGCCAAACCAATTGAGCATTTAGCCGTATGCGCTAAACCTTTTCTGGAATTTGCTCACAGTCACGCAGTAGCTTAAAGACAAGCACTGGACAATGTGGACATTGCATGCTGGTGCGACCATAGATGCGAAACGACTTTGTTCTGGCAACTTTGTTTTATTTTTAATCGGGGTTTTGGCACAAAAAAATTATATCAGCAAAAAAGGAATGACATACCGACAAGCATTTTAAATTTACTAAAGTAAGATAAAATAATCTCGACGAAAAGAATCGATTATCGAATATCGATTTAAGCCGAAAAAAAGGAAAGACAAGGCCATATTCGATACTCATTCAAAAAAGTAAAGGCTCCAATGCATTCGATGAACAAAAAGTAAAGAATATCGATATCGAATATCGATTATAATCGATTTTTCTTAACCCTGATTCTATCCAGGGAGTCAAAATCAAAATCAAATCAAATCTTCATTATACTCGCCGTATTACGCCGAAGCGTGTAACGAGTTGCGGGGCCCATCTCCGCGGCTTAGCGCCTGGGCTACACAACTCCGAAAAAACGTCGCAACGGTGGCGAGCCGTTGGCGACACTGTGCCGATTTGACCGGCCCGGGAATCGAACCCCAGACCTGCCGCACCGATAGCGTGCGCTTAGCAACTGAGCTAACGGCCGGTCTATCCAGGGAGTCGAACTGTTTAATTTTTCCGGTTCAGGTTCGGTTTTGGTTCAACAGCGGTTTCAAATTTCTGTTCAGTTCCGGTTAAGTTTCAGATAAATTGAAACGCTCCGGTTTGGGTTCGCTCCAGCAAAAAACATTTCAAAACCGGTTTATAAAGCTCAGGTTCGCAGAAAAAAAAAGGTATAATTCTAGTAACACAATTTAAAAAATGAAACGTACAAAGCAATTTTTTTCGCATTGACAGTCCAATATAATGCCTAAAACACTTGTAGTAAAGCCAATTTCAAAATAATTAAATTGAATTGTTACTGTGCTCTGACACCGGCGGCCGATACTTTGATAAAGAAACTTATCTTCACATTGATGGGCCAATGTACTGCTTGTACTGCTGTGCAAGCACTGTATTTCTTTGAATGTAAGCCGCCTTCAAAGTGTCGTGTGTGACCTCACGGAGCGAGCCGCTTTTTCAATCGGTTCGGCTTCGGTTAAGCAAGGGTGTCGGAAGGTGGGGGCTGAAGCCTACCCTATATTTTTTTCAGCCCCTCCTTTCAAAAATTTATAACTACAGTACACCCTATTGCACTTCAACGATGGCTTGTGGCGTCACTAATAATCGTTTCTTTTCTTCATTGATACCATCAAAGCAACGTAGGCCTACTAGCCTAACTTTTGCAACTTCTTGACAAAAGTGAACAAAATCGCAAAAACTGTTGGATTTCCTGGTACCTTCGTGCACAAAGCTTTTACAGCTTTACTATGATATCACAGTAAAATTTTCTCCAATATTTTAGTAAAAACGTCTGGGCAAATAACAGCGAAACATTAAAATATCAAATTAGAAGTAGCTAGCTTATCCTAATAGCAGTGGCGTAGCGAAAAATTTTAAAAGGGGTATCGGGCCATAATTTCCTCAAAGTTTTCAAGCGTACGTTTTTTCGGCGGAACAAATTTGAAGCTGATTGAGAAACTAGCAAAGCTCTATCCGGGGGCATGCTTCCCCGAAAATTTTTTGAAAATTTGCAAGCTCCGAATGGCCATTTAGCGCTTTTTGAATAATTTTCAGGCAAATTTTGTTTAAAATTTTGACCCTAATTTTGAGTGCTTTCGCCAAATTATTATCCCAAGCGAGGTCGTACAGTGCATTGATCGCTTTTTCGTGATAGGAAAATAAATATGCAATTGAATACAAAAAAATACGATGCATTTCGTTCGCATATTTTCGATTATGCATGCTTAAGGCCAGGAGCGTATGTAGGAGGTGGGAGCATTGGGCCATTCCCCCCTTTTGACTCTGCTTTTTAGCAAAAAATGAACAAAATTAATGGTGCCAAGTGACTGAAATATGCCAGACTCTTTTGATGGTTTCTGTAGCTTATGGCCAGGGGAGGATCCAGGGGGGTAGGATGAGAAGTATGCATCTTTCCATCAGCCATTTTTAAAAATGCTTTTGATGCATACAATTTTTCCATAATTTCGAACCTCTTTGATAGCAAAAAGCCTTGCGCCTAGCACGCACAACCGAAAATGTACGAACAAAATGCATCATATTTTGCGAAGCACTCAGAAGTAGGGCCAAAAAATTTAAACATATTTTGCGTGAAATTTATTCAAAAAGCGATAAAATAGCCATTACAGCATGTAAATTTTCAAATTTTTTCCGGGGCAGCATGCCCCCGGCCCCCCCAGAGCCTTTCCTGGTTCTCAATCAGCTTGCAATTTGTTTTTGTTCTGCCGAAAATAAATACGCCCAAAAAACATGGAAATTATGGCCCGATCGCTTCCCCTCCTTTTGAAATTTCTCGCTACGCCACTGCTTAAGGCGTGAGGCTTATCGCTATCGAAGAGGTTCGAAACTACAGAAAATTTTATACATTAAAAACATTTTTGAAAGTGGCAGGTGGTAGGGTGCATACCTCTCATCCTAGTCCTACCCCCCCTGGATCCGCCCCTCAGCCCTGAATATAAGCTACAGAAACCATCAAAAGAGTTTGGCATATTTCAGTCACCTGGGACCATTAGTTTTGTTCTTTTTTATTAAAAGGTAGAGTCAAAAAATGGAGGGGGATGGCACTATGCCTCCTTTCTAAATATACGCTCCTGCCTAGGAGGCTTGAGCTCTTCAAGCTGTTTCCAAGTGACTTTTACTGAATTTAAATGCATGGTACGCTTGACGTAAGTTGCGATAACAAGGAGGGGGTTGGTATGGTAAGGTAACGCAAATTTTAGCCCCCCCCCACTTAAAAGTACTTCCAACGCTTTTGTGGTTAAGGTTTGCAAGTACTCAAATTATTCGGTTCAGTTCCGTTTCGCTCTACGCGATTTTGAAAAACGCGATTCGGGCTCGGTTAAGGTTCAACAAAAATAGCGTAAGACCGGTTTATAAAACTCCGGTGCGGGTTCGGTTCGACTCCTTGCAGGGCCGGTTTTAAGCAGATTTGACAGATTTTTCAAGGAGCCCCGCACCTTCAAGGGGCCCCGCGCTAGTAGGGGTCCGTTGCTGTATTATAAGGCACAAAATAGAGGAAAGAGCGTATGTAGAAGTTTCCTCAGTGAGACGCCAAATTTTAAAGATCTTTTTTAGACGCAATTTTTTTGGGCGTGTGGTAGCAGGAGAGATAATTTGAGGTAAAATGAGGAATAAAAACGGTTTTAGGTCCGGGGGCATGCTTTCCCGGAAAATTTTTCAAAATTTAGATACTGCAATTATAATTTTAGCGCTTTTTGAAAAACTTTAAATAAAGCAACACTTTGTTAATTTTTTTCACAAGTCTCGCTATGAATTATTGTTGAACTGCAATAGAGTTCAGTTAAAAACTTTGGAAAGGAGGGGTGCTAAAAATATCTAGGGGGCTGAAGCCCTTTAATGCCCTTGATAATGTGGATCACCTATCGTTACTTAATTTGGACCTAATAGTTAATTTTAAGACGCTATGGCAAGGTCTAGTTTTTTGGTCCGATGATCGGTTTATTTTAAAAATTGCAATGTTCTGCAGTAAAAAGTAACTTCTGTAATTGCGCAAGCATGGTTTTTACTAATCTAGAGCAGAGAGCTACCGTTAGCCATTGCTAAAGATTTTGACTTTGAAAATATTTTGAATGATTTTGCTAATAAAAAAGCTAGAAAAGTTTTTGTCTGAAAGAGTATAATGTATTGCCTGATTGCCTTTCTTGATATTAAAAGTAAAACGATAAAAGCATCCACTTCGCCTTATTTTTTTTTTTTTTATAGCAAGTATTGAATGTCTATCTATTGGTTTGTATAGTATGTACCGGTATGTTTTTTTTGTGAAATGCATACATCATACATTTTACTATGAAAAGTAAGGGCCTCGCCATCAGACTTCTATCTGGGCCTCGCAGTTCCTAGCATCGGCCCTGACTCTCTGATTCTATCCACATAAATAAGGAACAGAATACTGTAAGTGAAAGAGCCTTGTCGTAGTTCCACACTTACTCTGAAAGGTTTTGTCGTTGCGCTGGTATCACGAACACAGACCTCGGAATGCATGTACAGCGACTTAAATGCAGTTAGTAACTGGCCATCGATGCCATACTGTAACAGCACCGTCTAAAACTTGCCTCTAGGAATGCGATTATATGCTTTTTCAAGATCAACAAAACATGCATTGACCTCTTTCGCATATTCCCACGACTTTTCACAGATTTGCTGCAAGACAAAGATTTGTTCTTCGACCAGGACGAAAGCCACACTGAGCATCCATAAGTTTAGACTCGACTATTTCACGGCATTTCTTTTCAAGGCATTTGGCGTAGACCTTATCCGGGACACTGATGGGAGATATGTCCCTACAACTGGTGCATTTTCTTTTGTCTCCTTTCTTGTGGATAGGTATTATTAACACTGGTTTGCCATTGCTTTGGTGCTTGCTCAGTCCTGCATGCCTCCTCACAAACACGAGTTAACCAACGAACACCATACATGCTCATTGCTTTCAACATTTCAGGTCTGATATCATCTTCATCAGGTGCTTTTCCAGTTTGCAATGATTTGATAACTGCATTCACATCTGCTTCGGTTATCTAAATATCTTCCCAACCTGTTCCTCGTGAATTTCTGGATTTAAAAGATCACTTACGTATTCTCTCTACCGACTCAAAATAGCATCTTCATTTTTCAGAGTGACACCATTTAAATCTTCGATGAAGAAAGTGGCTTGAGATCTTTTTCCACGCAAACGGCGAATGGTCTGCCAGAATACTTTGTTTGCCGTTTTGAAATCATCGTCTCACCTTTCTCCGAATTCCTTCCAGGTCCTTTCCTTGGACGGTGTAACGTTTGTGGCTGCCGCCTTACGTCTAATTACTGCGATTTTGTTAATGATTACTTTTCTGTCCAAAAATATCTACAGGACATAAGATTGAGAACATGGGTCGAATAACGATTTCCAAGCCAGTAAAACAACCTATGGACAGCGAACGAAATTAATATCTTAGAAGGGTTGAATGCCGGAGCCAACTGCAATCCACCCTTAAATACCATTGTTTCGGGAGAGGTGTCCGTCTAGTTTTATCCAAGGAGGGCAACTGAAAGCAGTTTTCTACCATCAGTTATCTTTTTTTAGAAATCGACTGGCTGAAAGTGCTGTTTTGCTACTTCCATCAATATTTCTGGCTAGCAACGCTACTATAGGTGGGTGTCAAATATAGATTTTAGAAAACTGTCCATGCTACTTTATCTACGTGATTCTGATTTTGAAATTTCTTTCTCAGTAGCAGTTTGACATCTTAGTTGAAGATTTCCTTTGCAACATCTGCCTACAACTTAGAACATGCCAGAGAATGTGCAGCACTAATTTGCTGATGATGAGTTTATATTTGACACAGATTAACAATTTTCACGAAGACAAAAAACTACATTTTATTTCAGATGTTAAAGCATTGCTTATGACAAAACAAACTTTTATCCGATTACACATGAAACACACAAACTCATAAGGTAAACAACGAGTAGCGAATAGCCAGAAAAAATTTCAATCATCGACGTGGAGGCCGACTAGTGTGGCATTCAAAGTAACAGAAACGTGGTTACTTAGATCTTGGTATTAATTTGGTAGATTCTTTTATTAACCAGGCTAAACGCTTATCGTCGCATTTACTCGCACATTGGGTCAGCGTAGAAGCGAGACAGGAACGTGGGCTTCTTGAAACACGTCTTCAAGACCGAAGGTGCGAGATCGCGGAGATGTCGGACAGAGAGAAGAGGCTCAGTGCCGTTATACGCGAGAATTTCCTGATAATATTCGTTCAAACCTTGGATTTCCATTTCGGGAATAGCCTTGGACCAGTACTTGAGAGAAGAGAACGAGCCGGGGAAATGACCTGAAAAAAATTATGTGTACTGGGACGATGAGTAAACTAAAAACTCAGCGTTTTTGCATCAATTTTGTGTTGTTTGTTTCGAACACTTTTGTATCGCTAGTAGACTTCAAGAGAGATCTTATTGTGTCTGACTAGCTGGGCGTTATGATAAGCGCTAGTAAGCCATGTATTACAAACACCACATTCGGAAACAAGTTTGTGTAAGCGTAGGTTCAACCAGTTATTTTTTGGCGAATTAACATGATCTATGTGACTATGTCTACGACTAAATCGGTCTTGAGCTTACCTTGACTGGACAGATCACCCAGTGTTTTTCGTCCCAAGCTGAATTCAAGAGTTTTGGTCAGTTTTCTTGAGGCTTCGACTTGGATAGAAGATGGTTGCCCTACTTCTGTTCCGTTTATCATCACTTTAGCTCCAGTCATCTCCTTCCACACAATCATAATATGGCTCCATTGTCCCACTGGGATATCACTGCAAAATGTAGTGACGTGTTATACTGTTATTCAATCTTTACTGTCCGGTTGGCCTGGTGCTTGAAGACATCACTGGTGGTGCCGAGGTCTTGGGTTTGATTCTCTACCTTGTCAAATCGGCTAAGGTTGTGACGTTTCTTCAGAGCTACAACGCTTAGGCGCCAGCCACGGAGATGGGCCCCCCACTTGTTACACGCGTCGGCGCAACATACCGCGAGTACAATGAAGATTTGACTTTTCGTATAATTTTTTTCAAATTATGCCTCAAAGTTAAAAATTTCATACACCACCTTGTGCAGAGATCATCGTTTAAAAGTTTAAGCCTTGTAACTATCAAAAGTAATATTTTTAGCAGTAAAATATCCTATTGTGGTGACCAAAATGTTATCTACTGCAGGAGTTCGTTGCTCCTGAGATGATTGAACGGAAGACCAAGCGAAGCAGGTGAAAATTGACAAGAAAGTTGTATGGCTGAGCTCGTAAATGGGTCTGCAATTAAGGCGTATTGCAGTGTTTTAAGGTTTCAGTAGTTTTATGACAAATAAAAACAAGAAACAAAAGAAATGGTCGCAAAATATGCAACAACAATAAAACGATATTAGGCTACGTGAAACATGCATAAAAAATACTGAGGTTATACCTATAAAAAACGACAAATGCATGGTCGCTGCACTTGGACATTACCTCCACGAGTGCTCTACTTTAAAAAAAAAAGGAAAACACGCCAAAAAAACACACACAAAAAAAACAAATAGACAAATAATGCTAACAACGTCCAAGTGTACCTGAGTGAAATGTTTTCGACGAAGTCTCGTTTCTTGTCAATGCTGATGGACAATCGCATCATATCTTTTCTAAATATCAATACTACGTTAGGTAGGGGTGAATACAGAAATTTTGTAAGGTGAAGATCATAAATTAAGAAATTTCCCACATTAATACACAAATTTTAGTAGAATCAGAACAGTAAAGACTAAGTGTAGTTATCGAAGATAAGCGGAAAGTGGCGTGCTCGTACAAGCACCGTAGCGTGCGCCACTACGAAAACAGAAATCGCTGGCGACGCTCGGTAACACGCTTTTCGTTTGCGCATGGTATAGGAAGTTTGTGGCCCAAGATGGTGAATTTTCTTAATTTGGGACAAAAGATAACCAAACTTGAACGAGGCGGCGTCCGTTCTTACCCGTTGAACATGAGCCAACGACCTGCTAAGATCACCTTTCTGCGCTTCAGTACGTTGCTTCCATACCACGCGCTTCTAACCATCAACCTAGCGTTGGTACTGGAGGCAATTACTTAATAAGTAGGCTGCAAGACTAAAATACTTAGTGTGCTTCCTAATTTTAACAGGAGAAGAGAAATAGTTTGAAGTGATCTGTCACTTACTGAAGTGGTTTTTCCAAAACAACGACAGGAAGTTCCCCTTGGGCACCTACGGAAAGGATTGTGACCGGTTTTGGTGAGCGGTAGAAATGGGGTTTGACCAAGAAGGAAATGGTGAAACCGTAGGTTTTGTTAAAGAGTTCGCCCAAATTTTTCATCATCTCAGGCTCTTCTTCTCCATAGAATGAAGAAACCGTCGAGAGAAGAGGAGTGTTGAGGACATTGATATTGCATCGGATGTAGTGGTTATGTCCGCTCAAAGTTTGTCCTAGACATCATAAATATTGAGGATGAAATAAACAAAAACGAAGCAATGAACACATTTCAGACAAACAAGTAGGTACGGTAGGCATAAGCCTATATTTTGGGGAGTCCAGGTACTTTTTTCATCAAGTTGAAATAAGTTTTTTTGAAAAAGCTACCTATTCAAATTTTTTTCATCGCATGCCATATTTTCGGGGGCCATTCTCGTCGGCGCTGAAAGAAGGCTGGGGCAATTGTAGGTGACTTTGTTTTTATAAGATGCCTTTTAATCACAGGCATTTTTATTTTTGTCCTGGGGCCTTATTCTCTTAAAGGCCCTGGCTTAGTGCTAAAGTCTGACATACCATGACGAGCACTTTTTAATTATGATACGGACCTGGCAGGACTGTCCATGGACTCCTCCACTCTCCGTTGACTCGGCAAACTCTTTTTGGGACGTAGATACTTTTTGGGAGTTGGAACCACAAGCCATCAGATAAATCTGCGAAAAATTTATGAGATAAAAAGATTTCTTGGTGCTCTTGCTCGATGGGTTTTCGCGTGAAACTTTTACAAGCACAGAATGTCCGAGCGGATAGAGCGTCTCTTTTTGGAGCTGTGGACTCGGGCTTGATTCCGAATTTGGTCAAAGCAATGAATTCACAACTTCCTTGCTTGACGTTCAGCTCACAAAAACAACACACATTTTCGTTAAGTTGTTTTTGTGTACTTTCTTTATGATTTCCAATTTTATGCTAAAAACTTAAAGTCAATAGTAAAACTGGACAGTTTGACTAGGTGACCATGAAATGGTCTTTCACGGTCCAGGCTACTTAATAGCTTGCACTGGTCTATATAAATTTTTTATTTTATTAAAAACTAGCAATTTTTACCAGTCGTTTGAAAAATTGTTTGAAATTTATTAATTGCGTAATATTCATTACAGCACTGTTGAGTAAGCAAAATAAAGGATGTTGTTATAAGGACAGTGTAAAGAACAAGTCGGCAAGTACACTTGCTGTGCCGGCGCAAAGGTGCTTAGTGGGATTCCCCTATCTTAGAGGTGGTAGATAGGTAGACGGCGGTTCCTACTCGAGCTCGTTATGACGCGTTGATCGCTTTTTGCGATAGGAAAATAGATAAATTATGTAACTAACACAAGTACAAATAAAATATTGGTCAAACCTGGACAACTAAAAGTTTTGTTGCAAGTTTGGATTTCAGTTGGCGGCTCATCCAATCCACATCTGAAAATATCAATCGTCTTATTCAAGCTCGGATCAAAGCATTCCTTTTCCCTGGTTGTGTTTTCCATCTTGCACACTTCAACGCATGGCGCCCATGGTTTCCATTTGCTCAAAACCGGAGCTAAAATTAAAAACAAATGAAAATGAGAACCAAAAATTTTATTGTTGTCACTTGAATCGCAGCTGAAATGGAGACCGAAAACTAACCGTCTTGTAGATCAAGCTATAGTATTGTTTCAAAAGAAAAATAAAACAAAAAAATCTTCATTGTACTAGCGGTATTACGACGAAGCGAATAACGAGTGGTGGGGTCCTTTTCCACGGCTTAGCGCCTGGACAACACACCTTCGAAGAAACGTCCCAGCGGTGGCAAGCCGTTGGCGACACTGTGTCCGACTTTCCTGGCCCTAAAATCGAACCCCAGACCTCCCGCATCGATAACGATGTTTCTGATCATTATAATGAATTTGGACTTAAAAAGGATCTTTTTTCACTTAAGACAAAGAATAAGGAGCTAGGCTATATGACATTAAAAATTTTCTACACACCAAAACTTAATCAAGCAGTGCTTTAAGTTTCTCATGGTTTTGGATGCTATTATGCGTCCACAGATCTTATTTATTATTATGTGTCAACAGATCTTATTATGTGTCCACACTTACCAGGGCATCCGTCACATTCGTATCCACACACATCACACACTTCACTGGTGGTGAACTTGGTAACGTTGTATTGACGAACGACAAGTTTTGCTGAAAACCAAAATTGAAATCGTAAATATTGGAACGAGCAACGAGAAAAATCAATTTTCAAAACGGTAAATTTTTCTCAGAATCAAATCTTCATCATACTCGCAGTATCACGACGAATCGTGTAACAAGTGGCGGAGTCCATCTTGGCGACTTAGCGTCTGGAAAACAAAGCTCCGAAGAAACGACAATTACCCTGTCCACATGTCCAATTTATGTGCGCTTTAAACCCACATTGATGTGGGCTTGTTGCTGTTGGCTTGATGTCATAATCACTTTTTTAAATTATTACATCAAAAATTTAATTGTGATGCAAAAAGCCCACTTAAATTGGTTATGTGGACAGGGTAAATGTGTCCGATTTGACCGGCCTGGAAATCGAACCCAGATCTCCCGCACCGATGGCGCTGTCTTTAACAGCTGCA
This sequence comes from Trididemnum miniatum, assembly GCA_964006365.1. NCBI lineage: Eukaryota > Metazoa > Chordata > Ascidiacea > Aplousobranchia > Didemnidae > Trididemnum > Trididemnum miniatum. The sequence goes on from OZ023241.1 coordinate 2,960,966, forward strand.
CTGACCAAGTATTGTGAGTGCAACACTTTTGTAACAAGCACTCACCTGGTTTGTAGTATTCGAAGGCTTTTACGGTTGCATTCTTGATAGATGCTACCTCGGCGTTTCTGAGCAGTTGCATGTGGGCACAGAGTTCTTGTCGTGGAAGAAGCTGTTGTTAACATATGAATTGGAGATAAAAACTTTTTTAAAATAAAATATGCAAAAGCCTGCAAATGCAGGAGTTTGGGTTGTATACCAAAAATTGCATTGCAGACGTTGTAGGCCCAGTGGCCGAGTGGAGGGCTATAAAAGCTTGACTTGTCGTTCAATCATAGGACCCTTGAAACCCGTTTCTACTTGATGAGTGGTCAAACCGCGAAACTAGTCGCAGAATTGTTTTTTGTTTTTACAGCGTTCATTTCCTATTTAGGCCTACGATTATAAAATTTCCCTTTTTATGTTCTCTTTAAAGTGCAATTTAATAATGAAAACAGAAAAAGAAGAAATCATGTTGTCTGCTTTGCAGAATAGTTGAAAGTAGGCTATATCTTGACAGTAAGCTACAGTATTTCCGTTTATCACAGTAATTCAAATTTTAAAAATAAACTCAAATTTATTGTGGCCGAAATAATGTAGCTTGTTTGAGTTTTCAAATTCAACGATCGTGTTCCAAAGTACCTGGTCATAGTACATGTTCACTCGGTCACCCTCTAATTCAATTAACTTGGCCATGGGATTTCTTTTTTCTTCATCGAGGATATCGACAGTGAAACCATTGAGCAATCCTATTTCGAACAAGAACATTCCAGTGGGTTCCACGTTGTCTTCTCGCAATCTGAACAATGTTACGTGAAATCAAACTTTCACTGCACAGCCATCCAGATTTTAACAAATCGCTTCAAAAAAATCAGTTTGTCGGCAGCGTAGCCGAGTGGTTCGGAGTGTCGTTTTGCGACGACCATGACCGCAAGGTTGATGGTTCAACTCCCACACTAACCTCGTTCTTGCGCGTTTGAATAATGCTTCACAATAATTATTCCTGCTGGGTGGAATCTAACATGCGGTAAATTAAAGAAGTCAGAAGCAAAATTCAAGCGGCTATCAAGGAAACAAATGCAACTCCTAAGCGAATTTGAATTCATCCCATGTATTGTGCCTCCGTCGCTTTCTCGCGACAGCTGGATAAAAATGAAGAAATCATCATCATTAGTTCTGTTCCACGTTATGCCAAGTGAAACTCGCAATAGTGAAAATTACCAATTGATACAGCTTATTATGACAATAACTGTGAAAAGAAACAAGCTTGAAAATTCCTGCTATTTTTCTGAGAACTTAAATAAATCTACATGGACAAGCTTCGTCTTTCTCTGCTTCACCAAAAAGTTGTTCACTGCCGTTATTACCTTCGACTAAGGAGGAACAACAAAGCCAAGTAGTTCTTAAACTTGGACGTTTCAAAAACAATTCAGCTGTTATCATAGCAGTGTAAGCAAGATAGCTAAATGTATGTTGTCAAAACGTCAGGTTTTAAGAATTACTGTGCTATATTTTACCTCCTCAGACTATTTACGTCCCATGAGCATTGTATTCTTAAGTTTGCATAGCTTTTGTTGACGGTTTCAACAACAAATTGCACTTACGCGCAACAGAATTCCAACATCGCCTTGTCAGTGCTATTGCTGCTCACGTTGAGTTTGCACTGGAATGGTTCTTGTTCATAGGGGTTGGTTGGAACGTTGTAGCACACAGAAAGTTGAGCGACTCCAATTCCACTGCCGTCAGCACTCACAAAGACAGTTCCATTGACTGGCATGAGCTAAGCAGATGGTTTGTTTATGATGCTTGTGTTAAGCGAAATTTCAGTGGCATTGACTGAGAAAAAATGGCAGAGGTGGTCTTATTTACAAAGTGTAAAGTCCATCGTTTGATTCAAACGTGAAAAGACGTCACAGGGTGATTAGCTTTCGGATTCAGGTACATCACCACCAGATCTAGCCTTGACTTAACCCACCTTAGCCTGGCATGCAGGCAAGAGTCGCTATTTTTTATCTACAAAACTAAATGGTTGCAGACATCTCTATCGGCGCCAAAGGTTTGGAGTTCAATTCCAGGCCAGTCAAATCAGACACAGTATCGCCAACGGCTCGCCACTGCTGTGACGCTTTTTCGGAGCTGTGTTGCCCAGGCGCTAAACCGCAGAGATGAGCCCGTCACTAGTTACAACACGCTTCGGCGTAATATCGCGAGTATAATCAAGATATGATTTTAACAATGCGGTTAATCAAGACCTCTACCTCAGTGGTGTGGTGGACAAATTTGTTTTCTTCGTAAATTGGCAAATGACGTTCGAATTCGTCATCATTGCTGTGTGAGATGGTGAGACTAAGATTCTGTGATCTCGATGGAATGTGAGCAGACACATTGTACAAAGCTTGGATGGCCATAACTGTATCCTGAAAATATAAAAACAAGTTAAGGTATACAATAAATATGGAACGACAACAGCTTAAGAAGGAAAAATAAAGCGATAGACAAGATAGATTCAGCTGTCATCATCAGCAGTGTAAACTCTCGGTTTTGTTTTTCTTGTTTAAGGCAAGCAATGGTGGCGTTTCAGGGCAAGGGTGTGGTTGGTGTTGGCAATCTTCTCAAGCTCCACAACGTAACTTTGGTTTTCATTTTATTATTGCAAAAAATTTTTTTCATCATATCCAAATTAATATCGACGTTTACATTCATTTCGCTGTTTAAAAAAGTCTTATTTTTACCAAATTTTGGAGCAATATTACTGATCACAGTTATGGTTAAAAGCACAGTGTGTATTTCTGATGTAGGCCTAAGCTTTGATACTTTTCTTGATTGTTATACCTGAGTAGATGAATATCCACCAAGTTCGTTTTGCTTTGAGACAAGCCAAGTCAAAGCTGGAAGCATAAGGCCAAGGTCAATTGTCTTGCTTGACATGGCGAGAAGCATGTACGACACAGCTTCGATTTGGTAGGACAAAGCAGGGGTGCTTGGTGGAGTCCATTTTGGCAAGTAGCTTGAAGCACCAAAGTTGGGATGATTCCATCTCAATGCTCCTAATTATTCAAAAAATTAAATACAAACTCTTTGGTCCACAAATTTGCTTAAAAGTACAATTGCTTTTCTGTTGCTTTGACATAAATATATGCTAAAGGCTAAAAATTACTAGTGCGTTTTAGACTATACTGTATACAAGCACTCGAAATCATACATTTACATCTTTGAATCAAAAATTTCCCATTGAAACTAGACTAATGCATCAATAACGACGTGAATTAAACTCTACTGTACATTTGACATCTTTATACCAAAACGCACAACAAACATAACTGAACTATTTGGTACAAAATGCATTTATAATTTACCGTCAGCAGTCATCAGATTAAACAATCTCTGAAGGAGCTCATCTTCAGTCGTGGAGCATTTTTTGTCAACCAGAGACATAGCATATGAGACCAAAGCCAAATCGTACGGGTCTTGCAAATTGGCGACGTTTTTGCACAAATACTTTCTTGCATTCTCAATCACCACTTGTACTCTCTGTGCAACAACGATGACATTAGAAGAGCGATAACACAACGCAATCCCTACAACATCCATGGGAAATCAAAAGTAAATATCAGAGCTGCGAACTCGAACTGGAAAGAACTCGATTATTTTGCCGAACTCAAACTTGAACTCGAAAATTATTTTTTTGAACTTGAACTCGAATAAAACTGTTCGATCATTAGAACGATATTTAAATTGTTAAAAAAAAATAAAAGATCACTACGAAATATGGTGTGCTGTTCAATTGTGACCACAACACTGACAATTTCGATGGTACTAAACAGCTGAGGTATAGTCTTGAACCTACTGCACGAGCGAAATGTTTTTATCTTTTTAATTGCTTGAGTACCGGCAGTGAAAAAGTTGTCTCGATTTTGGATGTTCATCTGCCTGAACTCGAACTTGAACTCGAAAAAGCTTATTTTTGTCGATCTCGTAAATAATTAAATCAGAAAACTCGGGCTTGCTGAAATCGAGTAAAATTCGATCGAGTTCGTAGCCCTGGTAAATATGAAGATGTCAGTTTCAGTACTGGTATTTCGAAGTTTAAAATTTATCAACGCAGGAGATGTGTGGTTCAATTTCCGAATTGATCAAATCGGACACAGTCACCAATGGCTCGCCATTGCTGCGACGTTTCTGCGTTGGTCAGGACCTAAACCGCGATAATGGGTCCCGCCACTTGTCACACGCTTCGGCGTAATAATGAGAGTATGATGACGATTTGATTTTGATTTGAAAACTATAAACATTTCGATCTAACCTAACTCTGGTTGATTATTGGGTTGCTTGTAAATAAATTCTTACCGTTTCGGATTTGATTTGATTTGTCTCAGCCAAAGCGATCAAGACGTACGCAGTCATTGTGATGCGGCTATTGACTCCACCCTGGAAAAAGACAACCGCAATTTGAGACTAAACTGTAAGAACATGTCATACATTTTCACATTAAAATGCAGTCGAAAAACATTGAGAACCGGCAGTGTGGCGCGTGGTGGTTTGGCGCGTCGTTTTGCGACAGCCATGGTCGCACGGTTGATGGTTCAACTCCCACCCAAGCCTCGTTGTTGCGTCCTTGGATAAGATGCTTCACGACAATTATATCTGCTTGGTGGAATCTAACAAGCAGCAAATGAAAGAAGTCAGAAGCAAAACTATGAAACAAAAACAACTTCTAAGCGAGTCTGGACTAGTCTAATGTACAGCATCTCCATCGCTTTTTTGCGACAGGAGGATAAAAATGATGAAGTCAATCAGAAGTCAATCAATGATATGAATTTCTTTACGCTACCGTAGTTTGCAATGTAGTTAAACGAGTTATTAATTTTGTTTGGAATTTAACTTCACGTGGTACAGTCTTGGATAGAATGATGGATTTGGATAAACCATTAAGACAAAGAAGTCTGAGAGTTCACATAAAACTAATGATGTAATTAAGAAAAATGGTGCCGGAAAACTAAAGTACCAGCGGCCCTGTTCCCAGTTGCTTTTTGAAAGGCTCACTATTGCTTGCTCTACCTGCATGGCCTGGTGGATAACTCGGCCGGGCTCATTAAAGAATCCTTCAGTATGATCTTGTTGAGACATCAAAAAGTTGACCGCTTGATCAATGACTAATTTCTCAACTAGTTCAGGTTTGAATTCACGAGCGAAATTGAAACATTTAATGACGAAGGCGGTCAGCCAGGTGCTGCCTGAGGTGTCTTTGTCTCCAAAAGCGCTGAAGGAACCATCAAATCGCTTGTACCTGGAAAGAAAACAAAAAGATTTTTGCGGATGAACTACGTACGCTTCGTAAGAAGCGAGATTGAAGAAGATGTAAAAAACTTTCGAGCAGATGATGTAGCAAAAGCTTCTGAAGAAACGAACTAAAACAATCTTGTTTTTGATATAGTTCTTGTGAGTTAAATAGCTTTTCTTTGCAACATCTTTAACAGGTTTGCAATAACAAGATAGGTGACAACAAGCTCAGATAATGTATGATACCTTAGTTGGTTCATGTATCCATCGATGATGTGATTCAAGGCTGTCTTTCTTGTCTCTTCATCCAGACGACCGATTCTTTGCAGATAGAGAGCAACAAAAACATTAGGAGCAAAGTTGAGCATGTTTTGTTCTCCACATCCCTTCGGCATCTTGAGCAAATCGCCGAGGTTGCTCATGGTGCTTCCCATAATGTCTCCTGAAAAATCAACAAGATTGTGGTTATAACAGAATAATTTACGCGACAGCAATCAACTACTTGAATTAAGAAATTATTCAGGACCGGCGCCAAGGGGGCCAGGGGAGCCTAGCCCCCCCAATCGACATGCTTGGCCCCCCAAATTGACAAATCTACACTTTTGAAAACAGCGGCTTTTGTGCTAAATTTAAAACTTCCTCCCTCCCCTGATAAATGCTTGGCCCCTCAAGTCGACTGCTCTGCCACCGGCTCTGAAATTAGTTGTTAAGATTTTGTCAATTACATCCAGTACAATCGGTTGGCATAGTGGCTAAACTCATCGACAGGGGCGCGAGGGGTTTTTGGTTCGATTTCTCTCCCGGTCAAAACGGACACTGTTACCTCCGCGACACTTTTGTGTTGCCTTGGCGCCAAGCCGCGAAGAGGAGTTTCCAACTCGTGCCACGGTTTGTAGTAGTACTTTGAGTATAATGAAGATTTTATTTCTTTTTATCCAATGCAAACTATCGGTTATTTTCAACGGTGTTGAGCTGGTTTTTCATGTCTTTTACAGTAACTCAGAGCTAAAGTTTACCGTAAGTATGAAGAGTAACATTTGGAGATCCTTCAATTACTCCACTTGGTATTTCGAGAGTCATTTGGTTGACAATTTGCTCCGGAAGCTGGGCTGGTTTGTCGATAAACACAGAAGAGGAGTAACATTGTGGGATACCCTCAGGCTGTAGAAAGAAAATAATTTGAGGTTATTTGTTTAATATACAGTTTATATCAAGAGAGTTGGATGACATGTAGCACGAAAATGTTGATAAAAACAAAAGACTCAAGTGCGACCAAAAATGATTAAAAGCTATTGCTTGGAATTATGATCATATACAGTCTTAATCCGAGAGCAACACATTGCTATAGGAGTGTTGATGAAAAATCTTACAGGTTTAAGCAAATTTTTTATTTAAGTATACAAACCATTTGGGTTCTTTTAGACTAAAGCAGGGAAATGATACAAATCAACTTCGTGAAAAATCAATGCAAAGCAACATAAGGAGAAAAAATAAAGTTACGCTGATTTTTAAAACACCGCCCGTTAGCTCAGTCGTTAAGTGCACGCTATCGATTCGGGAGATCTGGGTTCGATTTCTGAGCCGGTCAAATCTACACAGTGTCGCCAACGGCTCGCCACCGTTGCGACGTTTCTTCGGAGCTGTGTTGCCCAGGTGCTAAGCAGCGGAAATGGGCCCCCCACTCGTTACACGCTTCGGCGTAATACCGCGAGTATAATGAAGATTTGATTTTGATTTTTAAAACTGAACGTTTCAATAACATAGGTTCAGCTGTCATCATCAGCATTGTAAGCAAGACTGCACAAAACTAAAGCGTGGCTTCATTTTTCCTCCTAAAGCTATTTTCGTCCAATATTTACTGCAGGCCTATTCCAAATGCAAAATAACATTTTCTAAAAACAAGCTAATCACTGAATCAACAATATAACCTTGACAAATATGTTTCGCACAACAGCGTCGACAGCTTGGGGACAGGTGGCTGTAACTTTGATGGGAATTTCCCCAAGATTGTTTACGCGAATTGGGTATTTGATTGATACAGCACCACCTGCTGGGACGTCGATGTGTCTCAGCTTGCCAGCACCCTCAAAACTTGCATTGCCAGGCAACAACAGTTCCACATCTCCAAATTGGTCGTTCAGTTCCAGATTAACACTAGCCTGTGAATACGCAAAGTTAAAATAAGCATTTTTAACAACTGAAAAATTTTCGTGAAGGTTAATAATCGTTCATTGAGTTGATGATTGAGCTACATTGCGTGTTTCATAATTAAAAAAATGGTTAGTGTTCAGTGTAGTAGTGTCTTTTATTTTCGCATTATTAACAGGATAAAGAATACAATAAGATGAAGAATTTATCAAAACAATGAAACGTGTTAAACGAAACTGAAGCTTAGACCGTACGGTTGGGTGTAGCAAGTTATTTTTTTTAACTCTTCTCCTACCTAACATGCCATGACATTAATCGATTTGTTCCCCCTTTTCTTGTGAAGTGCTGTTGTTATATCTCCTTCATCTCATCGTGTTCTTTATCGTGTAGACGGTTCAGAAGTAAAAGACATTACTACAACAAACTTAACCTCTAGCGGTTGACCAAGTTACACTGAGGACAGCCACTTAGTTGAGATCCGCAACAACTTTTACGATGAACAGCTAGCAATCTATGTTACATGAGCAATAATGGGCTGGTGTTACGCAATGCTGGTTCATGCTTAGGTTAACATTGATGTTCCTACCTTTACAACTTGGTCAAAATAATTGAAGACAATCGCTTGAACGACGATAATTTCTCCTCGAATGATTTTCAAAGGAAGATTCAAACTGACGAAGAATTTGCGGAAGACAGTGAGCTGCAAAATTGTTTCAAAACAATAAGCATAAAAATGGAGACAATTTAATTGAATTGCTGCTAAATTATGCAATATTGCCACTACATGCATGGAAGTTGTTCCGTCAATCTTTTTTCAATCAAAGTATCAAACGGTTTCGGATGTGAACCATTTTTCTTCGCATTACGCTTTGCTTCATGTAGTCATCTTGATTCGTTTTGCTTAAATAGGCTAAATAAAGCTGACCGCAAAGGTTTCGAATACAGCAAAGTTCTGATGATCAATAGTTTCGTCAGTTTTATTTTTGAATTTCGGTTCATCGTCAGGCATCAAGTAACAAATTTCAAATACTGGGCTTGTTCTTAAATCGCACTCAAGTGAAACAGACCAATGTTTTAAAACGAAAACCAACCTCTTCTGTTGCAGCAATTCCCAAGCCGAGCGATTCTGACATGCAGAAAGCGCTTAATTCGAAAGAAGTGATTGAGTCCGGAGCAGTAACGTTAAGAGTAATCGATGTGCCATTTCTGTTATTACAAAATTGGATTATGAGCTTGAATTCTAAGGTTCCATCACCAGTCCCTTGCCCCGCGGATTTATTGCTTTTCAGTTTACTTTTCATAAACTACTACGCAGAAATAATATTCTTTAAAATTTTCAAGAACTCATCTTTTAGGTGCATGTTTATTCTCCTATCACGAGAAAGCGATTAAAGCTCTATAACCATCTCGTTCAGGAATGGTCGGCCACCTGTCTATTACTCTTAAGATGGGGGAATCCCACTAAGTGCCTTTCTCCACGGCGCAACAAGTAAACTTGCTGGCTGGTTGTCTACACTGTCCCTTTTCTGCTGAGTGTCTAGCAGGGAGGTCGTGAATATCAACAAATGAACAACATACAGTACTTTAAAATTCTGTTAATAATATTGTAGAGCAGATTATATGGCACTGCAAGTATAGCTTCAATGACTTTAACAAAGTGTTGTGCGAATGTGTACGAAAAAGCAAACCGATAAAAGAAAGATTTTTCGGCGGTTGCGAAAACTTGTCTTGTTTTTCAAGAATATCAAAGGTCTCATTCACGCTATGCATTGGGCCAGGGACGGTTACAGGAAGGATTTAGGGAATTGGGGGTGCAAGGAATGAAAAATACTCATTCTGCAGTTTTATACATTTATAAGTGTGGAAGTGCCTATGCACAGCCAGGGTAAATTGACTACCCTTAGCTACTACCTGGATTCGTAAACGTTAGCCTACAGTGTTAACTGACTTGGTATCTCCTGAAGTCCAGAGCCATGTCTGAGGGAAGAGTTTTCGAACTTTTGATGATTTTGAGCTTCCCGTAATTCGACCATTTTTCGAGAACGCAGCTTCATCTTCTGCGCTGTCCCCGTCAAATTCAGCTCGAGCATGGAACGCAGATGTTATTACTCCGCCTTTAGGATAGCAACCTGTTTCAACAATAAGCATAAGACTTGATATAGGTTCATTACACCAACAATACGATTAATGTAGAATTTACGGAAATTTTTTGTGGAAATTATCACATATTAATTGCAGGATGGTAATTCGACTTGATCCGCAGAATGATGAACAAGTGAATTCTGTTTATGAGACTAGACATTTTAAGAGAATCGTTTAATCAAACGTCACTATAGGAAATAAAGGGAAACAAACAAGTGGGAAAAAACAACATTTGAAAAAAATGCCAAATAAGGTAAAAATTAGAAAAGATGAAAATTATTACAAAAATGATGGTAATGTGAATTGAAATATCAATCCACGACCGGTTTTGCCCTATTTGGGGCTCATCAGACGGATGTAGATAAAAATAAGTTTAAAAAGAAAAAAATTAGTTAGCTGTATCCATCTGATGAGCCTCAAATAGGGCGAAACCGGTCGTAAATTGATATTTCAGTTCACATTACTACCATTTTTGTAGTAATTTTCGTTGTTTGTAATTTTTACCTTATTTAGCATTTTTTTCAAATTTTGTTTTTTTCCCGCTTGTTTCCCTTTATTTCCTATGGTGACGTTCGATTAAAAGATTCTCTTAACTTAAAATCTCTAGTATCATAAACTAGAATCCAGTTGTTCATCATTTATGATTTTGTTGATAAGTATAGGAGATCCCAGAAAAATCGGAGAATCTCTTACTGATTCAACACATCCATTCCTTCCGCAGAACTGCTACAAATTTAGAAATTTCAAATGTATTGACGGTCATGATATGTTTTCGCAGTTTATTTTGGGGTTTAAGCTTAAGTTTAAGAGGAGAATATAAAAATTTTGAAAGCCAAGCTTTGTCTGTAGACTGAAACTATAAAAAGTTTTGTGCTTTAAATGCCTTTGAAAAACTCGGTCTCTGTTGCTCAGACTTTAGTTCGCTTAATTTGGTGGTTTTTGATCAAGTAATTTAGCCGCAGATTTATGTCAATAAGTTTACAGCCATTTTTTATAAGCGAAAGACTGCAAGCCAAGAGAATTTTACTCCATAATTTTGGTGTTCTAAAATGTTGCGTAATCATTTTAAACTACCGTACTCTTCTTCATTGCCACTTGTAGCCTACTTACCCTCATTGTGAATTTGAGGATATTTATACAGAAGAGCGTTGGTGAGAATATTAATTTGAGCAAGCTGGAAAACAAAAAGTTGAATTAGCTATGAATAAAAACCATCCGCTAAACGACTTTCTTACGTCAAAAACTTCCTCTGCAACTCGGGCTTTTGAGAAGTGGTTGTAACGATGGAATGGAGAGAATTTAAGTCCGTCCATTTCGGAATACTGTTGCAAATCCGACTCTACCTGTTTTCACAAAAGTTTTCATTAATCTCTAAAATTAATCATCGATAATACAATGGCTTAAGATCACAGCATTAAAGTCATCCAAGTGGCTCAACGTACTGTATGTTGGCATAGTCACGATTTTTTATGTCAACTAAAAGCAACAAATTCAGTTTTTTCAAATCCGCTCATTATGTCGTCATAATTACCCGCTCTTTAGTGATGTCATTTCCAGATTTGAGAAGCAGGACGCTACGGTCTATTGCACGCAATCCTACGTAAGATTGATTTGATGATGTTATTACTTGAATGGTGACGTTTGAACCTGCGTCCACGGAACTCATGCTGGTCATGATTGACATCTGCAAATTATGACGTCATTAGGTTGACTGCATTTAGAATCAAATGTCTCGAGTTAAACCTTAATACGAAATACGACACGTGATTTTAATTGACCCGATACATTTTCATTTAAATACATCCAGCCAGGTAGGTTGCAACTAGCTGAAATATCTGGATGAATACAAAGACTAAAAACTCCAGTTTTTGTTTTTATTTGTTGCTACACTACACATTTCAGCTTATGACAATGCACCTTACTAGGTCTAGTCCAATGAAAATATTTCAAATTAAATAATATAAAATCATATAAATGCTTTGAAAAAAAATTTAAAGATTAAAAGAAAAAACCTTTTTCCAACGTATGCAAATACTCGTACGTTGCCTTAGTTACGGAAGCATTTGTTCAAACTTACTTCGATTCGCTTCATTGTGACATCAAACTTTCATACGCTTAAATTCACCTGTTTTGTTTGCTAACAACTGTTTACTGATAAGGCGATTTGCATTCTGCACGAAGAAAACAATCAACAACGATTTACTTACTTGGTTTTGAAGACTAAGGATGACATTTAACTTCAATGAATCAGCTACGATCTCTTTGTCGTCTCTCACGTATGATGCTATCACCAAAAGTGATGGCGTCATGTTTGACGTCACCAGGAAAGAGTAAGTTGATTGCAAGGAGTCTGTTTGATTGCGGACGATCATAGAGTCAAGGAGAATAACACCACGCGACATTACCTGAGAAGTTGCGAGGAATTTTTAACGCTGAAATCCAAGTTATATTTGGCTGCATATTTATACTTCTATCACCAAAAAGCAACCAAAGCGCCATAACGAGCCGGCTTGGAAGTTGCCGACCATTTGTCTACCACACCACGATGGTAGAATCTCACTAAGTGCCTTTTCCCAACGGCACAACAAGTAAACTTGTCGGCTTATTCTCCACACTGTCCGTTAATGCTGAGCGTCGAGCAGGGAAGCCGCGAATACCAATTTTGATGGTAAAAACAATGTGAATGCCAATGTTTATAGAAAACACATTGTTTATATTCTTCGGTTTAAGTACGACATCTACAAGATAAGACCTTGATCATTCTGTTTTAAGATTACATCATCAGCAGTGATAACAATTAGGTCGAACCACATCGTAACCACGCGACAAAATTGCTTATTCTGACCTATGAGCATTCGATGCTACAGTGAACCAGGATTGCAGTTGCAGAAGACAAAATATAAAGAACAGGCAAATGGAGTTGGTTAGATTATCTCATAGAGAAACTAAGAGAACATTGTAAATAACGTTGCTGCGTATAGAAACAGCAATCCACGACCGTATAACTCTTAATTATATTTCGAAAATGTGCTTACTGCCACTCACCATCACTCTCAATTTCGTTACATGTTCAGTGTTTTTGATGATCACAGAAGCTTGACTACCGACTGTCACTTCTCCCGGAGTTAAAGAAGGGGACGGTGTGATCTGGATGAAGGAGTCCGAAGGAGACAAAGCTCTGGAGGCGGTCCATTGATGTTTGTATGCACTTCTTCCCGAAGCTGTTGAGTTGGTGAAGACCTGTAAAATTACACAGTTGCTTGCATGGCCCGATTAAGGGAGGCTACAGCTCAGGGGGCCCCCGTAAGGGGAGTGCTACACTTAAAAAAAGTTCGTCAAATCGGGTACTTTAAAATGGTCTGCTGCTAAAGACGAAAGCAGGTCTCCAAAAAAACATGAGGCTCCCCTAAAAACTAGTCCCGGAGCTTCCGAAAGTCTTGATACGTTCTTGGTTTGTATACTTACGTTTCGGCAAAATGGTCAATGTGTCAAATTTTACTGGTGTTCACAACTATGTTAGTGACTCATGCAGAGGTTTTTCACGTTAGTAGTTGGGTGCAAAGTCGTCAAGATGAGCACTACCAATAAGTACAGCATCTACTTCAGCCTGAAGCAAACGTTTACCTTGACCACATGTCCAGTTTTATGTGTGCCAAAGAGCCCACGGGCTTAAACCATCATCATCAAAATTTAAAAAAAGTAATTGTGCCATCAAATTTTTAATTGTGATGCAGAAATCCCTTGGGCTTTAGCTCATTTGGACCGGACATGTGGGCAGGGTAATTATGAGTTTCTTAATGGGCAACGCAATTGAAGGAAGCGTTTTATTCAACAGATTTATTTTTTGTTTGTATCAAGCGTTTTCGAGATAATTTTCAAGGGAAGGCTTGTATATGAAGAGTGCAAAAGCCCAGTTTACATAAAAATATTGACCAATTTTGTTTTAATCTAGGTTTTCTTACTCTGAAGTGGATAGTCGTGTAGTTGTCTTTTCTCAAATCTACTTCAATGGGAACCAATCCACTTGCAGGGATTGGAAACACTTTTCGGATGGATCGTGACAGCACTGGGTCGTAACGTTTGTAACTATGGAATAAAAATGTTGATAAACAACAACAAAACTGATGAATAAATCAAAAATTTCAAAAAGTTTCAGAAGTACGCTATTCGTAATTCTATCCCGTCCACATAATCACTTTTTGGATGTCGTAATCGAAAAAGTGATTATGACATCAATATTTATTTATGATGCAGAAAGTCAGTACTCTTTTGTCTCTCCAACATTGAACATATGGACAGAGTAAAAATATCTTGGTAAATTTTGGATTGATGGGATAGAGACAGCCTGGAGGAAGAATATAGCACAATCAATCGAATTAGAGATAACTTATGATCACAAAACAGAGATTAAGATAATTCTTAAAGAGGAAAATAAAGCCTCAGTAATTCACAAAATTGGACATTTGGACAACATAAATTCAGCTGTTTTCTTCAGCATTAATATATTCAACAGCGCAAATTCAATATAAATTCAGCATAAATGCAACATAAAAGACAGCTGAATTTATGTTGTCAAAACGTCCAGTTTTAAGACCCAGGCTACTGAGGCTTTATTTTTTCTCCTTATTGTAGGCCTATTCCGAAGATAATTCTTATTTTCACCCAGACTATTTTTTTCACCATTTTTATTAGGGTGCTTGATATTACTAGGCGAAAAGTTTACATGTTTTTTCCATTTTGGTCGCCATTTTTCATTCTTGTTTTTGCTTACAGCAGTTTGTTACTTACTTGTAGCTCATGACAAAAATCAAATCGTTCTGTTGTCGGTCAGATTCCATTAGAAGCATATCATCTTGCTCGGAAACTTTCACCTTAAAACATTATTTAAGTTTTTTTTCTGTGAATTCATCTGACTCTTAGAGCAAGAGACTCTTAATTTTGTCAAATCGATTCTAAAACTTCATGCACCGTCAGTGATTGTCGATGATGTTTTATTTTGAAGAGAAAAGCTTCGAAAAGCAGCACAGGGTATACTGGGTAATACAAAATTTCAGTTTACTTAAAAAAATACTCACCAACGATAAATATTTCAGTCCTGGTTTTGCGACCTCAGGTTGCGAGAGGATGTTTATCTTAATCTTTTCGTCCATTGCTTTTATTTCAGTTGTATCATTGAAGGTAGTTGATGTTAATGTTTCAGTAACGAATGCAGTGCATTCAAGTTTGTGATCAGCGCACTGTTCCCATCCAAGCTCGCTCATTATATCTTCTCGTGAAACAAACACACTCATGTTGCCCTCGAATTTCTAAAATGTATATTTCACATTGAGGTCAAAGACATTGCTATTAGGGCTTGAGCAGTGGCGTAGCGAAAAGTTTCAAAGAGGGCGGGGCCACAATTTTTACACATCTTAAGCGTACTTTTTTCGGCAGAACAAATTTGAAGCTGATTAAGAAACAAGAAAAGCTCTTGGGGGGTCCGGGGGCATGCTTTCCCGAAAATTTTGTAATGGCTATTTGTTTTGAAGAATTGAGCTTTATGAATAATGCTTCGGCAAATATTGTTTAAATAGTTGGCTTTAATTCTGAGTGCTTTGTCACATATGATGCATTTTGTTTGCACATTTTCGATTATGCGTGCTTAAGGCGTAAATCTTATTGCTTTCGAAGAGGTTCAAAATTATTAAAAAATTGTTTATATCAAAACATTTTTGAAAATGGCTGATGGAAGGATGCATACCCCTCATCCAACTCCCCCCCTCCCAGATACGCCCTTGGCCCTAAGCTACAAGAACCATCAAGAGAGTCTGGCATGTTTCACTCACTTGGCACCTATAATTTTGTTCTTTTTTGCTAAAAGGCTAGTCAAAAGGAGAGGGCCATGGCTCAATGGTCCTGGGCAGGCGGTCTAAGGTCGCTCCTGGGCACGATATCTAAGGTCAGTTCTTGGACGGGTCAAATCGGACACAGTTTTTCGAAGGACTTGCCTTCGCTGTTTCCACGGAGTTGTGTTGTCTAAGCACTCAGCCGACGAGATGAGCCCGCCACTCGTTACAAGCATCGGCGTATTATCGCAAGTGTAATGAAGATTTGATTTGATATTTCATATTTTGGTGCGTACATCGATTCTACAAATGCGTCAATAACAACTTTTTAGAATTTAAACAATATTATTTAACCAATTACCTTAATTTCTTTGTTAAGGACTAGTGGTGGACTCAGTTTGCTACCGAAAGATGTTTTTCGTTCGATTTTTAGTTTGAGGCTTCCCAAAGTGGGTTGTCCAAAGGTGTACCTGAAATAAAGTCTTCTTGTGAACTCGCATTTTTCGTGTAAATTTTCTTTCGATTACTATAAATTTTAATCTTGAACTTTGTGCCGATGTGCAGTTTACTGGTTCATCACACAGCAATACTTCCACGTTACGTTTGCAATGTTGTTACTGCAAGCGTAACTCATTATCTCTTGCATGTCCCTTGCCGAAAGATGTAGAGGTTAAAGGCATCGCTATCGGCTCGGAGGTCATGGGTTTAATTACCGGGCCGTTCAAATTGGACACAGTGTCATGGGTTTACTGTTATCGGCTCGGAGGTCATGGGTTTAATGTTATCGGCTCGGAGGTCATAGCTATCGGCTCGGAGGTCATGGGTTTAATTACCGGGCCGTTCAAATTGGACACAGTGTCATGGATTTACTGTTATCGGCTCGGAGGTCATGGGTTTAATGTTATCGGCTCGGAGGTCATCGCTATCGGCTCGGAGGTCATGGGTTTAATTACCGGGCCGTTCAAATTGGACACAGTGTCTCCAACCGCTCGAACCGCTGCAATCGTCTTCGGAGCCGCGTCACCCTGGCGCTTAGAGGCGAAGATGGGTCCCCAACTCGTTACAGGTTTGGGCGTAATACCGCGAGTATAATGAAGGTTTGCATAATCTTTCCACAACTCACTGTGATTTTACGACGACGGTGAATCCAGGTGTTTCGCAATAGACAACTTTTGGAGCGGTGACTTTGACTTCGAATTTTGGGAGTTTGTGGTCTTCGACAGTCACTGTGATCATCTCTTGCTTGCCCTGCCAACACAGTAAATGTAAAAAAAAAAATAATTATCAGAAAAAACTTGGATGTTAAACACTTTAGCCATTAACAATATCAACGTCATCTTCTTTGCGGTAGCTCAACCTCGAGACATGTTTTAAATATTGATTAGTTGCATATTTAGCCTCCTCTTATCAGAAAAGTAAAGGTAAAGGTAAGGGACAGCGGATGCTAACCACATTTTGTGTAGGCCATTGTCAATTGGCGGCCCATTAGGCCTACATATATCAATCATGAATGATTGAATAAACCGAGGAATTATGACATGCTTGCCCAAGAGTTAGTGGCCACCGGTCTAGCACTTTAAGACGAAAAAATCCCGATAAGTGCCTTTTCCAACAGCACAACAAGTGTACTTGCCGGCTTGTTCTCCAGACGGTCTCTTTAAAGCTGAGAATCAAGCAGGGAAGCTGTGAATGCCGATTTGACTCGACTCGGAATCAAACCCAAGTCTACAGCGCCAGAGACATCACTCCTCAGATGCTTGTCGGAGATATCGATTGGAGTTTGCAGAGTCGTATATGATGTCCAACAACAACACAGTAAGAATCAACAGACCTTGTAGTTGCACACGATGGTGTATTCTCCCTCCATTACACGTTTGCTGAGTGTGAGATTCCCTTCAGCAACTCCCTTGGTTAAGACTACATCTTGTTTGAGGAATACGACGTTGTTTTTGGGATCTTTTATCATGTATTTCACCAGTCCAGACAAAGGTCGAAGATCGGGTTTTATGCAGAGGCAACGGAACAAAACTGAAAAGTAATTAGGAAACGTAAGACGTTGTTCTCAGCCATGTGTTGTCTACTCAAACAGCCAACAAAACAAGTCAACAAAAGCGGAAGAAGAAAGAAAGGATAGAAAATAAAAGTACAAACCATAAATTTAAAATTCTTAATTGAAGACAGCAGAGACGTTTCCAAAGTATACCATCAACGAAATTAGATACCATTAATTGCAGCGGTGTAAAGTAACGAAGGAGTTTTACTTAAGTAGACTACTTAAGTATTATTGCCTGGTAACTAGTACTTACTTAAATGATTTAAATTTCGACTACTTCTACTTACGTAGTTCAATCAGAAACTAACGCTACTGAAGTGGCTTTAAAAATGATAAGTAGTTGATATTAAGCAATGTATCACGCAAATGACATATAATCATGCTTGATAACAAAATTGGCAACATTAATATTAGGTATTGTTTTATTTTATCATATAAGTTTTACAATTTCGTGATATTAAGTGGTCTTTTGTTGTTTGTGTTTGGCGTGGACTCTGAGCTTGCATTTTGCAGATTATGACACACTTCACTTTTTTATTTTCGTCAAGTAAATGTGCTAATTATCCTAAATTACTTAAGCATCGGCAAAATATATGTCAAGTTTGGAAGTGAGCGAATAATCTTTTGCCAAAGCTCAGCTTTATGGCCTTGGTTTTGCAAACGCTACTTATTACTTAAGTAGCTTCAAATTGCTGGTATTTTTTACTTCTACTTGCTTACTTTTTACATCCCCTACTTTCTACTCTACTTCAAGTAGTTTCCGCCATCAGTAACAATACATTTACTTAAGTAGATTTCTGGACTACTTTTTACACCACTGATTAATTGTGAGCCGTTGCTGCGTTGTCATTAGACTATCCGCGGCATCATCACCAACAAATAAGCAAAATAGAAATGAAGTAAGACTACGAAAAACCCATGGCTTTATACGACTCGGATTAAAAGCTAGAAAAATCAGAGTTGTGTCAATCATTGTTCACACAAATCACGTCATAAGCTTTTCTAGCAAAGCTTGTACCACGCTTCTCCGTTCCCCCGAGTATTATAGGATTTTGGCCGAGAATGAAGAAACCTTGTCAGTGACGTGCCCTAGCGGTACCGCGCGCAGGTTACAGATTCTACGTGGCGAGTTCGATTCACAGCTGCAGCCGATCGCATTTGACATATACCAGGTGGCTGCTGACTTGTTATAATCTTCATTATAATTTAAGAACAAGCTCAGTTATTTATAAACCAATGCAATGAATAGGCTATATACATACATGAATTAGAGATAAAGGGGTTAGGCAATGTAAACTTGCGTAAGATCATGCAGAAATGTAAACTTACGTAAAAAAAAACGTTACTTAAGCCTTGAACGTAATTCGTAGAGTTCAGCAATACGTACGTTTTTTTTGCGCGAACACGTATGCATCTCAGCGCGAAGAAACGTAACTCTATGATGATGTCGTTAATCTCTAGTCAATGCAGAAAAGCGTTGATAGCCAGAATGCAATTTTTTGAACACGTACCATAAAAAGCAAGAACGCTTTTAAACGAAGATTTGAGATATGCTGTTATTCGTCACCGCATTGCGGCTTAGCGGTAGAGATGATGAAGTTACAAATCCTACGTAACAGATTTAATTCACTGCTGAAGCCGGTTACATTTGACAATCAAACGCTTCCGCATTCGAAGAACAACGCAGCTTAAAGCATGTTGAAGTCTTAGGTAATGCTTCCTTGTTTTGCTGACACATTTAGTGTACTGAACTTTTTGCGTTGTGTTATCATTTAAACCAGAATTAGCCATCTCTGACCGGCCGGTTAGCTCAATTGTTAAGCACATTGCTATTGGTACGAGAGATCTGAGTTCGATTCTCGGCCTGGTCAAATCCGACACAGTGTCACCTACGACTTGCCACCACCGCAATGTTTCTGCGGTACTGTGTTGCTCAGGCGCTAAGCCGCGGAGATGGTCCCGCCACTCTCAATTTTTTTTAGCAATCACTTACTAGTTTGTCCTGGTTTGTAGATGGCTTTGTCGGTTTGAATCAGCAGTGACAGAGATTTGGTTTCCATGACGAAATTTTCTGTGGTGTTAAAAAAGATAATTTCGTTGGTGACGCTGTCAACTCCTTTAACAGTCAGATTAAACTTTTTGCTTCCTTGATAGCTGATTGGAATCTGTAAAGTATAGGCACGATAAAAAAAAGCTCTTGCAAACGTAGCAGCAAAATAAAGTTACGAGAAGGCTTATTCCCAGGAACATAGATGACGGACCAGGGCACTGGTCCTATTGACGAATCCTAGTCTGAAGTAAGATTAAAACATTAGTTTAAAGTATCGTGACCGTGGTTGGCGACATGGCTTAGCGGCACCTCGCGCAGATGACGGATCCTACGTGACAGGTTCGATTCGCGATTGGAGCAAGCTCACTTCGAAGCAGTCTCCATCAAATACTGTTAAGTTTTCTGTTCAATTTGAAAAAAATGTAATTAACCCCATCATAATTCTTCTGCACCCTACGTCCCTACTTTTTGTTAAAAAGTGATACTTACTTTTCCCAGGACGATCTTGCTGCTTGACCCTAAATAATGGAAGAAATTTTTTAGCAATTGTTTACAAGCAAAATATTAAGAGAGCAAACTCATCGGTGGAAAGAAATTTCTTTGTCTAACCTGCGGATCTGCGGCAAACTTTATCGGACTAAAAAAAGCATTTTTTTGTTTAGGCTTAGCCCCCCTATACCAGGGATGTCCAACTTTTTTCTTAAACGGGCCGCATTGCAGACTAAAATATTGACTGAGCTGAAAAGCCACAAAAAACGTCTTGTTCCTACTGAAATTATGGGTGAAGACCAAAAAAAAAAGTCTTCACCAACTCAGACGTCCAGTTTTTACTGAAATTTTGGGTGAAGACTAAAAAAAAAGTTTTCACTGTAACTATAGACTCTAAAGACCTTTTTTGATGAGTCGATGGTGGGCCGCATCCACGCATTAAGTGCTGAGTCAGGAATAGGCCGCATCCACACATCAAGTGGACTGCAGGTTGGACATTCCTGGTTTATCCGAACACGTTGTAGAGCTTATTTTTTGAACCAACATTTATTTGTTGAGATAAATATTGAGAAAATGCTTCGAGTTTCTTTTTACTCTAAGTTTTACATTAATATTAAAGAAAAAGTATTGCATAACAATAATAAATTTTCTATGAAAAAAATACGTTAATCAAACCGACAAAATAATGATAACAAACGAAGAAATATTACACAAAACATGATTTCAATTGAGATTTAAATTTTACATTTTTTCCTAAAGTTTAGTCGAGCTACTACTTACATTGCTGCATTATCTCGGAGTGCTGGAAAAAAATCACTTTATCCGCCGATGTGAAAACCATGGACACGTTGATCGGGTTCGCGCACTCGATGATTGCCATCGATGCTACGACATCGAACCCTGGGCGGATTTGTCGGGGAATATGGACACTGTAGACGACTTGCCTGAAACAAAATAATAATTTTAAAAATTAAGAAAATGAATACTATTCTCATAACTTTATTTATTTTATATTTTTAAAGTATTTCAATTAATTCCCTCTCATTGTGAATTACTTACCATCAGTTTGCACTCAATTACTCACCCTCCCGGTAAATTTGAAAAAAATTCCAAACCAAAGCTAAACTAAATCTCCAGCTGAGTCTTAGTTTGAAAAAAAGTTTATTCTTTTTTTTTTTTTTTTCAAAGATGTTTTGATTTATGGAGTTGAAGCTATTTTTTTTTTTCTATATTTTTTCATGCTTTTTTATTATGGTTATGGGAAAAGTTTGAACAAAATGTGAAAAAATTAAAACAAAAAAGATGCTGTCCAATTAGTTTTTTGCAGATTTGCAGACAGCCATTTTTTTTTTCTTAGGCGTAACTTTATACAACGTAGCCTATATTTTTCTATATTAATTTTCTTTCAAAAAAATTGCAATCTGGCTTAAAAAAAATTTGATGAAATTATTACAAGCTGATTATCAAAAAATCAACATCTTCTTAATGCCATAAATAAAAATCAACAAGTACAAATTCAATTTAATAGCATCACTGAAAGCCATGTTTTTTTATCGATTTTTAATTTTATTGGGTTTGGATATAGCTGTTTTTATTGACAATTAGTTTTTAACAGTTTTCAAAAAAAGCGAAGAATAAATTAACACAATTCACCATTATTTAGTTTGCTATGAGAGTGCTGAATTTTTAATTTGTTTTCAACAACAAAAAAAATCGATGAGAAATCACGGTAAAAGGTTTTTGCAATAGTTTCTTTCATCCGAAATCAGACGGATTGGCTTAGTGGTCAAAGGCATTGCTATTGGCGCGAGAGATCTGGGGTTCGATTCCCGGGCCAGTTTAACTTGACACAGTGTCGCCAACGCTGTTACGTTTCTTCGGAGCTGTGTTGCCCAGGCGCTAAGTCGCGGAGATGGACCACGCCACTCGTTGCACTCATTGGTGCAATACTGCGAGTATAATGAAGATTTGAAAATCAGGCATCTTTGTAAGGTGCCATGTGACAGAGTCAATGCCTTTTTTGTTTGTCTTCAACGAAACTGATAGTAATGCAATGCTAACAACGTAGCTTCATTTCAAAAAACTGAAAATCAAATCTTCGTTATACTCGAGGCATTACGCTGAAGCGTGTAGCGAGTGGTGACCCATCTCCGCGGCTTAACACCTGGGCAACACAACTCAGAAGAAACATCCCAGCGGTGATAAGCCGTTGGCCACACCGAGTCCAATTTGAACGTCCCGGAAATCGAACCCTGAAATCGAACCCCGTTGGCTTCAATGCAAAAAAGAATGGCTTCAGGTAAAAAAAAAATCATAAAATTTTTACCAAGAACGCAGCAACAAAAATTTTTACATGAGAATCAAACCCAGAACTTTCGTGCGCTACGCAATGTTGTTTGCTTGTTTATTTATCAATAGTTTGCAAATTGTTAACACTTACGGTGGTTGCGGTGTTACTTCCGTTGAGGCGAAACACACACACACCAACGACACGAAAATACTCAGCGATAACATTTTGTGACACTAAAAAGTATCTGAAAAATGTATAAATAAGATAATCAAACAACATCATTTTTCCTTGAAAAATAATACTGCAAAATTTCAATTTTAGTTTTAAAAATAAATACGTCACAGAAATATGGGAAAACAAAGAAATTATATAGCAAAAATGCGAATGTGAAAAAATGCAAAAATGAGAACATTTTTTATAACATTATGTTTTATAAGATTTTACTTTGATGTTAATGCGCATGTTTTTATTTTTGTTTTATACAGCATTTCTATTTTTTATAACATTTTTCGAAACGTTTTATTTTTTAACATTTTCTGTTAAAACGTGATTTGCGGCAATTTATTGAAAAATAGTAAATTGCCGTTATATTTATTGAAACAACACTATAAATAAAATTTTTGCGTCAAATAAATGAAAAAGACATGACGTTTTAAAAAAGCATTGTAATAATTTTGATCGGTAAAATCGAAAAAAGTTTAAAAAAATACAGATATTACTACATACGACAATAATGTAAATAGAAAAAGTTTTTAGTAAATGCATTGCTTAACACATTTAGGTTTTAACAGCTTATTTACGAATCAAAATTATTCTTCTCAAATCACGAGAACGCACACAGCGGTTTTTATAACGTCACCATCATCCGCTTTGTGTCGCGCCTTCACTTTTTCTGCCGCAATGCCGCTTATGCATGCTTTATATAACCGCCAACAATTAAAAAAAAGCAAAATTTCGCAATCTATTGTTGTTTTCTTGTTTCTGATTGGTTGAAAAAACGCGTGATTTCACAGAAAACTGCAGACGCCGGCCGCTATCATGTTGAAATGTTGTAATTAAATTAATTTGAACTTTTCATTTCAAAACACGTCGAGAACCCCCCCTTTATGAAATAGCAAGTTTTGCAGCCCACAAAATCGGCAATCACAAAAGCATCTTGCTTTTGATATGATGTTTGTTTTTTTAACATTTTTAAGCTCTTTCTTATACGATTGAGCTGCTTCGTTTTTAGTAACTTTGCATTACACGAAGTAAAAACGAGTGCCAGTCATAATTGGAGCATTAATGGTGTTTTGAAAACCATTAGAGCTTTTTAGGCAATGAGTCATTAATCTACTGTAGAAGCAGGACAATTGCCAGGAACTGTGGGGTCCAATTAGCAATCTAATGGCAGAACTCCGGAATCGTCATGTAAAATGCATGGATGGTTATATTTCCTAAAAAAGTTATATTTACAAACCAAAAAAAATTAAGGTAATGTGGATTCTTTTATTCAAAGCCGGCGCTAGAGCAGTTGACTTGTAGGGCCAAACGCTTATCAGTAGGGTGATCACTGTGATCACATATTTGATAAATTTTGTAAATTACACAAACGCTTAGTAGGTATTTTCATGCCACATTCTTCTTTATCAACAAGAACCGTGCAGCGTGCTGTCATTGATCTGAAGTTTAAGATGCCGCTTTTGTGCAAGTGTTATAAATCGTAGCTATCTCGAGTCGTGTTAAGAGTTCAAAGACAAAAGACAAGCAGTGAAAGACGCTTGGTTGCTTGTTGTGTTGTTAGCAGAAGCAATTTCCATCTTTGATGTGTTTTATTTCGAACCATGTGCATAACAGTTTAGGCGAAGATGTTCCAAGAAAAACATAGAATGCTTAAAAGTATGCTCAAAAACCGCGGTCTTCAAACAAAGAAAGCTTGTCGAATGTGGGGCCAGGCAGGCCCCTCTTTGTGCCAGCCCTGCTTTATTATTTTGCTTTTATCATGAGTAAGGGCCGATTACGCAATTTCAAATTTCAGACAAGCATTATAATAATATCTTGAAAGTTATGCCACGACGCAATGATTTGCAAATACATTTTTTTTTTAATTTGGAACTCCTTGAAATAGACCTATCACACAGTATGTCTAAAGCATTAACAATATGCCAGCAAAACTGCTTCAAATTTGGTGAAGAAGTCGAATTAAAAACCAAAAAATTTAACAAAAGTAACCAAAGAAATTTTTTAAAAACCACCAAAATTGAAATTACGTTATAAAAATGTTAAAAACTTTTCGGGAATGCATGTTCCCGGACCCTTTAAGATAGTTTTTGTCCCTACTGTAAATTGCTTCAAAATACAGTAATTGGATCCTGCTGCCTGCCACTGTGCTTTTGACTTTGCTACTATAAATCTTGAAGGTTTCTCAACGCTTATGGTTTTATTAAACAGAGAATACTGGACATTTTAACTTAGGTGTCAATCGGTTTTAGTGTAGAGCATGCTTCCTTGAATAGACGCTAAAAATTTACAACTGAAAATACCATGAAACCTCCTTAAAACTTATATACAGGTATTTTCTTGTAAACAGCAAACCCACATGATCAAACATTCGTCAGTTTTTTGCATACCCATTTACCCATGCTTCATTTTAACAGCTGCCGAGTTGTCCATTTTTTGTTTAATTTAGAAAATAGAAATGATCCATATTTACCCTGTCCACATGTCCAATTTAAGTGGGCCGATACCCTACAAGCTTCTGCGTCACAGATAAATTTTTGACGTCATAATCACGTTTTTAATTGCGACATCAAAAATTTGATTGTGATGCAGAAAGCCCTTGAGCTTTTGGCTCACTTAAATTCGACATGTGGACAAAGTAATAATGGACCGGTTCAACTTTTGGCACTTTTCCTATTTAGCATCTCACAATACAAAAAAGGATCCCACTGGCTCCTTCAAGGTGCGGGACTCACTTTTATTTTATTTTTTATTTATTTAGTTGCATATTTATCCTCCTATCACCAGAAAGCGATCAATGCGCTATACGATCTCGCTTAGGAGGCCATCTGTCTACCACACCAAGATGGGGGAATACCGCTAAGTGCCTTTCCCAACGGCACAACAAGTAAACTTGCCGGCTTGTTTTCCACACTGTCCCTTTAATGCTGAGCGTCAAGCAGGGAAGCTGTGAATACCAATTTTAAATTCATTGGTTTGACCCGACTCGGAATCAAACCCGAGTCTACAGCTCAAGAGACAGACGCTCCATACCACTCGGTCATATGAGCTGTTGTATTTTTTTCACGCTTTGATGAAAAACGGTTTTTCACACTGAAAATTTTTCACACTTTGATGAAATCGGTCAAATCGGCTTAAAACCGGCCCTGTCTAGAAGCAATAAGGTCCAAAAGTTAATAAAGTTTTGGTTCAACTCAAAACTTTTCTTTTGTTTTCTACCAAACTGCTTGCAACTTCTTGCCTATTTATAAGTTTGTTAATCGCTTTCTTGATTTTTTTGTAGCAGGCACTCACAAAAACTATTAAAATCTCCACAAAAAGCATCGAAGCAAAACGAAACGTGCAATTATTGCACAATATTTCTGCAAGTTATTTCTATTTTTCAAAATTTGACATCAAACCCATTGCTGCCTTTTACGGATTAAATCACCTGACTTGACTCAAGGGAATCTGCAAACCTGTCTGCATTTCACCGATTGCATTGTAACCAACTTTAAAATAAAGAGTGTTTTTACTTAGTAGGTCTCAGCAGTATGTGACACTTTGACGCTGAAGTAGCTTCCTCTAACGCTTTTGATATTTCTCAATTTGCTTGACAAGAAATTTGACATGCTGGATGAAATCGCATAAAAACTACAGATTTCCCAGGCTATCGGTTTTTATTGAAAACGTGCCTACATGTTCTGATGCTTTTAATACAACAACAAAATAGGCCTACTTGCGCAGTTTGTGCGAAACACTAGCAAAGCTTTGCATGTTCCTAATTGTAAACGTTCAGAAAACTCGAAAGATGGAGAAGTTCTGCTTGGAAAAAAAGGTTTCTTCGACCAAGTCTTGTTTATTGGTTTATTAGGCAGCAATATAATCGCTTGCACTAACCACTAAATCATTATCCGTTTGTGAATCCATTGTTTCGTTGCTTAAATAATTGCTGGCATAGTGGTTTCACATATTACCATCGGCGCGGGAGATCTGGGTTTGATTCCCACGCCGGTCAAATGGGACCCAGTCGTCAACGGCTCACCATCGCTGCGACGTTTCTGCGTTATCCAGACGCTAAGTCACGAAGATGGGCTCGCCACTCGTTTCAAGGTTCGCTGTAAAACCACGATTGTAATGAAGATTTGATTTGACAGTTCTAATCTAAACAATCCTTTGCAGAATACCATATAAACGTAGAGAGACTTCGAGACTGGGGGCAAGCAGCAAAAAATTCAGAGGGGTCATTGCCGGATGAGAAGCCCCTTTCACATTCGCTCTGAGAGATCGATATCTGACAAAAGGTATTCATGAGCCAAAAAAGAAAGGGGCAGTATACGCAGTGGACCCTTGGCTGCACTGCGACTTCAAGAAACTTCGAAGCATTTTAACCGCGCAAGATCAATTACAGAAAGCATCATTTTGGCGTCGCGGCGTCTACTGACAGTTGTATCATCGCATTGTAGCAGAGTGTTAGGTAATTCCATGTTATGATGTAACAATAATGTTTCAGTGATTTTCCTAACCTATATCACGGTAACACTTCAACCTACTGTACTTGGGTCAATTTGACGATTGATTTTTTTTTTGTTTTCTACGCTAATGATTGCATTCTCCAGTTGAACTTCAACTTTTTGTAAAAGAAATCTAATCTTTATTATACTCGCGGTATTGCGCCGAAGCGTGTAGCAACTCGCGGTATTGCGCCGAAGCGTGTAGCAACTCGTGGTATTGCGCCGAAGCGTGCAGCAACTCGCGGTATTGCGCCGAAGCGTGTAGCAAGTGGCCAGGTTCACTTCCGCGGCATAGCGTCCGGGCAACAAAGGTTCGAGAAGCAGCTGCTGTGGTGAGCAGTTGGTGCCACTGCGTCCGATTTGACCGGCCAGGGAATTGAACTCGAGACCTCACGTGAACAAAGGTTTGATTTTTATTATTTTGCACCTTTTGTAACTTCATTTAATATTTTTTACAATTGCTAGAATTTTTTAGAGATATCTCGAAAAAATAATAATGGTAGGTTGCGCAAAATATTATTTCTGGATTGTGTTTCGTCAATTTAATGTGCTTGAATTCGAACAACACTTTTTCGGTGAACGAAGAATCCTGATGTTTGCAACATTTACGATCTTGTTTGTGCGAATTGACCGCAGCCGTGTGTGTTGACACGGAAGTCTGGTGAAATATTTTTTGCACCGAATGCAAAGCTTGTATTTTTGGCTCAAAATAATAATAAAAACATCAAGAGTAGAAAACTTACTATCAAAGCAACCTCAATTTTTTGTTGACGTCTTATTCTTGTTATTTTTGCTCTTTTATTTAGTTTAGTTTTTGTGCATTTATGTTTTCTCAAATGAGTCACATGATTTTGTTCTTTTTTGCACTGTTTTTATTTGAAAATCAATTTCGGCAATTATGTCATAATCGCCATTGTCAAAACAAATTGCGATTCTCCTAACTTGTTTTATCCGCACGCGCTGGCACGTGACTTTGGGTTGAAGTTCTGCAAGTTGGTTTACTGCAGAAAAAGTTGTTTTCGAATTGACCTTGCTGTTGCTGATTTTCCACTTTAGGAAATTTTTGTGCTTTAAAAAGTGGGAAGTTTTGATTTTGATGACGTCATTTAACTGCTGAAAACTTATCGACTTCTCATTTGAAATTTTCATAACCAATCGCAGTTGTCCAAATATGGCTACAAGCAACTGAAATCCCCCACTGCCCTGTTGAAGTGATTTGCTAAATTGTACACAGGAGTTCGTCCTGGTGCCCTCTGGCTATCATTCGAATTATGACCTCAGCGGTTTCGTCGTCTAGACGAATTCGTCCGCTCTGCGCTAATTCTTAATGCGGTGGTGGAAAGGCGAAATTAAAAATGAAACCTCAAGTTTCAATTCGTGAAGATATTTGCATAGAATTATGAGAATCTAAACCTATCTGAAGATTTGCTGTCTTAATCAACTCCTTTTTAGTAATATTCGCTTGACTCTCTCCTCAATTACCATGAGGGTTGTAGTAAAAGTTTGGGGGCACCTTGCTTTTCTTGCAAACATAACGTTAGCAGCATTTTTTAAAGTATGTCATTTGATTCCCTTTTTCAAGTTTGACACGCCCCTGCACGGACTGCGCCGGGGTTATAACCCTCATACTCCTCTTTATCCGGCCCTGATTATCGCTTCAAGCTTCCCTTGAATATTAAGATAGATTAACGCATTCTGCTTAGAAGTGATTTGTGTTTTGAAAAATGATCTTCTCTCAGTTGATCTCTTATACCAAGATGAACTTCATTTGCTTTAGTTATTGCGTAAAGTTATCTTTGATTTGCTACAATTCACAGTGTAAACAGTATTTATGATCTGCATATCGTGACAAATCTTCATTATACTGGGGTTGTTTCGTTGAAGCTGGTAACGCATGGCGGAATCAAGGCGGTGACGACGAGATGTTGACAAGACTGTGTCGGATTGGACCTGCCCGGGAATCAAACCCCAGACTTACCCCTCCGTCATCGTTGTCTTGAACTCTGCGTCAACCAGTGACATTCCGAAAGGACTAAACATCTAAGCTTAAGCTTCGAAAATCAAAAGCGATGGAGAAATTCAAAATCAGCATTTTTCCGGGTGTTCGTTCATAACTGAAAACAAGCGCATCACATAATGTGCAATCATGTTGAAGTAAACAGTTGCAGTTTTGCAAAATTTGTGCAAACTGGCACGAAGAGCTGCACCGGAGTGTGCAAGTTCGATCCTGATGGCATTTACTTCGCTATATTTTGGCTTCGCGAGCAATAATTTCCGCTTTCGCTTCATCATCTAATGTGTTTTTCTGTCTTTTCAAAACTAGCTCAAACTCCGGTTCCGGGTTGTTTTTTTTTTTTTGCGACCTGTCACTATCATATGTCAAGCCACTGCTATGCAATTTCTCGTGCTTTTAAATTAACGAGTATTGCAGCATGTTGCTGCAAACTATAAAAGGCAGCACCGAAATTCTGCAAAAAAATTTTCATTCCAAAGTTTGCTTTTGCGTCTGGGACAAAGCACTCGAAGGACTTTTACGGTCTTCAACTTTTGGCCATTTTTCCAGATCAAATCATGAAAAGGTGCAGGCAACATTTTGGAATAAACTTGGCCAAAAAAGCATGTTATTTTCCCAAAATATCTTCATCATTAAACTTCTTCTTGATTGCAACTTCCGTTTGAGCAGAAAACATCACTAACGGTGTTGATCATTGAATGTCTTCATAAACATATGTCGTGACCGAAAAAAATTGTCGTATCAAAACAAGTCTACGTTTCTTCACTTCTTCAATTTTAGTTGAAACCGGTTTCGTTTTACACGATCATTGGTCAAATAGATTATAATATTGTGACAAGCTTATTATACATACGCCTACTGTTGCTGGTATCACAAATTATTTTTAGAGGCACAACATAATTATAGAATATGGATAAACAAAGAGCTCAGTTTAGTCAGCAGCGTGACCGAGTGGTTTGGAGCGTCGTTTTTACGACGGCCATGATTGCAAGGTTAATGGCTCAACACCCACCCAAGCTTCGCTGTTGCATTCTTGGACAAGATGCTTCACGACAATTATCTCTGCTTGGTGGAATCTTGCAAGCAGCAAATTGAAGAAGTAAGAAGCAAAATTCAAGCGGAAAACTCGGACACAAGTGCAACTCCTAAGCGAATCTGGATTCGTCCTATGCATACTGCATAGCGCTTCCATCGCTTTCTCACGACAGGAGGATAAAGATGAAAATAACATCATCATCATCATCAACTCAAATGAGTTAACAAAACATCGAAATAAAAACAAATAACAAAGTAAAAGCCAGAATAAACTGCAAAAAGTGAAGTGCCCTCCCGCCCCCCCCCCCCAAAAAAAACAAACAGCTGGCTCGAGAGAGCTGTGGCATTGTTAGGAAATACGCGATTATATGCTGCTATTGCACCATATTCGGTCGAGCTAATTTTGGGCATTTTGGGACGAAATTGCAGAAATAACGATAGATTCTAAAAATGCTTCGCTGCAATGTGATTAGTCTTTTCACATGGTTGAGACACTTAGCCAAGTTTCGACATTAGTTCGTGCAATTATTGCGCAATTTTCAGAATTGACGCAGATTGCTCACGCTGTCACCGCATGAACTTCGACAAAGACAAATTACAACTGAATATGTCATAAACAAACGCGATTAACTCGAAAGGTCACTTAAAAATCTACGATCTTTGCTGCCTCCTTCATTCATTTTGCAGCAATGACTTGGCAATTTTCCACGTGAAACCGGCTTGTTCTTGGAAATGCCGGTTCGAACAAGAACAGCTGCTTGATTGCTGCACAGTGCAAGCAGAAATTGCATAAGCTGCATTGCAGGCTTGTAACTTAATGTGTCAGCTGAAGCTCTGTTAAGTGGACTTGTGTTCAACTCCCAGGTCAAACATTTCAAATATTCGCAGTTATTCTGCCAGGAGTTCAGCATCAACGATAACAGCAGAAT
This sequence comes from Trididemnum miniatum, assembly GCA_964006365.1. Lineage (NCBI taxonomy): Eukaryota > Metazoa > Chordata > Ascidiacea > Aplousobranchia > Didemnidae > Trididemnum > Trididemnum miniatum. The sequence goes on from OZ023241.1 coordinate 2,991,951, forward strand.
TGCTGGCTCAGTTGAGTAGGACATATATTGCTTCTCCATGTATTAGTGTGTGATGTTTTTGTCTGAAACAAGTAGGCATCGAGTAATGGGTCAGAGTGTATTAGAAAATATACGGGAGCTGAGGGGGTAAACTTTGAGTTGTGCAGTAGTAGTTGGACTCTTCTAGATCCATAAAACATTTATTTAATTCCATTCTCCTTAAAAAATTCTGGATCTGTTTTTGAAGCGGTGAATGCAAGAAGATGTATAGGATGCCAGGTGTTTGAAAGTGAAAGATGAAAAACCAAATTAAAATCAAAGCCTTTGACCACTACGCCAAATCTGACTGTCCTTGCTTAAGTAAAGAGAGTCGAAAGTTGTTTTTTTAAGCGTGTTTAAAAAAAAAACAATGCTTTATATTTTTCATATGACGTTTGCGTGACGTCACGTACAAAAACTGAGCAACGTTTCGAGTAAATGAGATCAGTATCGGTGTTGAGATACGACGTCAATTTGAAAAACGTAGTTCAAACTCATGTTATGCAGTATTCTAAAAACAAAACTCGATGTCGGAGTAGATGTATAACAATGTGCCACAGATATAATTTTTCCTCAGCAAAAATTTTCACACATTCAGAATTAAAGGAACAGTGTGAGGAACAAGCCGGCAAGTGTTCTTGTTGTGCCGTTTGAAAAGGCGCTTAGCGGGATTTCCCATCTTGGAGTGGTAGACAGTCAGCCAGTAACTCGTAAGCGAGTTCGTTATGGCGCTTTGATCGTTTTCTCGCGGTAGGAGGATAAATACAATATAAACGAAAATTGGTGCAATGCAAGGAAAAGTTTCTACATAAAGTATGCACCATTCCGTTTGGCATGCATGCAACAGATTCGTGTTATTCCATTTCATTATGGTTTGGTTGAAACCGGTTAACTCTGTGTTACAGCTCCGACTTGGAAACGAACTCGGGTTAGTCTTTTGCTTGGGTTATCACATGTTTTTCTTTCAGCTCATTTAAATAGCTCGAGCGCTGCACTGTTAACACAGTCTCGACTGTGCTGTTGGCGCGCCGCGAGCAGTTCACTTCTCACAGATCACTGTTCTAGAAAATTCTTTATTCGTTGATCACGTGGTCACGTGTGCACTTCTCGTTTTACTGTGTGATCAGTCATCCATTTTTTAGTTTTGTTGAGTTCAGTTGCTGGAAGAACGTCTTTTTTATGTTCAAAGTTATTTCCATGCACGGCGCAGTTTTTACTTATTTTATTTTATACCCGAGAAGCTTTCAGTTGTTTTTTGCCTTTGAAAGACCAAAATCCCTCGCTATTTTACCTGAACCTACCTACCTTTCCCCACCTATTTTCCTTTTGGTTTTACAGCGCCGTGAGAGTTTTTAGTTCGATCAATTAATACAAAGTCATTCTATTTGTTCTTCTCTGGTGATTTTCAGAGGTTCAAATTCAGGCAGCAAGTGGATTGATCTGCAAAAGGTGAAAGCCCAAGCGCTTCTCTTGGGCCCCGCGTTATAGGCAGGGTCAGTCTGTCGCACAAAAATGAATTCATGACGTTGCATCATCTTTTAGCAACGATTTTCTTGACTGAAATTAAATTGTGACTTGGCCAAAAAGTTAAACTAATAATATGGTAATTGACTCATTTTCATGATGCAAGAATTGACGAATGTAATTACATGTCTGTTGAGTTACACGAAAAATAGTATTAATAAATTTTCTTCGCAATTTCGGCAATAACTTCGCTTTTATGATAAAAATATGGCTGACCGAAAAGTTTGATCACCGTTCGTTTGGTTTCGATGCAAAATGCAATGCCGCGAAGAGAAATTTTGAACCCCGAGGTAAAAATAGAAACACCTATGACCAGCAGGCATCTACTGAAAAAAAGGCTTACCCACACCTGCTGTGGGTCCCAGGCAGTGGCCCCGGCTTTCCCATCTCAGCACTGTTGTTTCGATGAATTGTCTACGAACTGCTTTGCCTTGTAGCAATCAAACAACTAAATATCGCCAATAACCGTAAAGCGCTTTGTACCAAGCAAAAGTGTATAATAAGTTACAAAGCTGTCAGTACATCGAGCTTAAGTATTTTTCGCTATTAAACTTGTGCATTTTCGGTTAGATAGTTCTGTAAAGTGTAAATGACAAAGTGTCCCCACCGGTTCGTCACCTTGTGATGCTGTGGTGCCCAGGAGCTGAGCCGTGGAGATGGGTCCCGCCAACATAATTATGCAATATACCCAACATCCCGCCACCATAATTGTGCTATGCCCAACAACACCAGCAGAACCAACCTTCTTACTTTACTCTATTATCTAAACATGTCGTGACGAGAATCGAACCCACAAGAAGTGCAGCGCTTCCCTTCCATCGCTACGTCCCAAGCCACTGCGCTACGGAACAGTCCTAGCTAACCTGCACAAAATGGCGTTTATAAACCCACGCTTTGTCAGAAAAAAGCAAGATTCTGCTGGTGCTGGGTACATCACCAGTAGTGCCAACTTAGCTACTTAGTATCTAGATCTAGATACCTTTTTAGTCCCTTTAGATACCAATTTTTTCGTCTAGATCCTAGCTACTAATCTAGATACTTCTATAACTATCCAGTTTGTTTATTGTTTTATCCTCGCGGAAGAATGCCAGAAATTATCGCTTTAATTTTGTGAGCCGTTCTTCCGAGTGTTCAGCTCAGTACCGGTAGCTTTTAATGGCCTAAATTTTACACTGAACTGAGTGAACAACACAATAACCGGATTAACTGCGGTACATAATACACAAGTTAGTTATTCTGGTTTGTATAAAATCCAATCATATATTGAAATCAGGGTTGCCAGCTTGGCATTTTTTGTGCCAAATTCCAGAAATTTGGCATTTTTTGAGGTGGTTTGGCACTGAAAATTTTGTTTGGCATATGCGTCGTAGTTTGGCATATTTTTCGCATTTTTTATGAGTTCGGCATTTTTTTAAACAGTGCTTGGCATTTTTTTGTATTTGGCAACATGCTGACAATTTTGATTAGCTTTAGCTAGTGTTGGTACTGATTTATAATACAGCGTGGACAGTGGCGTACGCACGGGGGAAGGGGGGGTTTCGTGGGTCAACCCCCCTCCTTTGACGATTGGAAAAAATTATAAAACCGCTCTTTTTGTACCGATTAGCGATTTTTCATACAGAGATTGTGTTTTTCTGTGCTGTATCAAATTGCCTATATAGTCTAATCTCGAGAAACGTTCATTGTGATGCAATAATACCGGTAGTCAAACTTTTCTGGTGTGTAGCGCTTGAACCAATGGCTGGCTCAAAATGAAAGCCTGGACAAGGTCAATGGGCACTAAAGCTGGAGTCGTGTTGTGATGTCATAAATACATTGTTCTCAACGGCTACAGCTGGACAAGACAACGTTTCAGCGCTGAAGGCATTGTTGGAAGAGAACGGTTGCAACGCAGGCAGATAATCCGCTTGCGATGTTATGATTTTGAGCCAAACCGCCTAGTTGGCGTAGCGGCCACATTGGCGCGGGAGATTTTGGGTTCGATTTTTGGGCCGGTACCGGCCGTTAGCTCAGTCGTTAAGCGCACAAGTTATCGGTGCGGAAGGTCTGGGGTTTGATTGCCGGGATGGTCAAATCGGCACAGTGTTGCCAACGGCTCGCCACCGCTGCGACGTTTCTGTGTTACCCAAGCGCTAAGAGATGGGCCCCAGTGACGTTCGCAGGGGTCGGGAGTCGGCACTCCCCTTCCCCCTTGACAATTGCAGAAAAAATACAACCTTTCTTTTTTAAAACGAACTGACTTTTCTTCATGCGGAGCTTGCCGAAATTGCTATCATGTTTTTCATCCCAAACAACACCATCCTAGCACTAACGGAAGTTAGTGCTTGATAACTTCCGTTAAATTTTTTGTAAACGCTTATTTCTCTTATTGTCGGTTAAGTTTGATATCAATAAACTAGCAAAATACGACCAATGAGGTCAAAATGCGAGTGAAAAACAACAAAACACATTGCTTGTGAGCAGAAAAATTACTTAAATGCTTACGCAAACATTGATATTAAAAAATTATAAGCTTTTTTTTAAACAGAAATGTCGTTTTAAGTCAAAACTAACAATTTAACAAATTTAACTAACTTCCGTTAATTGGAGCTGAATTTAACGAATTAACGTTAACGGAGGTACATAACTGTGTTAACGAAGTAGTGGTTAACGAAGCTAACGTTTTGCATTAACTTGCCCATCTATGGCCTACTCCTGTACACTGTTAGTGCATAAGTTTACCAGGAAGTTCATGAAACTGCTGAATTCAAAGTTCAGTCCAATTAAAACCATTACAGAGCCAATTGCTGAAAGCTGATGATATGACTTGACTAGCAGGTCCATGATATTTTCTGTTGTGTTTATTTTCATTCATTTTTTGCTTGAATGTGTGGCTATTATGTGTTTAAAGGTGTTTCGATGTCACTGCGACTAAAATGTGTCTTCATTGGGCAGAATGTTTCTCGAAAAACTGAATGTGTGCTATCATTAAATGTTGTATCTAAGTTACGTCATGTCAGACTCCATAATATCGCTTGCTTTTTTGTCGCATTAACGCAGTTTTTGTGGTTAGATACTAATCTAGATACTTTTGTTGTTTAGATGTGGTTTAATCAAAAATCTAGCTACTTTCTAGATACTTTCGGTAAACAATCTAGATACTTGAGTAAATTGAGATCTGGCAACACTGTACATTACATAAACGTGCATTGCGCCACTAGTTTACAGGCTTCGGTGCAAATGCCGCAAGTATAACGAAGATTTGGTTTTTAAGTCGTTGAGGCTGAATGTAAGGCAATGTTAGTGTTTGCTGCAAGCAATGCCCTGTATTTTAATTTATTTATTGTCGTCAGACCTACAAGAGATCCATTCAAAGTAATAAAAAAAAAAAAAAAAAAACAATCAGCACAAACAACTCCCAAAATAAATGACGCACAGTTTAAAAATGCAAGGCAGTAAATGTGGTATAGAATTTGCTTTTTTTAAAGTCATCACATTGCACAGTATTATATATATATATTCATTTATGGATAGATGACATCTTGTTAAGAACAAAGCCATACCTTTTCTTCTGATAAACTGAAAAGAAGGGATGCGGTTCTGTACCATTGTGGTTGATAAACTAATTTTTGAAAAGCATTCTATAAGCATTGTTGTAAGCAACTCTAATCCGATTGTGACAAGATTGTAAGTATGAAGACCATAAGTCAACCCCATGCATTGCAGAAAAAAAAGTATGAAATAAGCAGTTTTTCACCCCTACAGAGCAACAACTGAATTTACTACGTAACATATTGGCAGTAGTATAAGTAGAACGCAGCTGCCTACTAATGTTGTCATCATCTATCAGATTACAATTCAGAAAAAAAACCCAAGTATTTCACTTTCGATACAAACTCTACATAATCATTGTTTATACATAACTTCGGTGTGAAATTAAGGTCAAGATATTTTGTTTTAAACCACATTGCTTAGGTTTTTGATGGATTAAAGGTTATGTTATGCACATCAGCATATTTCCAACATTCATCAACCAATTTCTGTAACCCTTTCAGACTAGGTGCTATACAACAAATATCATCCGCATATACCAAATGGTTAATACACGTATTCCCAACCATGCAACCTATATCTAAACTGTTTAATTCGATAGAAAGCTGATTCCAATAGACAGCGAATAATAAAGGGCTAAGTACACCTACCTGTCGAACACCATTGGTAACCGAGAAACTAGAAGAAAGTTGGCTACCCCATTTAGCACAGAGTCTTTGATTAGAATACCAGTACTGAAGTAAGCGTACGAATATCATTGGCACATTGCGATTAACCAGCTTTTTAAATAACAATGAATGGTTTACCTTGTCGAAAGTTTTTGAGGCATCTAAAAAAATGGCGAAAACAGGGCTGCCATGTTGATTGTAATGCGACACAATTTGTTTTAATAAACATTAGTGATGGCTGTTTTCGATCTGTGCTTCGTTTCGAAGAACATCAAGTTGGCGTCTAATTATTCGAATATTGTGAGAATTCATGTGCGAGGACTGTTCAGAATATTAGGGAAGCCAATTTGGCCAAAGCATGCAAGCTACTGCTTTCTGTGCATTTAATGAGCATGTTTAATAATTTGTGGACAGCTAATCCATTTATCTTCATTAAACTAAATCATTGAACACAAAAAAATTGATGTAACACAATTAGCACTCAAATCGAAAATATACCTCCATTTATTAAAAAAACTTAATTGATTTGACATTCAATTTTTTTACACAACTCTTTTCTTGGTGTTCATTTTGCTGCACATGTTCACGATTTTCAAGCATGTTTTATGGTGAATATGTTGTTTTCTCGTTTTTGGTGAATTTTTTTGTCCTCAGAACGTGCAAAATTGCTTGCTGCAATTTACAATTTTATGCATTTTCAACGCATTGGAAAGGCTCTTACTAATTTACCACAACTTTATGTATTTTTGCATGTTTGTGTAAACTTACTCTGATCTTGGCCGACCCCAGTTTAGATGCATATGTGACTTCAGTTTAGAATGTTACGCACAGATTTTATCAATGAATAACTCCGCTTGCGGCCAATGACGTTGCGACATGCATCTTAGCATGTTTGAATTGTGTATTTGTGCGCGCTTGCACTGACATCTCAACATCACCGCAATTACTTTGGGTTTGTGTGGAGCAAGCTTATCAAACATGCAAGATGAATTTTAAAAACGGTCAACAAATTCTTATGTGCTAATGCTGCTGTGATCCATTACTGCATATAGCCTGTATCACTAGGAGTTTGTTGTGCATAATACAATCCCAAACTTTGATGTTTTACGTAGCGCTAACTTTGATGTTTTGAGTAAGATCGTTTTTATTACGAAACTAATCTTCATAGACATATGAGATCATGGAAATGCACTTTTTTCTGTTCTCCCGCATGCGCTGCTGCGTAACGGGACTTTTTCGACGCTTTGCGGTTTTGTCAAAACAAGCTCATTTTGGTTCGTATGTATATAGTTTTTCCTTGTACGTCAAAAAAGTAAATTACGTTTTTATAGTGATTTTATTCAAATACAGCGCTTTTATTAGTTTATTAAAAATTGTATTAATTCAACATTTGAACGAATCTTTTCTGTGCGTTATACGTATAGGTTCTACTGTCATTACTGTTATTTTTTTACGTTATTTTTTTACGTTATTTTTAGAAAACTGTTATTTTACTGTTATTTTTAGAAAACTGTTATTTTTTTACGTTATTTCACAGGTAAGCCTGGGTATGCACCTAGAAACAAATGACTGTTCAAAAAGCAAATGGTTTTAATGGTAAAACACGTTAGTGAAGTAAAATACAAATATCAAAAAAGTCAAACAAGAAAACCGAAAAGAAGTTTGTTTGATCCTCAATTTTTTCAGTCAAGCGATAAGCGTTTTTAGTGTGGTAATCACTGAAACAAGGGGCTTCGCATAGTGGCATGTTGTATTCTTCACAACACTTTCTGGTTTCTTTTCGAACTTTCTTTTTCATGCAAATCTTACATCTACTATCGGAGTCAAATGCTACATCTTGCGAGGGGCCAGGTATTCCAGTTGCTGAAGAACCTGGTGGATCATGGTCAATATCTGAATCAGAAAATATATCCACATCTTCATCTTCACTGCTCACATTTATATCATTCATATCAGAATCGTCATACATAAATATATCACTCACAGTATTATTAGCATCCATTTTGCCCTAAAAGGCCTAAGTACAGTGAACAAAAGTTTCGAAAGCAAAAAGAAACACTCAATTTTTTTTGAGCGCCGTAGTTCAAGCAAAATTCTTGGAACATACCATTCTGTACACCCTAAAATTTTGCTCACTATCACGCGCGGATCACGTACAAAACGTGCCAATACATCTAAAGTTTTGGATTATCATGCCTTGATCACGCGTAAAACATGCAGACGGAAAAATCTGTCCATTCCTGGTTGTAGGAATGCATTGCCGCACCCCACCGATGTAATGCTACTGTACGTTTTGAGGGAGATCTGCGTCGCTTCGCACCGAAAGCATTGCATCAAGTGACGGAGATTTCCGTCGACTCGCTTCTAAAGTGTTAGCATGTGGAAATTGTGTATTTGTGCACGCTAATTACACTGACGTCTCAACATCACTGCAATAACTTTGCTTTGGCGTGGAGCATGCTTATCAAACATGCACGTTGAAATTTAAAAAACGGTCAACAAATCCTTATGTGCTAATGCTACTGTAATATATCACTGCGTAGCCTGGACCACTTGACACCTGTGTGTAACGCAACCCCAAACTTTGATGTTTTGAGTAGCGTAAAGATCGTCTTTAATTGCTGTTAACTAGGAAACTAATCTTCATATGAGTCTTGGAAACCCAAAACCGACTGAGTTGTCGCAATTATGTTTTCCAGACTGCGAAATAAGGTTGCACAAAACGATCACTGCTGGAAAGGAAGTAGCAAGATTGCATGATGTGAAGTATAGCGTAACCTCATGAAGCGTTTGTCGAACAAACTTTTTTATATCAGTAAATTTCTCAACAATTAGCTCAGTTGTTCAAGACATTGCTATCGGTGAGGTAGGTCTGGGGTTTCGAATCCCGAGCTGGTCCAATAGAACGCAGTGTCGCCAAACGGTTCGCCACCGCTGTCGCGTTTCTTCAGATTTATGTTGCCCAGGCGCTAAGCCGCGGAGATGGACCTTGCCACTCGATGCACACTTTGGTGAATTTAATGAAGATTTAATACTTTTTTAAGCTAAATTGTACTTCTAAAACTTGTTTTTTTCAGAAAGAAATTGATGACCTTAAAGGCTGGTTTACACGACCAGCTGAGTTGAGCTTAAGGTTAGTTTGTTTTATTAAAGCTGACTTCAGCTGAATTCAACTGTTTTGAGTCAGCTTTAATGTAACAAACTAACGTTAAGCTCACCTCAGCTGGTCGTTTAAACCAGCCTTAAGGACGCAACAAAAGATCCTCCAGTTTTTGCTCGGCAACGTTGCTGTGAACTTCAGACACTCACACGAGTCGCAAAGTTCGGCACGGCACGTTATGTCTGCAGCTGATCAGGTCACGAGTTGGCACAATTCGCCCGGCTTAATTTCCGTTTTAATCAGCTGGTCTGCACCATGTTTTTTGACGTAAATGCTCTTAATGAAGTTATTACGATGATATAGGTCGACAACCCCCCCCCCCAGCTGTACGTGCGGAACGAGAAGAACAACATTGCAATGAATGACTAATTTAAAGCTGCACGTTCGCTTTATGGTATTTAGCTGGTTGAATCGAAAAGAAACGCTTTTCGCTCGAACTGAGACACGAAATAACATTTTTCATCAATCAAAATCTTCGTTGTATTCGCGTTTTACGCCGAAGCGTGTAACGATCAGTGGCGGGACTCATCTTCGTGGCTTAGCGCTTGGACAACAAAAAAACATGCCAACGATGGCAAGTCCTTGGCGACACTGTGCCCGATTTGACCGGCCCTGAAATCGAACACCAGATTTTCCGCACCAATAGTCACGTTTTTAAACGCTACAAAGCCAACCGGCCGGTCGTCTGGGTTCAACTACCCAAAAAATAAACGTTGAAGGGTTGCGATGTGGAGACTTTTCCGTTTTGAGGAAGTCAGAGCACCGCCAACTTGCGCGCCGTAACACTTTCTCAGTGTGTAACACACAGAAGTATGATGAAAGGGAATGATAAGTTGATCAGTGCGAGTAGTTCGGGGATAATCACGAACACAAAGAAACACTGTTTAGTCAAAGTTGAATTTAAATTTTTTTCCGAACACACTCCTCAAAAGAAGTAAACATTGCTGAGAGAACATTATTGGCAAATTGGTTATAATTAACTAGAGCAGACCTGGCACATTAACTTGAGTTAAAATAGTTTATTGTCTAATTGTCTCTGCCAATTCAGGATATTCTTGCGACACATTTTAATGATCTAATTAGCGGACAATTGAAACGTCCGAGATTTTCTCAAAGAGTGTCTGAAAAATTAAGCATCGACACTTTCAACGCTTTCCAAAAGTCATGACTTACGCCGAAGCGCATATTACGAATGGCGGGGTCCATCTCCACGGCTTTACGCCAGGGCAACTCAGTTCCGGAGAAGCATCGCAACAGTGGCGACACTGCATCCGATTTGATTGGCCTGGAAATCGAACGCAAGACCTCTCGCGCTGATAGTGACATCTTCAACGTTTTGCTTTTAAAAACAAAACTTTTGGGAGTGAAATGGAAAAAATCAACGATGAACCTTGGAAATACACCGACAGCAAGACGCTACACATCTCAACATACTGATTCCGCGAAGGCATTGCGTAAAACCTTTGCAATAAAGTAACTAAAAAATCTTTACAATCGCATCACGCGCCGAAATATCACAAGCTGGCCGTTGCCACCTCCGCAGCTTGTTAGGTCATACCGCTTCGAATGTAGGGCGCGTTGTATCAAGGGTGAGTCATTTGTCCAAGTATAGAACCAATTCCATCAATCTCACAGTCATCTTAATCACTTAAAAACACAAGTAAAATATGGATTGTTGCGCGGCATAACTACCCAGACCACAAAAAGCTAGGACTAGACCCGTTTTTTTTCGGAAGGCCGCGTGGGAACGCTATTTAGAACGAGAAATTTAGACGTGACTAAATAACCGCAAAGGCTATTGTGCGACAGTTGCATATTGCCTGTGTCTGAACAACTACGCATGCATAAAAACATATAATAGAATCTACAAATACCGGTAGTAATCAACTAAAACGTTTGCACCATACGAATGGTAAGCCCACCTATCCTTCCCGAAATCCCGGTATAACTTTCAATCTCGTTGATACAATTTTTGTATTTCGGTTTTCACCTTCCTGCATTTGTTTCTTTTGAATTATTTCTTCCACAGCAAATAAATGAATTTATCAATTCAGTTTTCCGACTAAAAAATCAAATCTTCATTACATTATACTCGCGGTGATACGCCGAAGCGTGGAACGAGTGGCGGGGTCCGTCTTCGCCGGCTTAGCGCCTGCGTAACATAGTCACGAAAAAACGTCGCAGCACTGGCGAGCCTTTGACGACACTGTGTCCGATTTGACCGGACCGGGAATCAAATCCAAGATCTTCCGCGCCGATAGCAACGTTTTTAACCAACACGCTAAGCTTCCAGTTGCTTTTCAACTAGCAGGAGGTGATAATATTCAAATCTCGTCAGTTAAAAAACGTTAACCCGCTGACTTCAGACAGTTCACAGCGAATGCTTCGCTTTCCTCATAATTGAAACGCAGTGTTTCCGGCGATGAAATGGCAACGTGCGCTTTGGTCCATGTCTTAGTATCATTAAGTTTAAACGACAACCTACTCATTTCACTTCTTTCGAACGGAAAGTTGATTAGTTTTCCCGGCAAATCTTTATTCGTGGTTTGACTTGTTTTCATCGAATATAAAAGCTTATGACTATCTTGCAGCCTTTTAAGATTGCTACAAAAACTTCGCGAACAACTTATTCGCATTTTGCGTTTAAGAATTATGGAGAGTTAGCGCAAGCTCACAATCAAGGCTGGCCTACGCTGAAGCTGAGCGAAGTGTAAAAGTTAGTTTGTATTACTGAAATTGAGCTTTGACCAGCGCAAGATTTGTGCTTCCTTGAGCTGCGCGCAGCCGCAAATTTTTTAAGCTGAAAGGCGGCAAAGCAAAGGACTAGGGCCTTGGCCTATGCTTTTGCATCCGCAAGTAGAATTGACACAATGATTTCATTTTTTGACGACTATGTTTACGAAATTGAAACGAAAAAACAAAGTGGACCAAACATACTTGCTAAGCAGAAACAAGAATTTGAGACCATTGCAAAATTTACGAACTGAAACCACGTCTTTCCAATTTGCGTCACTCACAATGCCGCGCCTCTTCGCAAACATCGATGCAAAACTTCGCTGCAGCGAAAGAATAAAGCGACAAAAAGTTGGGGCACAAAGTGAGCAAATCTATGAAGATTTGTTGCAGAGTAACCAGCGCTTAACTGCTTATAGACAGTCACATAAGATTTCCGGCAAAGCTCGCAATTAAGCCAAGCAGCTTTGCAGCATCGGTATTTTTACCAGAAACAAACGAGATCAATTAATGCTCCAATTTTGTCAATGCAGACTTTGCAAATGCAACATTAGTCATTGCAATGCACAATCTTTCTGTAGCCACGACTTCCACTCTTAGTTTTGATCCAAAATCACTCCGTCTGAGCGTAATCGCATGTAATTGTACATCACAAAAAGTTCAATTTTCGGTTGGCTGGCAGAGTGGTTAAAGTCACCGCTATCCAAGCGACACGTCTGGGGATCAATTCCCGGGCCGGTCAAATCGGACACAGTGTCGCCATCGCTGCGACGTTTCTTCGGAAACGTGTTGCCCAGGCGCTAAGTCGCGGAAATGGGCCCCGCCACTCGTTACACGCTTCAGTGCAATACTGCGAGTTAGTGAAGATTTGATTATGGGATCAATGCTTGGCCTTTGCTTAGAATTGCAGAAAATATAAAATCTTTGACAGGAAAGATTAAGGGGTGGCTATAGAGCCCAGGGGCTTCCCGGTCAGGGCGTGCCACACTTAAAAAAGGATTTTAAATAGGATCTTCTAAATAAGGGTTGCTGCTAAGGTCAAATCCAAGTCTGGCGAAAAAAAGCATGGGGAGGTCGAAAAATTAACTCCGTGGTTCCCCGAAAGTCTAATACGGTATTAGATATGCTTTAAGCATACTTGGTGCAGATGATGATGAAAATAAATCCATTGCAGGATCATGAATGATTTAATTCTGTCGCTGTAATCTGTTTTTCGGCCATTGCTTTTGTTCCTTGTTTTTGTTTGGTCTTTTTTTTTTTGTCGTTAAATAAAATAAACTATTACTACTACAAAACTCTGCAAGGGTAAGAAATATAATTACTTGGTCCACACGGCCAGTTAAAGTGGTTCTAACCGGATTTCTACGTCATAATCAAGTTTTTTATGACATCAACAATTTCACATCAAAAATTTAATAGTGATGCAGAAGCCTATGTTTTTATAATTACTTAAACTGGATATGTGAACAGGTGACTGTGTACAACACATATTCACACACTTAACCTTCCATACACTTTCTTACACTAGGCCTAGTGTTAAAATATTGGTATGGCTTTACCGAGAATAAAACCCACATAAAAACATTTTAACATCCATGAGAACAGTTTTTGAGAAGAGCACTAACTGCTATTAATTTTCCCAAGAACCAGCCAAGCTGAAACCCAGCCAATGTAATATCTAAGTTTATTCTCCTGTTTATCTATGATCTAATTTAAAATAAAAACGTGATTGACATCACGTTTTCAATGCTAACAATCATAATCTATCGCATACACGATTGCACGATCTTGTGAGCTTTATTGCGTTATTATACTCGAGCTATTACGCCGATGAGTGTAACAAACAGCTCTGCAGAAACGTCACAGCGGTGGCAAGCCGTTGGCAACACTGCGTCCGATTCGACCCGCCCGGGAATCGAATCCACGACTTCTCTCTCGGGTAGCGATGTCCACTACGGCAACCGCTTCGCAAAACACAAGCGCTCTACCTAGCGTTCACGGGCGGTTTTTAAAACAAAAGTTGTAGAGGTGTGAATCAAGGTGGCATTGTTGCAATATGCAGTAAACATGATTTAAAATTTGTTGAATGATTTATTGGAATCTATTGTAAATCCACATTTTTGCGGCTGCAAAGTTGTTGTTGTATTTGCCATGCTATATCCGAAACAGTAAATAATTCGGCCTCCTGTTAAGTTTCTACGACAATCTGTTTATCTCATCATAAGTTTTAAAATTAGAATATTTCTTACTCCTGCTTAACCTTGAGCGTCATAATTACATCATGTACGTGATTAAAGCACTTTGTCATCAAGCTTTGATCGCCTCAAGCATCAAGAGTTTTTTGAAAGCGTGCAGAAGGCTTTCCCCGTTGCAAGAGGTTAACACCAAAATCTCGTCTCTATTCTGACTTTTACAATGGCGTGGCCAAAAGTGCTGGGGCGTATTTAAAGTAGGACTTTGCGCCATGCCCCCCTCTTTTAAATTTCTCGCTTCGCCATTGCAGGGGTGGCACTGGAAAACTTCTCCCTGCTTTTTGACACACTCTAATTTGAAGTACGGTTAAAGCATTCTTGTAAAGCATCGTAATGTTTGGAATCTTGGGACAATGGGAATTTATCCCCCATAAGTTTTACGTTGATTTATAACCCTAAATTTTATCCTAACCTGAAAACATGCAAAATTAAGTTTAATTGTGAAGGCCCCGGGTTCCAATTCCAACTGAGTTGAAACTTTTCCGGTTTTTTGCAGCGTTGAAATTTACGCTAAAATTAAAACCAAAAGCAGAAGAGCAAAAACGCGCGAAACACTTGCTTTAAAAATCGTGCTTTATTTGATTTCCTGATTTTTTTACCATTACTTTGAGTATTCATGGTATTAAAATTCATTTAAAGCAAAAAAAGCATGAAACAAATTAAAACTTAAACGCACAGAAAACAGAGCAAAATAGTGTAGAGGAAGGATATTTTTAAGGTTGTTTTTGCTGAAATTCTATTTTTGTTTTTTTTTATTTTCTATTTTCAAGCCATAATTGCAGCTTGGTCTCATATAAGTTATGATTGAAGTGTATCCATCATCGATAATGACCTCGCTGAGTGTCGAACTCGCGAAGTCAGTTCCGGAGCCCAATGCGAGAAGCACTAGACCAGGGGTTCTCAATCGGGGGCCATTGGCTCACCTAGGGGGCCACGGGACATTTACCAGGGAGCCACAAAGGCAAAATTGATTAACTTATCGATGGCAATTAAACGCTTATGACCAGCGGACAGCTGTAGTGTAGCTGCTACAAATGAAAGAAAGACAGAAAATGCTTTAGCCGAGAAGGAGGCCACTGTTGTTGAGAGCTTCTAGAAGTGGTCATAAATCATAAAAAGCTGAAAGCCACTGCACTAGACCAACTTCATGTATTTGCTGGTTCACTGCACTGCAAACAGCGCCATCGCCGTGAAGTTCTTCACCGATCCAATAAGGAGTGGAACCAATATTTTGCGATCCATACTTTTTTAAGTAAACAAAAATTTTTTTGAACTTGAGCCCAAACTCCAGAGTATCTCAATGACGTCATCTCCGGTCGGAATGAAATATATCGAACATTATGTTCGGATGACGTCACAATTCGGAAGCAATCTCGAAGATTTTCAAGTTAGAAATTGATCTTTGCATCACGAGCAAACAAAAAATAGAAAATCGTGACTTTGAATTACAATCAAAGTTCAAAATTTCGCCCCCATTAGAAGCAACGACTTGCGTCAATGCAGCGTCGGTTTCTTTTCCGAGCTATTGCATGGTGCAGCAGCTGGACAGAGACGGAGTCGTGCGTTGCAAAAACGAATAATTTGTTACGAAAACTTTCACCATAACAAGAAGAGAATGAAATCATTAAATGATGGAAAATTTCTGATTCCAAGGCCCGATGATTTTGCACTCTTAGTTTCCTCCACTCACTGGTTTAACTTCTAAATATACACTCGTGAATTTATGGCCGTAGGGCAAAGCGTATTGCTTAAAAGCAGAGCAGTTTGGTTGTATTATGTAGTGCTTAGTAGAGTCGCAAAAGCAAAGTCGCTAAAACAGCTTGCAAAGGTTTGCATAGTAAGCAGTAGCAAGGTAAAACTACTATTATTTTTCACAGCAAAATGAAATAATTTTGATAAAATGGTTTTACATAAATTTGAGTTAGTTTGCGTGTAATAACACCGGCGCAAAATAATGAGAAAAACGCTGATATAATTTTTTTGTGAAACGTGATATTGCGTTTGCTGTTATTGCCTTGTTTGTGTGCATTAATGAACTTGAACTTTCTGGCAAAATATTGGTTCAGCATTTTTGATTGAAAGCAATTTATTTTTAATATAAATCTTGCCATCATTAAACAATATTAATTATTTTATCAAAATTAGGCATTCCAGTAATGAAATAGAATAAAACATTTTGAAAACGTTGAAAACAGAACATTAACGTTGAAAATAATGCAAACTACAAACAGTTCTGGCGAATTGCAAATTAATTATTTTCATCAAAAACGCGTTTTTATTTTTTGCAAAAATAAATTTGCTTGCAATAATTATAGCCCATAATTATCTGTAAACCGGTATATTGTTATTGTTGACGTTAGAATTTAAACTTGCTGCATAAGCAATACTGTAACAAAAACTGCTACAGCAAACTGAAATAAAAGTTGTTTTCCCGCCAAATGTGCTTAGAATTTGAGGACAATCGTTTATTTTTTTGTTATTATTTCAGCATTATTCTATTCATTGTTGTAACAAATTAATTCATTATGGCGTCATATGAACGGAGATGCTTCTCCGTGGCTGTGCTGGTCTGCTCGGTGATTGGCTGGGTTCCAAGCGCATTGTCTCAAGAGTAAGTTTGTTACTATTATTTTAGTAGATTTTTTAGTTTTTTGAGCTAAAACTTTTGCATGAAGTATCCAAAGCCGTTGTTTTTATCGATCGTATGAACGCAATTCACCCCAAAATTATAACAACGAGGATTCGATTCCAACTTCGGACGCTCGCATTTGATTCCGCAATTGAATTATGACAACAGGAATCAGCAATATCAAAACAGCTAGTCGAAAATGTAAAAGTGCGGGTGGCAGAGAGTAAACGCTGAAAAAATATATCACTCATATTCACCCTGTCCAGTGTCAACTAGTCGAACTTTGATGGCCTATAAACTCACCGTTCTTCGTTCTAGTTTTTGCATCACTATGAATTTTTTGGTTATTATGATGAAGAAATCATATTCAGGAACCGCGTGATGAAAGCCCTCGAAAATTGTACAAGTAGACAGAGTAAACTTGCTAATAAAATGTTTGATTGACTTTCAAAAAGTTGTGCTATTTTCAAAAACTCAATTTTTGCAGGGAACCAGAGCCCGTGTACACGATATATTTGTCAAAAGTGATCCGACCCGGATCCGATATCTCATTCACGATTTCGATTACTGACTCGTCCAATCCGATTCGTGTTACGTCATCGTTTTCCTCAAGTGACGAAAGCATTGATCTTTCTGACGTCACTTCTGTTACAAGTGGTAGGTCGCAGTTTTGTTAAATTGCTTGGGGTCGGCGGATCGAGGAAGAGCGGGACACAAGACCCCCCCTCTTTAAACGTTTAGTTCTGCATTTTTATACATTGATACTTCGTTATATTTTGATGTACAACACCGCAAAATGACTAGTTATTAATTTTTTAATGCCCGAAAAAGGTTTTTCTGTTTTAAAATTGTCTAGAATGGGACATTTACTTACCTGCTAACATATTTAAATAGGAAATTTAAAAACGTAATGTTACTCTACCTATAATCAGATTTTTGTGTGTGTTCCACTGGTGGAAAAATGGGCAGATCTGTTGTCAATATCATCTAGATTTTATTACTGGTATCGGCTTTTCTGATGCCAATTTCGGCGAACATACGCCACAATTCTTTGTATTTTAAATAAAAAAGTCATGAAAAACAGTGAAAAAATTTTCCATTGGTAAACAGTTTTAAATTAACTGCGTCAAACATGACATAGTACCTGCATCGACATGACATCGGTGCTATGAATGATTCAACAAGGCAAAAAAAGCTGCGCTACCAAGTATGCCTATATTATTTCTACGGTTCAAAAAATACTGTACAAGTACGTGCAAAAGAATTTGGGAGATTCAAATGAGGGATTTTTATTATAGCATTCAAACAAGATCTTACTTTATACTTTTATGTATTTATTTATTGGCATATTTATCCTCCTATCACGAGAAAGCGACTGTGCGCTATACGAGATCGCTAGTGGTTCATTGCATAAGTTGATACGTTCTCGTAATGGATCATTGCATAACTGTATTTTTGGGGAGACTCTTTACGCCTATTTCCTAAATATACTGTGAGGGTATAACGCCGAACTGTCATTCACTGTCGTGACCTGGGCATAAAGGTTTGAAGAGAAAACACTAGCAAAAAAAAAAAATCTTGGAAAATTGTTTACAGTGTAATAGGTACAAACATGGTGAAATACATCATTTATAACAAAATCATTAATCAATGTATGGGGCGCCGTTTGAAAAAAACTATTTGTTTTGTGACCCATGTTTTTGAGCTTATTTAGACCAAAATTTGTCCGATATACATATCGGAAATATCCTACTTATATATCCGACAAAATGTATGCTAAGTCGGACCAAAATACACGTGCAAAATAAGTCGGACAAAATAGTATTTTTCCAAACGGTGCGCCACAAGCCGTTTGAAAAAAAAAACTATTTTGTGACCCATGTTTTTGAGCTTATTTAGACCATCATTTGTCCAATATATATATCGGAAATATCCGACTTATATATCAGACAAATTGTTCTCTAAGTCGGACCAAAAAACACGCGCAAGATATGTCAGATATTTCCGACTTAGATATCGGACAAATAATGCGTTAAGTCGGACCAAAAAACACGCGCAAAACAAGTCGGATATTTCCGACTTATATATCCGACAAAATGTATGCGAAGTCGGACCAAAATACAAGCACAAAATAAGTCGGACAAAACTTTTTTGTCTGACTTCTTCGTGTCCGATATGGTTCCTATGAGCTATCTCAGACAAATCGAAAAGTATCACGCGACTTTCGTGATAAGCGCGTAAAGAGCAAAGAGTCTCGAAAGCAGTTTGACTGGGCTGTCAATGCCTAAGAGGCAGGTCGTTCGAGAACACCCCCAATTCAAGAGTTGTTATTGCATTCGTATGAGACGCTATGCGAGGTGCATTATTAGTGTTCGTATTTAATGGGATTCTATAGATATCTATTGTCTATTGGTTGATTTTGGATTACAGGTAGCGCATATATGAAGAATAGTGAACAATCTTTTTTTTGTCATACAGTAGATATAGCAAAACAAGCATTAGCTACACACATTATCGGGGTGAGCCAGATCGCCTTATATCCGCGTTAATTGCAATAAGTTTCAAATTTTTATTATAAAATACAACATTTGCTATTTGCTTAAGAATTGAACCAGTTCATGCGATTTGCCTACAGAACACTAGCGAAGCGAGATAATATTCCAGTTAAAAGAATGTGGTAAATAGGTTTGTTTTTCACAAAATTTTGGGCTTCGTAAGCAACCAAACCATAGCTGCGATGAATGCAATCGGTCGTCAGACGCTTTTTGCGGTGACAACTCCCAGCTGTGAGTAAGCTTGTTAGCGGGACTTCAAACGATTTTCGCTGTTCTGTTAGTACAGATCAGTTCA